>JAJTUV010000903.1:477500-912500 GCA_021653895.1 Mastomys natalensis
GCATTGTTCAGCCAAGGTTCTCGGAGACTGAGCGCTGGACTGAAGTGTAAGAGTGTTTATTCCGGCAATTGTCTTTTTTCTGAGAGTTTGTGTGTGTATGTGTGTGTATGTGTGTATGTGTGTGTATATTTGTGTATATGTGTATGTGTGTGTATGTGTGTATGTGTGTGTATATTTGTGTATATGTGTATGTGTGTGTATGTGTGTATGTGTGTGTGTGTATGTGCATGTGTGTGCATGTGTGTATGTGTGTGTATGTGTGTGTGTATGTGTGTATGTGTGTATGTGTGTATGTGTGTGTATGTGTGTGTGTATGTGTGTATGTGTGTATATTTGTGTATATGTGTATGTGTGTGTATGTGTGTATGTGTGTGTGAATGTGTATGTATGTGTGTGTATGTGTGTATGTGTGTGTATGTGCATGTGTGTGCATGTGTGTATGTGTGTGTATGTGTGTATTTGTGTGTATGTGTGTGAATATGTGTATGTGTGTGTATGTGTGTATGTATGTGTGTATATTTGTGTGTATGTGTGTGTATGTGTGTATGTGTGTATGTGTGGTATATTTGTGTATATGTGTATGTGTGTGTATGTGTGTGTATGTGCATGTGTGTGCATGTGTGTGCATGTGTGTATGTGTGTGTATGTGTGCATGTGTGTATGTGTATGTGTAAGTCAAGGACAAGCAATGGAAGTCAGTTCTCTTCCACTACATGGATCTCAGGGGTTGAACTCAAGCCACCAAGCTTTGTGGCAAGAGCCCGGCCCATCTGAAATTGTCTGATAGATGTTTTTGGAATGTTGTGGACATCAGGTATCTGGAACAGAGGAACATGAAATTCTTCATCTGGGAGACATCGGTTTCTCACATTCCAGGAGTAGCCAGTCCTGTCAGCTGTCACTCATAATCCACCTCAGTCCCCACCAGCCCCACACCATTCCCATCCCTATGACCTGACTGTTCTTGGCAGTGTGGGCCTTTTGTGGTCGGCTCCTGTCACTCAGTGGTGTGTATAAGTGCATGTATGCATATGTGTATGCATGTGTATATGCATGTGTGCATGTGTGTAGTATGCATGTGTGCTTCATGTGTATGTATGTATGTATGTGCATGTGTGTTTGCATGTGTGCATGTGTGTTTGCATGTGTGTGTGTATGTATGCATGCGTGTCTGCATGTGTGCATGTCTGCATGCATGCACATGTACAGGTGGAGGCCTGCAGCTACTATAGGGCTCTGCCACCAACTCTCCACTGTCTTTCCTTTTTTATTATAATTTTTATTTTTGTGTGCAAGAAGAGGCCAGCAGAGGGTGTTGGATCCTCTGGAGCTGTGGGTACAGGTGGTATGAACCTGACGTGGGTACTGGGAACTAAACTCAGGTCCTGTGAAGAGCAGCCAGCAGTGCCCCTAACCCTGGAGCTATCTCTCCAGCTTTGTAGTCTAATACGGGGTTTCTCTCTAATCCCAGAACTCCCCCAGTCTAGATATCCAGTTTGTCATGGGCAACCTGGCTCTGCCTCCTGAATCCTGTGATTATGGGCAGGAATTTACAAGTAGCCTTGACACTTGCCCGGCTTTTACATGGGTTTTGGAGATCCAAAATCTGCTCCTTACACTTGCATGAAAAACAGTGTTTAATTTTTTTTTAAAGAGAGAAAGAATGAGAGAGACAGAGACAGAGAGAGAGACAGAGAGAGAGAGAGAGAAAGAGAAACCTTCATTCTTCCTATCTCATGTAATATCGCACACCAGTCATTCCAGTACTCTGAAGGCAGAGGCAGAGAGATCTCGGTGAGTTTGAGACCAGTCTGGTCTTGAGTGAGTTTCAGGACAGCCAGAACTACATAGTAAGATGCTATCTCAAAAAAAAAAGAAAAAAGAAAGAAAGAAAGAAAGAAAGAAAGAAAGGAAGGAAGGAAGGAAGGAAGGAAGGAAGGAAAGAAAGAAGGAAGGAAGGAAAGAAAGAAAGAAAGAAAGAAAGAAAGAAAGAAAGAAAGAAAGAAAGAAAGAAAGAAAGAAAAGAAAGAAAGAAAGAAAGAAAGAAAGAAAGAAGTACCAGCTCAGCTATATTCCTTCTTAGGTGTGACCACGCCTGCAGTTCTGTGAATCAGAGCTCTGTGCACATACATGCACACTGCTGTATTTGGAAAACATCAAAGAATACTTCTTTTTCCCCAGCTTAGCCCTTCCACAAATAACTTGGTGTTAGCTCAAAGGACCAAATATCACACACTCCACCATGCCTCACCACAGCCTGTGGGCCTCTTGTTAAGGGGTTGGAATTTGGACAGCTCAGACTGGGCAAATTTTGTTTAATTACAAAGTCAGAGTTGGGTTGAGAGATGGTTCAGCAGTTAAGAGTGCCTGCTTTTGCGAGGACCTAAGTTCAACTCCCAGCATCCACACGGTGGCTCACATCTGTCTATAACTCCAGTTCCAGGGAATCTGACACCCTCTTCTGGCCTCTACAGGTATCAGGCAAGCATGTGGCACACAGACATACATGCAGGCAAAACCCCCCCACACATAAATAAATCTACAAAATAATTATTCAAAAAAAAAATCCAGAGACAAAGTCAGATGGTGTGGGTGACTTGGGGACATGGTTCTAGCTCCAGGGAGTAAGAGGCAGAAGAATTGCCACAAGCACAGGGCTAACCTAGGGCTCCACAGCAGGAACCATCTCAAGAAAACAAGAAGCTGGGAAGGTGGCTCTGCGGGACAGCACTTGCTGCTCAAGCATGAGGACCCAGGTCCAAACCCCCAGCACTGATGCAAAAGCTGGGCTTTGTGGTACGTGTCTGTAACTTCACATAGTGGGAAGCTGAGCTAGGAGGATGGCTGGGACTTGCTGGCAGCTAGCCTAACTCCAGGTTCAGTGACACACACTGTCATGAGGAATAAGGAGAGAGCAATAGGAGAGAACACCTGATTTGGCCTCTGTGTGGTGGAGATGGCCTGTCACCAACACTCAGGAAGAGGAGGAGGGATCAGAGTTCAAGGTCAGCCTGGGCTATGTAGCAAGATTGGGGTCAGCCTGGGCTACATGAGCTCCTACCTCAAAACACCAAAACTAAATAAAACAACAAAATAAATAAGACAGACAGAGAGAGACACAGAGAGACAGAGAGAAGAACTTCTCAACACAAACCCAGGCAGTGGCTGCCAGCCATGCAGGGAGTGGGCCATGCCTGGCATTCCATGATGGCCTCCCTGGAGCTCCAGTGACCACAGAAGTCCCCAAGCTGAGCCAAAAATAGTTTTGTCTTTTATTTGGAAAAAAATTACAGAGCCAGCAGCCGGGCTGAGCCTGCTGCTGGGAGTAGTAGTTTTGAATTTGACCGCCAGTGCACACTTGGTCTCGGCCAGCTGCCACCAGCCCAGCACGGCGCTAAACACAGGCCCTTTTTTACTCCCATCTGAAGGTTTATCAACTGTTTTCTGAGCGAAAACATTTCAAGTTGTGCTGGCTCAAAGAGCCCTGGAAGCCAGCGGCGCACTCTGCTCCCAACCCTTGTACAGAGCTCAGAAGATGGAGTGAGCGGCCTGGACTCCTCCTGCCTGGCGACCAACAACACCTACTTCATGAGTGTGAGGACCTGAGTTCAAATCCCGGAATCTACATTAAAAATTACACCTGATGGCTTGTGTCTTTAATCTTAGTGCTTGGGGGACAGAGATGGGAGGATTCCTGTAGCTCCCTGACAGGCCAGCCTGGGTGGCCAGCATGCTACAGGCCTGCCTCCACAAGACACACTCGTGCACACATCTGGATAATGTGCATAAGACACAGAGGCCAGGCTCATGGTGGTGGGTAAAAGGATACCGGTCAGAAACACTAAGTATAATTGAGTCCTAGATTTGCTTTATTTGATTAGTATTATTATTTTTGAGGCAGAGTCTTCCTGTCCTGAAATCCACTAATGAAACTAGGCTGCTTGGAACTCAGCAATCTGACTGCCTCTGCCTCCTATGTACTGGAATAAAGGTGTGTGTCACCATGCTGGGCTCTGTTTTAAATTTGTTTCTTTAAAAAAATATACTGGACTTGAGAGATGGCTGCTCTTGCAGAGGACCTGGGTTTGGGTACCAGGGACACATGATTGTTCAGAATTGGTTCTAATGCTGTCTTAATCCTTGTCGGGAGCCAAACGCAGGAAGCTACCTGCTGTTCTAAGAGAGCCTCAGGGCTCTGTCCAAACCCAGGAAGCTACCTGCTGTCCTGGAAGGATTAGTCAGTGAAAGGTTAGGTCCCAGGAACATCTGGCATTTCCTGGAAGCTGGTTATGACAGTGGGATGGTCTAGAACAATAAGCATTCAATAGTGGGATAGCCCTAAGCAAATGACCCTCACCCAAACTTCCGGGTTTGATGTGTCTTTATAACCTGCACCCAAAATTAAAGTTTCAGAGCTTGATCAGAACTCCAGACTTGCTCTCATTCTTTGTGTCTCTTGTCCTTTCATTCTTTCGCCCCCTTCCCTAAGGTCTCGTCGAACACCCGAGGGCCGGGTCAAATTCTGACTCTCAAAAGCCATGCTTCCTGATGCTGAGGGTCCCTGCCCCCATCTGGCTTTATTGGTAATAAAGAATAAATACAGCCAATGGTTCGAGAGGGAGACCAAGGTGAGATTTTTAGATTGCACCGGCAAGGGACCGAGGAAGAGAAGGAAAGAGGAGAATCGTCATCATGGAGAAGCAGAAAGATCAAACTAAAAGGCCCAGTGCCATGTAAGAACCAGGGAAGCAGCCCCAGGGGTCACTCGTCCACTTGGGACTGGAGAACCAAAGATAAAAATTAGATTTAGAAAATGTTAACTCAGGAATACCGGAGAGGAGTATGTGCTAGCCACAGGGAGGCTTAGCAGTGCCCAGCCATTGGGCTAGTCAAGGCATGTCAAAACTAGCTGGTGTGTGTGTGTGTGCACGTGTGTGTGTGTGTGTGTGTGCGCGCGCGCGCGTGCGCGCACGCGTATGCATGCGTCTTTCATTCTTGAATCCGGAGCTCTAGGGCAGGTGCAATACGCACATGACCCACTGGAAGTGGATTAATCAATTCACGGATGCTCATGATGGCCCAGAACCATTGCTAACTCTAGCTCTAGGATGTCCAACATCCTCTTGTGGCTTCCAAGGGCAACAGAAATGCACACAGTGCATAGACATACATGCAGGCAGAACACCCATGAACATGAAATAATATAAAATAAAAATTTGTTGCATTTATTTATTGTGCTTAGGAGGTTGGGAAGTTTGGGGAGGCATGCGTGTTCCAGGTATGATGGAGCTTGCACCTTGAATATGCAAGCATGAGGGCTTGAGTTCAAATCCCCAGCAGCTATGCAAAAATCATCAGGAGACAGCAGATGTTGGAAAGCTCAGTGCTGGGGAGGCTGCGACAGAATTCCTGAGGCTTGCTGGCTCTGTGAGCTCCAGGTTCAATGAAACCCTATCTCAAATAATAAGGTGAGTTCCAGGCCACCAGGGAGTCAAACAAGACCCTGCCTCAAAGCTTAAGTCGAAGAGCAATCAAAGAAGACACCAAGATCAACCTCTGGCATTCATGCATCTACACACTTACACACACACATGTGCAATGCACACACATGTATGAACATGCAACATACACATGCACACACACATGCACACACAGCATTCATGCACACAAACACACAGGCACACACATAAGAACATGCACACATACAGACACACAAACCACACACACACACGCACGCACGCACGCACGCGTGGGTTTGTGTGTGTGTGTGTGTGTGTGTGTGTGTGTGTACAGAGGATTCATGAATATCAACTTCCTACAAGAGGATACAAAGGTTCCTGGCTTGAGACTGGTTGAATTATGTGTTTCCACCATTTAAACTGCTCTTTAGAATTGGAGTTTGGGTCTTTTCCGGGGTGCACTCAGATTGTCTTCTAGGATGCTGGACAGCAGCATGGAGAGCTGTTCCCAGGCAGCCAGCCATCAACAGAGGGAGTGACCTGCTTCCTGCACAAAGTACTATGTAAGCAAGTCCTTAGGTTTGATTGACAGGTGCCTGACTGACTTGAGTACTGAACACATTTTGACAAGACCTTGTCATATGTGGAGGCACAGCAGCACCCCCAGCTCGGGGAGGAAGTGTCCAGGCACAGGTGGGCGAGGTTTCGAGGGATCAGCAGTAACAGAACAGAGGGCTGGATTCCGTTGGCCTGATATGACTCAGCAGGTGGGGAGGGGCAGGTGGGGAGAATTTCTGCCGCATCAACAGAGGTGCAGGGTCCAGGTGTGAGGGAGATGGCTTCTGTCCTGCTCATCCTGGCCACACCACAGCAGAAGAGTTTGAATAAAATCCTGGCCAGGGGTGGGGCATCGTGACACAAGCCTGTTACTCCAGCACTCAAGAGGCTGAGGCAGGAGGATTGTAAATGTGAAGCTAGCCTGGGTTATGCAATGAAACTCCTATAACAACAAACCGATCAACCAAACCCAAGGGAGGTTGGGGAGGGGCCAGTAGGTCTTCCTTGTGTGCCTGCATGTTTACATGGGTCAACTTCCCATATCTTCCTCAGCCGCTCTCCAGAGCCTGGATTGGCTGGTTCTGTTAGAGCATCTGACCAGTAATCTCCTAGCATCCTCTGCTCTTCCCATCCCAGCACTGGGGACACTGGCCATCACAACTGTCTTTTTCACATGGGTTCTGGGGATCCAAACTCAGGACCCCATGCTTGTGCAACCAGCATTGTCCTGATAGACATTTCTGAGGCCCATGTCCAAACTGGTTGAAAGTCTTGCTTCCAACTTATAGAGCAGAGATGCCTGCTGTTTGGTCCCAGCTCTGCTGCTCACTGCTCTGTGACCTCAGGCACATCCCCAAACCTCTCTGAGCTTTTCTCCTATGAAATGACCATAAAAGTATTGCAGTTTTGTACCCTATACCCACGGCACTTTGGGAAATGTTCTGGATTTGAGATGTTTTGTTTTGTTTTGTTTGTTTGTTAGTTTTTTTGAGACAGGGTTTCTCTGTATAGCCTTGGCTGTCCTGGAACTCACTCTGTAGATCAGGCTGGCCTCGAACTCAGAAATCTGCCTGCCTCTGCCTCCCAAGTGCTGGGATTAAAGGCTTGCGCCACCACCGCCCGGCGGATTTGAGATGTTTAATTCTCAGAAAAAGAGTGTTCTTGCCTGTGTTCTCTTTTTTTTTTTTTTCCCGAGACAGGGTTTCTCTGTGTAGCCCAGGCTGTCCTGGAACTCACTCTGTAGACCAGGCTGGCCTTGAACTCAGAAATCCGCCTGCCTCTGCCTCCCAAGTGCTGGGATTAAAGGCATGCGCCACCACCGCCCGGCTTGCCTGTGTTCTATGCCTGGCTGAGACTCAACTGCCTTAAAAACAAAACAAACTTATTTTCACATTTTTACCTATTTTGGGGGGCAGAGGCGTATGCATAGTTCACTGTACAGGTGGACATCGGGAGACAACTTGTGAGAATCTGTTCTCTCCACCTACTATGTGAGTCCTGGGGATCAAACTCAGGTCTTCATGATTTTGGTAAGTACTCTCACCACAAGACTTAGACTTCTTGCCAGCCCGAGTTCCCTGCCTTTTAGTAAGTACTACAGAGGTGAATTCTGTCTGGAAGACTTTATGGAACTCAGATAACTAACTCCTAAAGACCTGTGTTCACTGCCTGGAAAATGCATGGGCCAAAGAGAAACCAGCTCCCACAAGTTATCCTTGAGTTTCTGCACATGCACACACATACAATAAATGAATGTAGTAAAAGAATAAATAAATAAAGGAAGGTAGAGAGTGACTGCAGGCACATCCTGACATCGGCCCTGGGCTCTGTCATTGCTGTGCAGCCTCTGTGTGGCTTTGGTGTGGATTTCAATTGTAGATTTACTGCATATTATCTGTGTTGGACACACGGTTTTTCTTGTACCCAGAGACTCAAGAGGCACCCCTGCCAGACTCAGATTTCCAAGTTACTGGCTGTCCCACATCATCTATGTTTTGCAGTGGCCATTCTTGTGACAAGTCCAGGGTGAAGCAAAGCCCCGCAGAAGGGCACCTGGAAGTCTCCTTCCAACATGGACAGCCTTGGAGGGAAGAGGTTCAGAGGGAAGTTGAGGAAGAAGAAGAAACGTGGGCCAGTGAGATGGCAGATAGAGAGCAGGCAGCAGGCAGTGGATATGCAAGGGTCCTGCCAGGTTTGACCTGGATACCTGCACCTGTGTTTGAGGCTGGGGAGGCTACTCACTTCCTGATGCTCTCTGAACTTCAAGGTGTGTGTGTGTGTGTGTGTGTGTGTGTGTGTGTACGCATATGTAGTAGGTGTGTACATGTGGTATATGTGTGTAAATCTTCTGTGTGTATGGTGTGTATGTACATGTTCTGTGTGTATATGTGCACACATGGTGTGTTTGCACATGTGATGTGTATGTATACATGTGGAATGTGTGTGAGCACATGTGGTGTGTATGTTTATGCACATGTGGAGTGTATACATGCTCATGGGGGTATGTGGCCATGTAGGATGTATGTGTGCACATATGTGATATGTGCATATGTGATGTGTGTGTGCACATGTAGGGTGTGTGTACACATGTGGGAGGTGTGTGTACATATAGTGTGTGTGCACATGTGGTATGCGTGTGCACATGTAGGGTGTGTGTGCACATGTGGTGTGCGTGCACATATGTGGTATGTGCATATGTGGTGTATGCACATGTGGTATGTGTGTGTGCACATGTGGTGTTTGTGTGCACACGTATTGGGTGTGTGTGCACATGTGGTGTGTGTGTGTGCACATGTGGTGTGTGTGCACATGTGATGGATGGCTGGAGGTTGGCCCTGACTTTCTTTCTCAATCATTCCCCATATTCTCTGCTCTGCTCTTCTTCAAGACAGGGTTTCTCTCTGCAGCCTTGGATGTCCTGAAGTTTACTATGTAGACCAGGCTCATCTTGAATTTATGGAAATCCTCCTGCCTCTGCCTCCTGAGTGCTGGCTCTAGCTCACTTCTGTTTCCTGAGGGCTGAGGGCTGAGCCTGGGACCTTTGTCAACTTGGCAGGGGCTCTCTTGCTGACCTGTGCCCACAACCCTTGAATCTGTTCTCTGAAGAATGACTTCAGACTTGCACAGGAAGTGTTTGTATTTCCCTTCCCAGACTCCTAGTTGTGTCTCCCATTCCCCGACCCCCTGGCCTCCCCATCACAGAACCACATATATTCACAGAACACACTGTGAATGAAAGACTTTTGCTGTGACATGTCCTTGTCCATAAGCAGGGCAGCCAGAGCAGAGAAAGGACGCTGAGGCTGTTCTAATGCATGGGGAGACCACAGGGCCTCTATAAAAAGGGCTTTTACATTTAGTTTATTATTTCATGTCTGTTTTGACCAGGCATGACTGGTTCCTACAGAGGTCAACAGGGATCCCCTGAAATTGGAGTTACAGACGGTTGTTGAGCTATGTTCTAGTGCTGGAAATGGAAAGAGGACCTGTGTCCTCTGAAAGAGTGTCCAGTGCTCTTGACCACCAAACCATCTCTCCAGCCCCAATGGGCATTGTTCTCTATCTGTGTCTAGTGTGTTCCAGTGTGTGTAGATGCCGTGTGTGTGTGTGTGTGTGTGTGTGTGTGTGTGTTACACATGTGCAGACTACAGGAAGACATCAGGCATCTTTCTCAACTGCTCTCTGCCTTATATATTGAGCCAGGATATCTCACCCAGAACAGAACTCTCTGACTGTGGCTCCTGATGCCAGCTTGCTCCAGGTATCCGTGTCTCTTTTCCCATGCACAGGGATGACAGGCTGGCTATACCATTGCCCAGCATCTGTGTGAGTGATGAGGATCTGAACTCAGGCCTTCATATTTGTGTGGTGTAGCAGTGACTTTAGCTACGTTGACTTCCATTGGGTTGAATGAAGACACAGGCACACACACACACACACACACACACACCTTCCCTTGTTACTCCAGGCCTACTCATGGAAGTGGCCAGTGGCCGCCCACCCAAATTCTCACATGGCTGGTTGGCTTTCTCTCTGGCAGCTCCTAAGTCCCATCCTTCTCCCCGGAGTTATGTCGGTTCTCTGCCTCTCCTTCTTTCTCTTGTATCCTAGCCCATTCAATTCTGTGTCCTGCCCCATCTCCCTTTGTCCAGCAATTGGCCCGCTGGCATCTTTATTGATTGATCAAAAACCAATTGGGGACAAGGACCTTCAGTGATTGGACAAACAGATTCCCAGTTAAATTAAAGCATTAGAACCAATTCCCAACAGTGTGGCAATTGCTTTACCCACTGAGCCATCTCCTCAGGACTGAGGCAAAGCTTTTGGGGGGGAGGATAATGGGAGGGGGATCTGAGCAAAGGGAGCTGTCTGTGCAAAGGTCCTGGGGGGCAGGAAGAGGATAAGCTTCCCAGTGGCCCTGAGGCAGGTGGGGGAGCAGAAGAGTGGCTTGGGTGAGCATGTTCCCACCTAGCAATTAAATTAATGTAACGCTTTTAAGGGAAAAGGGACACTGGGGCTGGTAGAGCGCTTGCCTAACCAGCATGAGGCCATGGGCGCAGCCCTAG
The DNA here is from genome assembly GCA_021653895.1 of Mastomys natalensis. NCBI lineage: Eukaryota > Metazoa > Chordata > Mammalia > Rodentia > Muridae > Mastomys > Mastomys natalensis. Next base: position 488,083 of record JAJTUV010000903.1, read on the forward strand.
CACTTCATAAAACAAGCATCACGGTACATATCTGCCACCCCAGCACTTTGGAAGCAGAAAGACCAAGAGATCAAAGTCATTCTGAGCTGCAAACCAAGCTGGAGGCCAGCCTGGGAGTCTCTGTCTCAAAACAGAAAAGACAAACTAAAAGTCTAAGGAAGGTGTTCTAGAGTGTGCAGTGTGGGCTGGCCATGAGCATTTTGGAACCCATCAAGTTTGACACCATACTGCTGCTGTGCGTGAGTTTTTTTTTTTTTTTTTTTTTTAAAATGTTTTTAGCAAACAAACTCAGGTGTGTGGCTCCCTTCTTTAATTCTGGAACTTTGGAGGTAGAGGCAGGCAGATCCCTGGATTGGAGACCAGCCTGCTCTACAGAGAGAGTTCCAGGACCACCAGGGCTACACAGAGGAATCCTGTCTTGAAAAACAAACAACAAAAGAAAGAAATTTTAGCAAACAAAACTAAAACAAGTGAGGAGATTCTCTTTCTCTCTCTGTTTATGTCTCTGTGTCTCAGTGTCTCTGTCTCTCTCTCCCTCCCTCCTCCTCCCCCTCCCCGCCTCCCTCTCCCAGTCCCTCTCTGGCACCCTGGGAGGGGGCACTGTGGTGGCTCAGAGACAAGGTGACCCCAAGGGGAACTCCCACAGCCCTGGCTGGCAGCCAGGCAGGTGCTAAGAACTGCCCCTTAGATGTGGGATCCGACCCAAGCCCCCTGCCCGCCCACAGCACAGGGCCTCCTGGGGTTTCCGAATACAATACCTGTCTACCTTCGAAGCCACTTCCTGTCTGTCTCTCTGTCTGGCTGCCAGCCTGACACCTGGCATGTCCCCTGCCCAGCTTTCTTGTTGGCAGCTGCTGGAGGGCACCCAGGAAGGACCCTTCTTGGAGCCACCAGGCTCTAAGGGTTTCCAGGTCACAGCCTGGCATTGTCATTGGTCCCTCTGAGTATCTTCCAGGGACAGATCAGGACTCAAAGCTCTTGGCCTGGAGAATCGCTGCAGTTTAGGGCCTTGCTCCAGAAGCTCCTCTTGGGGGCACTGTTCCAGAATTTTTCCAGAAAGGGCCAACTCCTGCAAGAGACCTTCCTTGACTGTACCACCCATAGGTACATAAGAACCTGTCTCAAAAACAAAACAAAATCAAGGGCTAGAGAGATGGCTCTGTGGGTGGGGGTGTCTGTGCAAGCATGAGGCCCGAGATCAGCCCCCAGCAGCTATACAGAATGTCTGGCATGGCCATGTGCCTGCTGGCCCAGGCCTGAGACAGGAGGTGGCTGTAACTTGCTGGTCACCAGCCTAGCTCCAGGTTCAGTGAGAATTCTCCTGCTTCATGAAAATACAGTGGACAGTGGCAGAAAGGGACGCATCTGCATACACAGGTTCACACAGCACTCACACACCAAATAGTAGATTAACTGAATAAAAAATGAAGTCCGTATCGTTCAGTCACCATTATTGACACTATTGTAATAATCTCTTTTTTAAATATTTTATTATATTTTTATTTCTTGGAGGATGGGTGAATGCCAGGCTGTAAGGACAACTTGTAGGAGTTGGTTCTCTCTTTCCACTGTGCATTCCAGAGGTATAGAACTCGGGCTACCAGGCTTGGCAGCAATCACCTTTACCCACTGATCCAGGTTGCCTTCCCTCACTCAGCTTCTCGGCTTCAGCTCTGGCGCCATAAGAGCCCCTTCCTGAGTCACTTCTTCCAGGGCACTTCACAGAAGTCCCCATCTCAGACCCTTTAAATCAAGACCTTTAGGCATTGGGCCAAAAAAAAAAAAAAAAAAAAAAAAAAAAAATCTTCAAATGAAGTCACATTAGGCCAGTGTCTGCTGTGTTCAAACGTCTATGTAACCCGTCTGTGTGTGTGCTGAACATTTTTTTCAACCACCCCATGTTGACACAGGTTGATACTTCTGAGAAAAGCTGGGCCCTTAAACCCCCGCACCCCACCCCCACCCTCCGCCAACCATTGATAGCAGATAACAGCCTTGGGCTGTGGTTTACAAAGAAGCCAATAAAGTTGATGACACCAGGTTCAAGAGATATAATCTTGGAAGGGCAGCTTGTTGGGGACAGTTTGGTCCTGAGTTGAGGCTTGAGGCTGGAGGGACCTTGGCTCCACTATGTTCAGCACTGCAGGTTCCAGAGTGCATCCATGCTTGCACACTGCTCCGGGTTTCTTAGGACAGCATCCAAAGACCTGCAATTCCCTGGACCCTGGAGCCCCTGGGGGGAAGCCTGGAGGCCCAAAGGCTCCCAAGGCAAGGCCTGGATCTTTGCCTAGCTGACCTCAGAGAGCTTGGGGAGTGCTTCTCCCTGACCAAGCACACACACAGGTAGGGTTGGAAAAGAATATACAAATCCTTCATGGAGCCCTGTGGTCAGGCCCTAGCTGTCCTCTGATTCCATCTCACCCCATTCCAACATACCTGCCCCCTGATGTCTCAGGATCAGACAGGTACAGTCCTTCACACTGGCTGCTCTCTTGAACCCTAACACTTCTCTCTCCTGCTCAGACATTCTCCTTAACCTTGTCAGCCAAAATGTCCCCGAGTTTGTTTGGTATGTGGATAGGTGCATGTGTGCTACAGTGTACGTGTGGAAGTCAGAGGACAACTTGTGGGAATTGGTTTTCTTCTACCACTATGTGGGTCTCAGGATTGAACTCAGGTCTCTGAATTTAGCTGCAAGCACCTTTACCTGCCAAGCCCTCTCTCCAGCCCTCTGTAATGTCTGTGTCAATTGATGCTGCTCTTCCCCAGTGGTGAGCAGATGTCAGAGGATCCCATCTGTGCCCCTGGATATTGGGGCTGATGGGGGGGTCTCTGAGATGACACACACACCCTATATACTTGCTCTCTGAACATGGCATTCACACACACCTGCCATCCATCCCAGCACCTGGGAGGCTGAAGCAGGAGGGTGGAGATCTCAAGATCAGCCTGGACTGCATTGTAAAGTGCTGACTCTAGATACCAGCCATGAGTTCCTGAGTCCTGAGGTCTGTCTCTCAGTGTCTGTCTGTTTCAGTCTCTGTCTCCATCTCTTCCAATTAACTTTATGAATATGGATGTTTGTAGATGTTTTCTTTTTTGAGCTATTTGGTGTGTTTGTGTGTGTCCCTTCACTTTGTGTTGTGATGTCATTGAGTGTCTTCTCTTTCCACATGAAGGCTTGCTGAGTGTGAGCAGCTTAGGCTGGGCATGTACTTGGGGATCTGAACTTGGGCCTTCTGCTTGTGTGGCCAATGCTTTCCTGGCTGAGCCTTCTCTGGGCCTTTAGAACTAGCAGTTAGCTTTCAATGTAATAGTCCCTCTTGGAGTCAGGTTAGATTCCCTCAAAGCCAGGGGTCAGCCCAGGAACCTCTGTAGCTGCTGCCTGTGGAGATCTGAACCCTAAGGAGCTAGCGCCCCTCAAACCCATCCCTCTTCATGTAAACATCATGGTTTTCTGTCCCCTTTGCTGTGCCAGGGCCCCACCCACTATCCATCATATTTTTATGATTTGGGTCTCTTTTCTTTCTTTTTAAAAAATATTTATTTATTTTTGTTTACATGAGTACACTGAAGCTGTCTTCAGACACACCAGAAGAGGGCATCAGATCCCATTACAAATGGTTGTGAGCCACCATGTGGTTGCTGGGAATTGAACTCAGGACCTCTGGGAGATCAGTCAGTGCTCTTAACCACTCAACCATCTCTCCAACCCTGGAAAACAATCTTTACACATTTTTACAAGGTCTCAGTCTGTAGCCTAGGCTAGCCTCAAACTTTAAGCAATCCTTCTGCCTCAGCTTTTCTTGGATGATACCACTACCCAGTTGTTTTTGTTTTATTACTTATTTATGTCTGTGTGTGCTCGCTCATACACACGCATGTACATATGTCAGGGCATGCATGTGGAGGTCGGAAGACATCCTGTAGGAATCCATTCTCTCCTTCTCCATGTGTGTTACAGGGACTCGGCTCAAGCCATCCCGGTTGCAGTCAGCACCTTTCCCTGTGAGCTAGCTCCCATCCTGGTGTAGCTTATTTTGCATGAGGATCTCATGCTGTAGTCCAGGCTGACCTCAGACTTCTCATCCTTCTCTCCTTGGAGAACATTCTACCTCTTGCTGTGTGCCACCTGCTCTTCCTCTGCCTTCCTGTTGAAGGACCTGGGGGACCTGGGTATGCACATGTCCTCTGAGCCTCGGTTCCCGTGTCCACACAAGCAGTCTTCCAATGCGTACAGAGATATATCTTACCATTCCACTACTAGGAAAACTGAGGCAAGAGAATTTTGAGTTCAAGGTTATCTTGGGCTAAATGAAGAGTTCGAAGCCAGCTTCTAGTATATGAAAAAAAGGTTCTGGGGACACTACATAAGGGCTCCACCCTTACCTAGAAGCCCCCCTAGTGAGAGACTTGGGGGTCTGGCTCAGCTATAGAACACTGGATTAGTAGATACAAGGTTCTGGGTTTCTTCTCCAGCACAACAAAAATATACTGACTAAGACAGCAACCAGGTAAGAGGTGTTCGCTAGTGGAATTTGTCAGGGTCTCAGGAGCCCCGTGTACTGTCCCCTCACTTCTTCTGTACAGTCACCACCTGGTCCCCTCAGTGATCAGATCTGCCCTCAGGCCACCGTTTGCTGGAAGCCAGCACAGAAGTGGCAGCATAGGGTCAAGCTCACAGGTGGTTGTCACGAGCCCACAGTGGCAAAGGGGAAATGGGGCTTTCGTGGTCTCTGGTCCTCAATTTGCATAGCTACTTTTACATAGAAACCTTTCCGAGCTGTGCTCGGCAGCCCTGCAGGGGCCGTTGGGTCAGGGCCAGGGCCAGGGGCTGGTGCTTCCCATTTTAGGGGTACATTATCACCAATGTCTTCCTAGAAAGATGACAGTGTGGTGACAGCTGGCACCCCAGGTCTCCTGGCATCTAGGAAGGATGACACCTTTCTGAGGTTGGAGAGGACACTGACTCTGTGGAGATGACAGTGACCACTGGACAAGCTTTTCCCAAGTGCCCCCCCCCATGTGTGCTCTGTGACACCTCAGGAGCTCCTCTGGAAAATGTCACACTCCAGTCTAATTGTGCAGCAGAAGGAATTGAAGTTAGATGGGACAGCTGACTGAGCAGATGTTGCCCTGCTCCCACCCCGAGCTGATGACAAATCCACTTCGGACGGGGTGCTGGTCAGTAGCGGGGCGTGGGTCAGTAGCAGGGTGCCAGTCAGTAGCGGAGTGTGGGTCAGTAGCAGGGTGCAGGTCAGTAACAGGTCAGCCCAGAGCTCTGGATGCCTGCCTGAACAGGGTTCCTCCCTCGTGCTGGCCAGTGGAGGGAATGAAGGGACCACAATGACTACTTAATCTAGATAGCTTTGCTGTGTTGCGTTGTGTGTGGGGGTGGGTGGGGGATGAACATGTAGGTGTAGTGCCTGTGGAGGACAGAAGAGGGCGCTAGAGCCCTGGAGCTGCAGTTGCAGGTGGCAGTGAGCATCCCTGTGGGAACTGAACCTGGGTCCTCCACAAGAACAAGCGCTCCTACCTACTGAGCATTCTTTCCAGCCCTGCCCCTACCACCGCCCCTGTTCTTTGTTTCTAAGACATGCTCCTTCTATATAGCCTGGACTAGCTTCAAACTTGTGGCAATCCTCCTGCCCCAGCTTTCCAATTCATGCTAACAGGTGTGAGCCACCATACTCAGCTTTTTATGTTGTTTTATTTTTGGTTTTTCAAGACAAAGTTTCTCTGTATAGCCTTCACTCTGTAGACCAGGCTGGCCTTGAACTCATGTACCTGCCTCTGCCTCCCAAGTTCTAGAAGTAGAAGGGTACGCCATCATGCCCAGCAAGTCTTTATTTTGTATTTTTTATTGCATTTATTAGTGTGTGTGACACAGGACACTTGTGTGAGTCAGAGGACAACTTTCAGGAGTCAGTTCTCTCCTTCGATCATGTGGGTCCTGGGTTGCAGGCACGGCCGCAAGTGCTTTTAACCACAGAGATGTTTAGCTAGCTCATGTTTTAGATTTTTAGAGACTGGGTCTCACTCTGGAGTCAGGCTGGCCTTGAACTTGAGGTAATCCTTCTGCCGTGTTCCGAGTGAGGTATGACAGGCATGAGTCACCATGCCCAGTTCTTTTCCTTTTGAAATTTCTGGTTTTTGGTTTGGGAAGATTCTTTGTTTTGTTTTTGACAGAGTCTCACTATGTAGCCCAGGCTGGTCTCAAACTTACAGTGATCCTCCTGCCTCTGTTTCTGAGTACTGAGGCAACAGGCTCGGCCACCCCGCCCACCTCCCAGAGCTTTCTTGATGCAGACTGAGCCTTCCCAACCCCCCAGCCCTCCACTTCTCTGTGTTTCCTCCTCAGAACAGCTTTCTCAGAAATGCCAGCTGTGCAGCTTGTGAAACATCCTCCCCACTGCCTGGCATCTCAGCAGAGCTTGCTGTGCAAACATGCAGGGGACTCGTGGCTCAGTGAGTGCCACCTATGGGAGGGCTGAAGGGATGCTCTCCCGGCCCTTCCACCCGCTGCCCCCTTAAGATGGGAATCCACTGTGAGTGGCACTTGGACACAATGGTTCTATGCTCCCTCCAGGCACCGAGAGGAGGAGGAGACAAGGCTATGAGGACTCAGCCAGGGACTCCTGCAGTCTGGCTTTGTTGAGCCTCAGTTTCCCCTTTGGGAAATAGGATGAGCCACGTACCTACCCTCTGTAGCCTGGTACGATGGTACACACCTTCAACCCTCATCCTGGCAGACAGAGGCAGGTGGATCTCTGTGAGTTCCAGCCTTGCTTGGTTTATATACTCGATAGTGGTCTCTCCCAGACTCCTGCCTGCTGTGACCAGCCTTTGGGAAGCTGAGGCAGGAGGATTACAAGGTCCATCAGTCTGATCTACAGAGCTTTGAGCATACCTGACTCAAAAAAAGGTGTGAGGTGTGTGTGGCTGTGGCTCTGGAGTGCTCCGGATACAAGAAGCAGGCCCGGGTCCTCCCAGCACTGCAGCCGCTACGTGTGGCACATGTCTGTGATCCCAGCGTAGGGACAGACGAAGGACGGTCTGGAGTCAAGATCAGGACCAGTAATATATATATATGTAATAATATATATGACTCAGTGACCTGCTCAAGCCTCAGAACCCAACTGGTGAGAACCAACTCTGACAAGTAGTCCTCTGACCCCCACACATGTCCACTGACAACTAAGAAATAAACATAATTTTTAAATCAAAAAAAATTAAACAAGGGTCTAGAGAGATGCCTCAGTGGATAAGATCACTGCTTGTGCCTGCAGCGACCTGAGTTAGGAGCCTGGAACTCACGTGGCCCAATCACAACCCTGTTAGCCTGGTTCCAGGGCGATCAACACCACAGGCCTTCTTAGCTGCCAGCGCACACATGCACACAGGCAATTAAAATACATTGTTACACTAAATAATTGATAATTAGTTCAATTTAAAAGGGGGGGGGGAAGGAGGGCTGAGAATGGGAAGGGAGGCAGAGGGCAGAGGAGGGGCAGCCAGGTACACGGGGTGTACTGAGGCAGGCTCTCTCTAAGTACTGCCCAGGGGGAAGGCCCTGGAGGCATTAGCACATTTAACCAGATGGCAGCCCAGGTCCAAGTCTCCTGGGACTGGCTCACACAACACTGGTAGTGGCTGCAACTTTCACCAGCCCGAGTTTCAAAGCTCTGCACCCCGGGTCCCTGGGTGGTGAGGAGCTCCCGACATGGAGGCCAGCCTTGAAGAGGGAGCTTGGGACTACAGGTCTTTGACTCTGGGGCCTCAGGCAAGAGAAGCTTTGACTCCTAGTCTTCACCGGGGCTTAGACATCGAGGGACACATGGCCACACTGAGGCCTGGCACAGACTAGTAACCCACCAAGAGTCTTTGGCCCAGAGTGACTTTTCAGGCACAGGGGCTGGGAGCTGCCCTCTGAGTGGGGGCTGGCCGAGTTATATCTGGCACAGTCGTTCCCTTTGGGTGGCTGCAGCTGCTCAGGCGGGGGCCACAGTGCCCGCTTCAGCACCCGTCCTGGCAGGTGCCGGTGGCCGCTTTACATAGCCACGCTTGGTGTCCTTCGCTTGCCTCTGCCTGGCTCTTAGCAGGGCCCGCGCAGACTGGAGAGCTTGGGCCTCGGTCTCACTTCTACTTTTCACTTTTACTAGCCTGAGGAGAAAAGCACTTGTCAAAGGGACCTGGTAGCTTGGGTGTGTGCGCCACCTGGAAGCAGTAGGGAAGGTGGAACTGAGTTCGAATCCCAACCCTGGGTCTAGCTGGCCAGCCATATAACAGAAGCAGGGGTCAGACTTGGCTGTGGTGGCTAGGGCCTCTGGGCTGCTTTGTGGCTCCATGCTAGTGTCTTCCCTACTCTGGAAGATGAAAGTAATTACAGCAGTGTCTTTAAAATCTGTCACTCCGCTCCAGTTTGTATTGGGAAGCCTTAGAGGAACCAAACAAACAGTCTCCCAAAGGGTGGTGGTGATGCACACCTTTAATCCCAGCATGAAGGAGGCAGAAGCTGGGGGAATCTCTGAATCTGGCCAGCCTGGTCTACAGAAGGAGGTCTAGTACAGCCTGTGCTACACAGAGGAACCCTGATTCCAAAAACAAAACAAACAAAAAAACAAAAAACAAAACAAAACAAAAAACAAAACAGTCTCATTATGTAACCCTGGCTGACCTGGAACTCACAAAAATTCTCTTGCTGCTTCTGCCTCTGAGCACACAGAGATCAAAGGTGTGTGGCACCATCCTCTCTCCTCCCTCTCTCTCTCTCTCTCTCTCTCCTCCATCCTTTTAAAGAGCACATTTATTTGCTTATTGTATTGTGTTTGTATAAGCCAGTGGACAGCTTGCACGACACAAGACCTGGGGATCCAACCCTGACTGTCAGTGGCTAGTGCCTCTGATAAGCCATTTTGGGATGTGTTTCTTTTCTGAGATAGGGTTTCTCTTTGTAGCCCAGGCTGGCCTGGATTTCATTATGCAGCCAAAGCTGCTCTCAAAGCTGTTTTGCAATCCTCCTGCCTCAGCCTTCTAAATGTTGGGATGACAGGTATGAGGAACACACGTGTTCGTCTTTTCCCCTTTCATGACACGGAGTCACAGATGACACGGAGTCACAGATGATTGTGAGGGCGCCCTGTGGGTGCTGGGAACAGAGTCTGGGTTCTATGCAAGAGCAGCAGGCCATCCTAGCTGCTGAACCACTGGCTCTCCAGCTCCGGCCTTGCTTTCACTTGAACGTGGGTCTCTCTCACAAGCTGGTTCAGACATGCCCTGGCCTCCTGCTTGGTTTTCCATTTAGGACAGAATCCAAGCTGTGAAGGGGGAATACTGGCCCAGAGAGGTGAAGCCACGTGCTTGAGCTGCCCAGCAGCCAGAGAGGAGGTTGTGTGACTCTCCAGAGGGTCTCTGTGATCCGATCCTCTTATCTCTGGCCTCAGGCTTGCAAGGGATGTGGAAATGGGGCCTCTCTCCAACAGTCCAGCTCAGAGCAGGAGCCGAGTTGGGCTTATATAGCGGCTCCCAAAATATCAGGCCAAGGATAGGCTGAGCCCGGCGCGGGCGCAGTTGGCTCACGTCGTGGTTTCCTGCTTGCTAAGATGTTTCCTGCCGATAGCCCACTGGCAGCCTTATCTGTGACCTGGGGGACACTCAGGGGACAGGCTGTCCTGGCCCTGGCAGGGGCTGTGAGGATGGGGAGGAGGCAGGGCCCAGATGACTGTGGCTGGGCACTTACGTGCGCACAGATTTTGGGAAAGTACACTGTATTCGGAGTCCCGTTGCTATGGAGCTGAGCCCCAGATGTCTCTGCCTTTGCCCCTCTCTAACTCTCTGTGTCCAGCAAGGGGTTCCAAGTCTGGGGCACACAGATGTCCCTGGACCTGGAGCCTCAGGGCTCTGCCACAGGGAGGGTGACACACAAAAGTGTCTGGAGGAGGGACATTGCAGGTGAGGTTTCACACAAGTTCACCAAGAAGGAGTGACCAGGCTAAAGGAACACATGTGCAAATGCTCAGAGTCAAGTGTCCACTGTCCTCATTTCCCAGAGAAGGAAATGGAGGTTACAAGATGGAGCTTTAAGTCAGAAAATCTGATTCTTTAAAGTTCTTTTTTTTTTTTTAATTTGTATGAGTGCATGTGCATGTGCCACGGTGTACGTGGAGAAGTCACAGGGCAACGTGGGTCAGTTCTCCTCGTCCACCACGTGGTTCCTGGTCCTAAGGCTTGGCAGCAAGCACCCACTGAGCCCTCTCGGCCCTGGAAATCTGATTTTCCCCCCTCTGCCCTCACTGACCAAGACACAGATTTCTGGAGAATTCCTTCGCTGTTGTTGTGGTTGTGGTTTTGACCTAGGGCCTTGTTCTGTGGCCCAAGCTGGCCTGAAGTCAGTCTCCTGCCTCAGTGCTGTCAGCCGTCACATCATCAGGCGCAGAATATTGTTCTTTTATTTTTAAAAACTGTTTTTTTTTCCTCTTTTGTTTTTTTGAGACCAAGTTTTACTGTGTAGCCTTGACTGTCTTTGCTCTGGATCTGTAGTCCAGGCTGGCCTTGGACTCATAGAAATCCACCTGCCTCTGCCAATGTCTCTGCCTCTCTAGTGCTGGGACTCAAGGCTTGTTCAGCATACCCGGCCCTTAAAATGTGTTTTTATTACAAATATATAAATGACACTCAACTACCTGTATGTGTGTGCATGTGCACATTTGCATGTGTGGGTGATCAGAAAGGAAGTCCATTGCTATGAATTCACTGAAACACTGAAGTCATGCATGAGTGACACAGCGACAGCCTTCACTTGGGACAGGGCTGTCTCATCTTCTCACTCCCTATAGCTCGTAACATCCTGCTGAGCACCTGCATGTATGCACTTCAAAATGGGCTAGGATGGGGCACTTGCCATCAAAGGACCCATATGGAGGAAGGAGAGACTCCGTCAAACTGTCTTCTGACTACATACATGGTACACACACACACACACACACACACACACACACACAGGGTAAAAAAGATAAATGTTTAAACAAGTGTGTGTCAATGGAGGTTCATGGCCAGCACAATGGGACCCATCTATACTGTGGAATATTATTCAGCCTTGAAAAGGAGCAGTGCTCTGTCACACATTGCCACAAGGACAGACCCTAAGGATAAGACACTGAGTGTCAGAGCCAGGCACAAAAGGCCCCACAGCATGAAATCCTACTGCCACACAGTACGCAGATCAACCCAGACTGACACAGGCTGCCAGGGGCTGAGGGAGGTAGTGGGCCAAGACTGCTATTGGATATGGGTTTCCCTTCTGGGTAAACAGAGTGTTCTGGAACTTGGTAGAAGTGATAGTTGTACTATCAGAGGTACTGCTGAAGTGTACATTTCACCATTGTATGTCATGTAGATTTAAAATCAATTAAAAGAGTTTGAGGGGCTGAGACTATAGCTTAGTTGTTAGGGTGCTTTGCAGCTCAGTTAACAAGCATGATGCCCTGAGTTTATTCCTAGCACCACATAAACTAGATGTGGCAGTCACCTGTCACCCCGGCACTGAGGAAGTGAGGCAGGGAGATCAGGAATTCATGCTACCCTCTACTGCTTGGCAGGTTGGAGGCCAGCATGGCTTCATGAAACCCTTATTTTTAAAAAATTAAAGCTGTGTGTGGTGACACACACCTGTAATTCTAACACCATGACACTGAGGTACAAGATCTATTCAAGTTTGTGGCCAACCTAGACTATGTAGTTTGACTCTGTTCCCCAGAATCACACACGTATCTCTATGCATATGATTGGCTTACTTACAGTTCCTTTATCTCGGTGTATGTGTGTGTGGTATGTGCACGTGGACACCATGGATCTTCCGTCACTTCCACCTTATTCTCTTGAGTCAGAGTCCCACCGAACCTGGGGCTGGACTAGCATCCAGCAAGCCCAGCTGCTGCATCACAGGCTCGCAGCCATGACCAGCTTTTTACAAAGGCTCTGGGTTCTCAACGCAGGTCCTCCTCGTGCTTCTATAGAAAGCGCTCTTGCCATCCCAGACCGCTAAGTATGGATTTTTCCAGTGTGTAACAGGGATGGGCTCAGGGCAGAATTCTACACAACCATGGAGTAATTCTGGGGTTCTTTCATCTGGAGATTTCTGCTGACTTCCTGTATGCATCCCTCAATCCCATCACAGTTCCAGCCCTTCTGAGCCCATTTCCCAGACAGGGTATGGAGGGGTATGGAGGCTCAGATGCTGGCAAGCAGCTGAGTCAGCCGAGTCAGGTGAGGCAGGCTCCAGCACCCTCGTGCCTAGCTCTCCCTCCGGTGCAGCAGAGGAGGGTGTGTGTAGGGGAGTGTGAGCATGGCCATGTGACCTCCCACAAATCCTTCCCGTGGTTGGGCTGCTGCAGCCAGGCCTTCTGGGAAGCTGTCCCCAGGTGCAGCCTGTTTCCCTTGGAAGCTGTTTGGGTGGGAAACAAGTGGGCAAGTGGAGCCAAGGGGTGGAGCCTGTACAGGAAGGGGCGGGACTCAGGGCCTGTGGTAGCTCTTGCTCTGCTCTCTGGACTTGGTGCTTTTATTGAGCATGCATCTTAAGAGCTGTTGCCTGTTGGACTCAGTATCTGTGTGAGAGTGCTCAGATGTGTGCAACTGTATGCACACAGGCCACCGAAGTAGAGCAAAGATCATTCCCCATCACTGTCTTTGCCGGACTCCTTTGAGGCAGCCATTTCCTGAACCTAGACTGTTTTGGGGAGTGCTGTCAGTCAGCAAGCCCCATTGACACTGTTGCCTCCTTGATGTTGGGGTTACAGGCATTTGTGGGACTCCTAGCTTGTTACATGGGTATTCAGATCAAAGATCACGGGTGCACATGCTTGCACAGCAAGTGCCCATGACTACTCACCTCTCTTGCCTTTGGGGAGAGAGAGTTTCTTCAGTGGTGTAGCCACTGCCTATCTTGAGCACCTCTATACCACCCTGCATGGTGCTGTAAGCAGCCATCATGAAACTCATTGAGTGACCAAGAGGAGAAGGAAGAGGAGGAGGAGGAAGAGGAGGAGGAAGAGGAGGAGGAGGAGGAGGAGGAGGAGGAGGAGGAGGAGGAGGAGGAGGAGGAAGCAGCAGGAGGAGGAGGAACAGGAGGAGGACGAGTTGGGAAGAGAAAAGAGATCAGTGGGTGTGGAAGTGGGATAAGAGATACTGGGGGGAGAATACAATCAAAATACATCCCATCCATGTATGAAAACATCAGAATGGAATTCAATATGCATAATTCATATCATACATGCAAATTTAAAACTTTAGGGCGCAGAGGTAACCGTGGCTGTCAAGCCTCAGGAGTTGGTATGGTTCAAGGAATCAGATGTGGTCAGTTCCCATTGAGTCTCTCTTCTCAGGTATAGGCATAGAACCCGGACTGCAAAGTGCTCGTAACCTGCATGAGCTGGTCCCACTGGCAGGGCCACGACCAGAGCCTGACATCACTAAGAGTTGGAAAAGGGTACACAACAAGGGGGACATTATCTCTCACTGCTGTGCAAGAAAAGTTTACCAGCTTGGAGGACTGCAGCATCCATGAACCCGAGCTCAGGTCCCACCTATAATCCCAACGTCTCTGACAGACACTAACCACACATCGCCACAGTGCATGCATGAAATTGCTTGGTGCCCAAGAGCTCAGGTAGTAAGGTTAAGTAGTAGGTGGTAAGGACAGACAGGGATGCGGTCCACTGCACGCAGGTTAGTAGGAGAGCAGGCCAAACTTTGCACAAAAGCACTCAGGTAGAAAACATCACCTGGTCAGTCAGTCATCTGATACTGCTGATACTGAAGTCCAAGGACACACCCGACAGCTTCCCCGTGCCTATGTAGGATAGCTCACAACTGCCTAAACTCCAGCTTCAGGAATCTGTCACCATCTCCTGGCCTCTGTGGGCTCTCATATATACATACGAGCAAACAAATAATAAAGTAAAATCTCTTTGCGGGGGGTGGGGGAGGGTGGGCAGGGGTTTGAGACAGGGTTTCTCTATGTAGCCCTGACTGTACTGGACTCACTTGTAGACCAGGCTGGCTTCGAACTTACAGAGATCTGTCTTTCTCTGTCTCCCAAGTGCTATGATTAAAGGCATTTGTCACCACACCTGGCAAGATAAATTCTTTTTTTTTTTTTTTTAAAGTTATTTATGTAATGCACATGAGTACACTGTAGTTGTCTTCAGACACACCAGAAGAGGGCGTCGAATCCCATTACAGATGATTGTGAGCCACCATGTGGTTGCTGGGAATTGAACTTGGGACCTCTGGAAGAGAAGTCAGTGCTCTTAACCTCTGAGCCATCTCTCCAGCCAGTGGGTTTTTTTTTTTTTTTTTTTGTAATTTTATGTGCATTGGTGGTGTGTGTCTTCCTGCATGTATGTGTGAGGGTGTCATGTCTCCTGGAACTGGAGCTACAGACTGTTATGAGCTGCTGTGTGGCTGCTGGGAATTGAACCTGGGACCTCTGGAAGAGCAGGCAGTGCTCTTAAGCACTTGAGCCGTCTCCCCAGCCCTCTAGCCAGTGGTTTTAACTGAGAGAATCATAGATTTTCTCTATGGGGAGGATGACCCAAATCAAGGGCATATGAGAATGGTTTGTGTGTATCTGGGCATGTTAGTGGTGAGTTATGATCCCATATACATTTTACATACTTGAGCTGGCGTGTGGCTCAGGGGTGGAGTCCTGCCTAGACTCCCTCAGTGAGAGGCTGGGAGACAGTGTAGATTCCAATCCCAGGTTAGTGGAGGGAGGCTGGGTGGTATGGGGCAGTGTGCAAAGGGGAGGACGTGGCTGTTGAGTGGGTGGGAGAAAGTGTGTGTGCCTTGCAAGGAACTTGCAAGAAGTTTCATGATACTACCTTTCTATCATGCCAAGAGAAATGGTTTTATAAAGAAAATGGCAGAATTCCTCAGGGAACAAAATGGAATTACAACATGTCCCAGCAATTCCACTACTTGGGAAATCTGCTTAAAAGAACTGAAGACCAGTGTGCAAACCATTCTCTCTGCATGGGCACTAACCACACATCTGCTACAATGCATGCAGGAAACTGTATGAAATAGTATGACTGCAGTGTCTTGAAGGTGGGAACGACCTACACACCTGTCAGCAGATGAGTGGCAAGACATGGTCAGGGTACAATGGATTATTATTCAGCCACAAAAAGGCTGACACATCAACTTGTGCACAGTGAGAATGGAACACCAGCCGGATCTAGGAGGGCCTAGAGTGTGTGATCTCATTGACATGAGGTGTGGAGACCAGGCCAATCCTTACAGACTGGAGCAATTTAGTAGCTTGCAGGGGGCAAGGGAAGCACATGGAGGACGGCCTAGGGCTGATGGAGGCTGGGTAGGAAGAGAGGCTGCACAGTATAGCCACTGTTTGAATGCCACCGAATTATTCCTTTCAAAGACAATCTGTGAGCTGGGAGACTGTTCAGTGAATAAATGCTTGCCATGCTGGAGAGACAACCAGAGCCTGAATCCCCAGGACCCAAGAACCAGCAGTACCTTCTCCAATCCTGACACTCCTGCAGCCAGGAGCAGAGGCAGGAGAGTCCTCAGAGTGAGCCTCAGAGGAGGTGAGGTGATGACTACACCTGAGAGTGTGTCCTACACCAGTGGTTCTCAGCCTGTCAGTTCCAACCCTTTTGGCTAACCTCCATCTCCAAAAATATTATATTACGATTCATAACAGTAGCAAAAATACAGTTATGAAGAAGCAATGAAAAGTTGGGGTCACCAGATCATGAGGATTGTATTTAAGGGTCACGGTCTTAGGAGGGTTGAGAACACTGCCCCAAATAATTAAAATTAATTATCACTACATGGTACCTGAATTTTTATTTAAAAACATAAATGTGGCTTGGTACCACATGTACTTGTGGGCTGGGCTCTAACTCACTTGGCAGAGTTCTTGCCTGGTCTGTACCGTAAACTGGTAATCTGGATAAACTGGGTACAGTGGTGTACACCTGTAATTCCACCACTCCAGTGCTTTCGAGGTGGATGTAAGAGGACCCTGGTTCAAGGTCATTCTTGGCTACATAAAAAATGTGAATCTAACCTAGGCTAGCTTCATGAAACCCTGCCTCAAAATTAACAAAGTCCTAAAAGGGGAGTCAGTAGTTAAGAGGACTGGCTGTTCTTGCAGGGAATGGGGTTTGGTTCACACAACCATTTGTAGGCTCGCACATGGTGCACATACATGGTTGCAGACAAATCATAAAACAAGGACAAATTACCCAGGTCTGTAGGGCTTGGTTCCCCAGCTTGACCTGCCTCCTTGTCTGTTATGGACAGCTATTTCTAACCCAAGTGTGCCCTCTAGTGGTCATAGTTAGAAGAGCGTGAAGGACAAGTCTGCACTTCCAAAGATAGACTATGCCCGTCTCCCTGGGGTCAGGGCTATGACAACTCCTGGGCAGGTAGACAGGCCTTGGGGACACAAGCAACTGTGGAACCAGGAACAGCTGTGTGTGAGAAACGAGCTGGAGGACAGGGAAGGTTACGCAGGATTTCTGTCATGCAAGTCAAGAAGTGCCTGTGTCCAGGGTGGGGGGCAGTGTGGGGACAGGCAGCCAGCCCTGAAGGAATGAGCTTTCCTCCAGGGCACTGGGAAGCCATGATAAGCTGTTAAGAGAGGGAGATGATTGCAATTACCATCTTATTGAAAGTGGCCTTAGGTCACGCCAAATGTGCTCATTTTGTGGGGGGGGGGTTTGGGGAGGGCAATTATGGTGTGTATGCACCTAGACATCAGCCATGGTTTTTACTTTTATAGTGTTGAAGCTGCTGCCCAGAGAGCCCTGTGCATGCTGGAGCTGCCTGTCACAGGAGGCTGTCTATCTGGGGACACTTAAGTGTGTAACGGGGGCAGGGATTTTCCCTAAGTTGGCTGGAAATGTCACTCAGCTCTCTCCCACTTTGAAAAGCCTATCTGTCCGAGTTTTGAAGGTCATGTTTTTTTCTCTGACTGCCTTAAAGAATCCCCCAACCCCATGCCTTTAGCATTTTTCTTATTTTGTGTTTTACCAAAGTGTAACTGTAAAGATGAGTGAATAAGTGTAATAACTTTTTTAAATGGCCAGCGAGATGGCACAGTGGGTAAAGGTGTTACCCAGACTGCCTACCTGAGTCCAATTCCCAGGACTCATGATAGAAGGAGAGACTGACTCCTGCTACCTGTCCTCTGACTTTTGCACCAAATAAATGAAAGAAAAATAAACTTCAAACCAGACAGTGAGCCTAGCGGTGGCACACACTTTAGTCCCTCATTCAGAAGGCAGAAGCAGGATTGCTTAGTGAGTTCAAGGCCAGTCTGGTCTTCACAGCGGGCCCCAGGTCAGCCAGGCTATGTAGAGTGACACTGTCTCTAACCCAAGTGTACCTAAAGAACACTTTGCAATTCTGGAGCCTGTCATGTTTTCTGGCACCTTCCCATGTTATCTTGGAGTAGGAGGGAAAAATGAGACAAACTCCCTCCACTGAGAACTTGTAGTGTGGGGACAGAGTCCAGAGACTAATGCATGTCAGATATCGTGTGTGTGTGTGTGTGTGTGTGTGTGTGTGTGTGTGTGTGGAGAGAGAGAGAGAGAGAGAGAGAGAGAGAGAGAGAGAGAGAGAGAGAAGAGAGACAGAGACAGAGAGAGACAGAGAGAGAGAGAAAAAGAGAGAGGGAGTGGGGGTGGGGAATTGAGACAGAATTTCTCTATGTAGCCCTGGCTGTACTGGAATTCACTTTATAGACCAGGCTGATCTTGAACTCACAGAGATCCACATGTCTCTTCTGAATGCTGGGATCAAAAGTGTGCATCACTGAAGTGGAAACTTAAGGGTTCTTCAGAAAGTCAGTTGTGTTGGATGGTGTCTTGCTAAGGCAGACACATGAAGGAACTTTTGACTGAAGCAGACACGGGTGAAAGGATGTTCTGCTAAAGCAAACACGTGAAAGGACACATGATGAAGGATTCTTTGCTAACTACAAGCACTACCTTACACTGTGTAGCTGAGCTCCATTTGTTGGGACTCCACAGAGAGAAACACACCAATAATAATAATAATAATAATAATAATAATAACCCAAAACCAAAACCTTCTGGTGGTGGGATTCGTGCTGCTTCCACAGTCTAATTGGCAGAGTGATGTCAGCTGAGACAGATGCATGTGCCGAGGCAAGACCCATGGAGGACTTGTGATGTTTGAAGGGAATATAAATAGGATTCCTGACAGTGATGGAGGCTGGGCCTGGCTTGCTGGTAGAGCTTCCTGTGCAATGCTTGTTGGTCTCTTGTCTTCGTGATCTTCACTTTGCTGAGAGAGGCACAGTAGAGAATTTCTCCACGTGTCCCTCCTGGTCCCTCCTGCTGACTCATGCAGAGGCTGAGGCCTGGTTGTCTCTGTTAGGTAGTGCCACCAGTGCTGATTCATGTTTGCTATCCCGACTACTGAATGGACGGCTGGTGAATCTGTGAAGTATTTGTGAGTGGATCGAGCTGCCACTGCTAATCTGAGAACTGAACTGTTGATTTCCAGACAACACAGATGGGAGTTGCTACCAAGAACCATTTCTAAACAGGTCCACTTCCCCTGTATCCTTTCTTTTCCTTTACCTCTGGTAAGTGGTTGGCTAAAAGGGAGGTTAAAGTGTTTAGGAACTATCATATTAATAACAGATCTTGAAAAAAATTAGAATCACATACCACCACTCCCTGAAGATGCCAACTTTTTTTAAAAGATTTTTTTTATGGGGTTGGGGAGCCAGCTCAGTAGTTAAGAGCATATTCTGTTCTCACAGTGAACCCGAGTTTGGTTCCCAGAACCCATTTTGGCTCATACCCCTGTAACTCTGGTTGCCTGGGCCATCCAACACCCTCTTCTGGCCTCTCTGTGAAATCTACATACATATGTACCTAACACACTCACACATAAACACATAAATAATAAATCTTTACATCTCTATTTTTATGGCCATGGATGTTTTGCCTGTATATATGGATGTGTGCCAAGTGCACACAGCACCCTCAGAGGCCAGAAGAGGGCGCCGGGTTCCCTGAAACTGGCATTATAGACAGTTGTCTCCATATAGATGCTGATCCTCTGCAAGAAGAGCCAGTGCTCCTAACTGCTGAGCCATCTCTCCAGCCCCTGCACCCACTTCTTATTTCCTGAGACAGAGTATTAGGATCCTCTTGCTTCAACCTCCAAAGTGCTGGAGTCGCAGGCACAGACCACCATACTGAGTTCCTTTTTATTTTAAGTGTGTGTGCGAGCTCAAATGGAGTTCAGAGGGTAACTTTTGGGAGTTGATTCTCTCCATGCAGCATGTGGGTCCTAAGGATTGAAGTCAAGTTCCCAGACTCAGCAGCCATAGCCTGCTGCAGACCTGTGGAGTGACGGGTGGCAGCATGCAGTCTGAACTGGCAGTCCTTGTGACCACTGGTGAGTAAGGCAGGGCTGAGAGGCTTCTAGGGTGCTGGCAGGCTCTGTTCTAGGCCCTGTGCTGGGAAGGTTGTACTTGGCTATGGAAGTGAGGTATGTACTGCACACCCTACATAGGTGTGGTGACAAGGCAGGAGAACAGAGGTCACAGAGTGAGAGAGTGCTGAGGGTCAGAGCTCAGACAGCTCATGGATTTCCAAGCCCAAAAGGAGCTCAGTCACCAGTTTGGAGGCCCAGCCTATACCTGGACAGGTGGGAACGTGGGGTCTATAGCTTAGACCACCAGAAGATGGCCACTATGCACAGGCATGACAGGCAAGCTAGAGACCCTGTCCCGTGGAAAGGCAGTCCAGCTACCCAGGGAAGGGACGTGTGGTAGCTGCTTTACTGCAAGGGAAGTCATGCAGGGTCCCTATGTGGAGCTTGAACCACAGCACACACAAAGAAGACAGGCAGCAGATGTAACAAATGGACTTTAATGTAACTGTCACACACATGGGGGGTGGGGGGGGGAGGACAACGAGGCCTTGTACAGTGAGGGTAGCCTGTGCCTGCCCAGGAACTTTGGGGCAAAGGCTGAGGCCATGTGCCCTTCCAGGAAAACACTGACGTGGTCACGGGCTGGCAAGGGAGGCACAGCCGGCCCGGGCACAGCAACTGCCCTGCACACAGACCAGTGTGGATAGGGGACAGCTGCTCTCATTAAGTGCAGCATGGCAGCTGCACAGGACACTTGAAGAAAGGTGAGGGACAGCCACAGATGGCAATGACAATGACCAACATGCTCAGCAAAATGGCAACAGAAGGAGGCTCTGGTGGTGGGCAGGGATGGTGTCTACAGGGTGGTGGGTGGCCAGTCATGAGGCACCAGGAGCTCAGCTCCAGCTGGCTTGTCCCTGGGGAGGCTGGCAGGCCCTTCCTTCCCACCCTGGATCAGAATGGGACTGGGGAAGGGGTTCTGTGTGAGTCCACTCAGGCTTGGGGGGAGGGTGGCTGAGTGTCCAGGCCCACCCTCCAGCTTCGGTTTTGATGAGTGTGGCAGGTGTGCCCTGAGGCTGGGTGGGCTGGGCTGGCTGCAGAGGCCTCTCACTGGGTCCGGAGCTGGTAATCTAGAAACATGGGGCACCCACCCTCAGCTCCACACAGGCAAAGGGACACCCACCCTCAGCTCTACACGGACCCCCAGGGCACCCACCCTCAGCTCCACACGGACCCCCAGGGCACCCACCCTCAGCTCCACACAGGTAAAGGGGACACCCACTCTTAGCTCCATGTAGGAAGCCACAGCCTAGAAAGACCTCTGTAGGTCCTGCCAGCCAGGTGGCTACTCACCTCCATTCTGTGTGATATAGCGTACCCAGGGCAGGGCCTGGTACCCGCTCTTCTCAATGATTTTCAGGTAGCGCACCTGGACACAAGGGCCTTGAATGTGCTGCACCCCCACCCGCACCCTTCATCCAAGGGGCAAGGCCAAGGGGGCAGGCCTGGCATAGCATGAAGCAGCCAAGACCCAGGCTTGGTGACCTTGAGCCTTTCAGGGAACAGTATATTCCCTCATTTACAAAGTTTGAGGGGTCCCAAGGAAATAGGCCCTATGCCAGGATGGGGTTTTGGAGGTTCTGCTGTGACTCTGGGCTCAAGTAGGGTTCAGGCAGCCAGCCCCAGCACACTCATACCTGGATGCCAGAGGTAGTGAAATAGGGGATCTCAAACTTGACGCTGATGGGAGGCTTGCCCTCCTTGTCTTCGGCTTCCACACTGGGAAGGCCAAAGTGGGCCCGCATCAGGTACTCCTTGCCACCCTGGGGGCCAATAGAGGAGGCAGTTAGGCAGCTGGCCAGCCCACAGCCAATGGCACAGATTTCTATAATGGCACAGAGCCCAGCAATAACTTGGAGGTGGTTTGAGAGTGGGGCCAGTCAGGACTAGCTGAGACCCTTGCCCTGCTCTGGCCATGTAAAGCATCAGGCCTGGGCTTGGCTGTCCCCTCTGTCTGGCACTCTAGCTCTAGCTATACTTTTGGCTTCCTGAGCTCACACTTAAGGGCAGCAGGAGTGGCTGTGACCAGGGCCCTGCTTAGGGGCCCCTGCTAGGCTCCACCGCCTAACTTCCTGGCATTAGTTCCCAGCCACAGAGGACACCATGACATCTGCATGGGAGCCAGAGCAAATACCCTTCTGACTCCTGGTACCTAGCAACAAAGTAAGGAGGAAATGGAGATGGAAGACCTGCCCACAGGAACACAAGAGTAAGCAGGGCCTAGCAATCTCAGCATTCAGGGCACAGAGGCAGGAAGATGGTGGCAAGTTCAAGACCAGCCTGGAATACAAGAGTTTGAGATCACTCTGGGTTACAGAATGAATTGCAGACCACTGTGACTATCCAGGGAGACCCTATTTCAAACAAAGTCCCTGCAAAACAAAAACACAAAACAACTTCTATGTGAAAACAGAAGTTGTAGAAAATGGCGCTGCATGTTACACTGTAGGTTTTGTGGGTACAGAGTTCAGGTAGAGCTGACAGAAATGTTTATCTGCATCAACACTGACGTAGAAATTATCAGCAAGTGGACTGACCTTGAAGGAGGGAGGGCAACTGGGCTGGGGCAGGCTCAGTGGCCGCAGCCGTGCTTTGGGTGCACAGTTACAAATCAAAGACCAAGGGAACATGAGGACGGATACGGAGCACACCTCTAACCACAGCACCGGGGAGGCAGAGGCAGGTAGATCTCCATGAATTTGAGGCTAGCCTGGTCTACACAGTGCGCTCAGGTCAGCCAGTGCTACAGCCAACCTCAAAGACAAAAACAAAAACATGATGGACAAAAAGCTAGAGCCCTCAGGCACCTCTGGCGGGAATAATGCCATGCCACTGCTACACAAAACACCAAGGCAGAGCCTCAAACAATTCTAACTACTTTTGGCAAACTATTCCGAGCCTCTCCTGTGGGTGTATGCTGAGGACAGGGAGCAGGGCGTGGAGGAGAGCCCTGTGCACCCACTCCATTGCTGCTGAGCTTGGGCGCACCAAGAGTGCCTGTCCATGAAGAAGGAACATGATGTGGAGTTACCTGGCCTTAAAGAGGACTGCAGAAATGCAGGACATGAGGAGCTTTGCACTGGCCATGTAACCAAAGCTGGCGGCAAATGGAGGCGAAATTTGCAATAGTTCACCAGGGTTCAGGCTGCATCTACCCTGAGATTGGCACCTTCTCAACCTAGTACTCCCAACTCATGAGGTCTTAGGCCAGGTCCATGGCAAGCCTTTGGGAACATCTCAATACGCAAAAGGGTACAGAGAGGCGCAGCCCTGGCTTTCACGTCTTGTCTCTGTGAGGACCAAGGTAGGCGGAGGTCCTACCAGGGCCCTGTCCACTGTGGCGTCACTGCAGCACCAAGGAAAGCTCCGGATGGACTGTGGCCAGCCCCCCAGATTCCTGTAGTGCAAGTGAGGGCGTGCAGCGTGATGTCCTGGGACCGAGATGGACACTCACTGAGGACTGGGCCACCTCACCGCAGGAAACCTTCCTGCAGAGAGGCCTCACTGTGTCTGGATAGGATGCACTCGAGATGCCTCATCAACTTCTGGGGAACAGGAGTCAGTATTTAGGGTACCTGACGAATATGAGGCTCACCGGGAAGGACTTGATGGACCACACGATCTCACTGTTCTCGGGGACCCACTTGACACTCCCACTGTAGTCTTGAACTTGGGTGAATCAGCGTCGTTGGGGACTGGTATATGGATTTCTACATTGTTGGCTGTTGAGCGCCGCTTGAACTGGCTCTTGGCCTGCAAGGAGGCCCAAGGCAGAGGCTCTGGATGATGCAGGGAAGGGAGTCTGGCCACCTCCAGCCACCTTACCAGGGCCACACAGTCCCTGCCTGGCAGTGGCTCCCATTACCCACCAGACTCTGACTTTTCCAGACACTGCCCACGCCTGATTTAGGCCTCCTAGGCCTCCAAGGTGCCCACTCTCTCACCAACCTTGACCATGTACTCAATTCGGCTGTGGGAATGCTTCTCAATCACAGACTCAATCCAGATCAAAGGCTTCACCTGTGGGTGCGGAGAAGGCACTCACACCTGCTGGTATCTCACCATGTCTCATGCTACTGAGGGAAAATGGAGACCAGACAAGACCCCATTCTTCCAGGAGACCAGTGTGTGTATGCCAGCAGAGGGTGACTGACCATGGTGGAGCCGGTGGTGGTCAAGGTTTCCACCCACTTAGGGGGCTGAGAGACAGGTCCCACAGGATGTGGGAGGATTGGTGTTGAACGTGCCTGGGAACTAGCTACACTCACGTGGGTGTTGAGGCGGTAGGACATGAGTTCAAACTCTCCGTCGGGTGGGATGAAGGAGATGGTGCGGTCGTTCTCAAAACGTGACAGCCGCACACACTGGTGGAATTTCACATCCTCCAGCTCCACTGACTTGCTCTTCCCTCCTATGCAGGGCAGGGGTGAGGCTGGCAGGAGTTACGAGTCCCTGCCCATGCCCAAAAGGTATCCACAAGAAGCCAGTTCATAGACAGCCTCCTGTCACCTCCTTCCATCACATGCCTGCCTGATGCTAGCATGGCGTCCTGGCTGCCCTGCTTATGCCATGCCGAGTTCTCAGCAGCCAGACATCAACAGGTCAGGGCGCGCTTCCAAAAGTGGCTGTGGGTGCCACTCACCCACTACAAAGGGCCCAGTACGGCTAACAAGTCTAGGAGGCTGTCAGGGGCCAGGAACCAGTGAGGAGCTATAGCAGCCTGGACATGCCCACCTGTACTGTGCTCTACCGCTAGAAGCCTCACCATGGAGAGAGCCCAGCCTCAAAGAGAAGGGGACAGAGGATGGGGCCAGGCTCCGGGTCTCTCGGATGACATCTAGGTACCAAGAACTTTGGCTCTCTGCCACCCTCCTCACAGTCTTATATTGTAGCCCAGGATGGCCTCAAACTCAGACTCTTCCTGCCTCAGTGTCCTGAGAGATGGAATGACAGGCAGATGCCACCATACCAGCCAGATCTCCCTGTCTTTTTTTGGTGCTGGTGGGTACTGAACCCAGGCCTGCTAGGTCAGCACCGACCACTTACTGAGCTACAGTAATGTGAAATTCTGTTACATCTTGTTTGTTGTGTATGGGTGTGTGTGTGTGCTGCTGTTGGTTGTGTATGGGGTGTGTTTGTGTGTGTGCTGCTGTGTATGGGGGGGTATGTGCTGCAGTGCACGTGTGGCAGTCAGAGGACAACTTGCAGGAACTGGCTCTCTCCTACCATGTGGGCTCAAGAAAGCACAATAAGGCCGTGGGGCCTGGCAGCAATGCCTTTACCTGATGAACCATCTCAAAGACCCAAGAAATGTTCTTAAACCTGGTACTTGAAAGCAGCTGGCTGTCTCACCAGTAAGCATGCACTCAGCTCTAACTTGGGGTCAAGTAAAGTCACCTCCCTGAAGCAAGACTGAGGCAGCCTCTGTCTCAGTGCTGTCCTCAGGTACTCACGGCCTGTGTTGTCGAAGAGGACCTTGTCATTGAGGCCGAGGCGTAACTCAGGCATGCCTGAGAGGAAGACCCGCATCTTGATGGAACCCACAATCTCACTACGCAGCACGTTGCCATTGGCACTGACCTGGGGACAGTGGGAAGGAGCTGTGTGAGCTGTGGCCTCTACCACATCTGGCTCAGCTGTAAGCCTGCAGTCTTCCAGCTCACCAGGTGAAAAAGGACTTCCCACAGGCCCTCTGTGGTCTCCCACCTTGTGTTTGAGCTAGAGTTCTCGTGTTGGCTGGGTGGCCCCTCCAGTGCCCACCCCTCAGTGCTGGGGCTGCAGTGCACAGCACCCAGTGTTAGGTTTGAACTCGGGTCCTCAAGCCTGTACATGGGTGCTTGGTGTGTGTGCCTATTTTTTACTTAAAAATGTCATTACTGTATGAGTGTGTATGATGTATACTGGGTGCCACTGTGTCTGTATGGAGATCAGAGGACAAGTTTATGGTGATATCTTTTTATGAGGGCTCTGGGGATGGAGCTTAGGTCATGAGGCTTGAGGTGCAGCAATGTGGCTCACTAAGCCATCTCCTGAGCCCTGTAGCTTTAAAAATGAAATTGTATTTATTTATTTACTGTTAGTGTGCACGCGTGCGCCACGTGTGAAGTCACAGGACAGAGTGCAGGAGTCAGTTCTCTTCCACCAGGATGACACCCAGGAAGGCAGGCTTGTGGGAAGCCCCTTTTTACCTGCTGAGCCATCTCTCTTGCTGCTCCTTCTAGTTTTTCTGAGACACGTGACCCTGGAGGGTCTGGAACTTAAGGTTCCCCTACCTCAGTCTCCTGAGAGACACCACAATGCTGACCCCACAGATTCTGAGAGTGAGGCTGGTACAGAGAGAGCCATCTCTGGTGGCTGAGGCTGAGCCCTGCCATCTACTGCCAGGGCCCAGGCTACACACTCTGCTGGCTTTCAGTTTTATCCCCGACTTCCACCCTGGAAAAGATGGCAGGTTAGGGAAGGAGGAGAAAAGGCAGCCTACCAAGAGGTTAACTGCCTCGATGACGTCCAGGAACACTTCATTCTTCCGATACTTGATGCCTTCTGAGCGCCAGGACACAGCATTGGTGACGGTGGCTGGGGCCGAGGGGCCCCCGTTTCCAGCTTGTGGCCCTCCTGAGTGATGTACCTGTGGGGCCAAACTGCTCAGTTATAGAGGTGACACACACTGCTCCACCCTGACATTGGGATGGAGCTAGGTAGGAGACAAGGCCCAACCACTGAAGCTAAGCAGCAGGTTCCAGGAGGGGTGAGTACACTTCATTTCTGAGGCAAGGCACTGGTGGGGGTGGGGATGGAGGATTAAGTGGTCAGCACTGTGGGGACCTGGAGGGACTGAGTCCTGTACCTCCAGGACAGCAGAAGGCAGCTTTTCCTGGACTCCCAGTCAAGTGGGAGCTGGCACCCCAGGTCCCACTGAGGGATGGAAAGTGCAGCATGGGGTCTGCTTGTTTCTGCCTCTGCAGGTGGGATTCCAGAAGACTGTCCCAGTTCAGTACAGTCAGCAAAGGCAGGGCTCTGATTAAGGATACTGCATTTGTGTGGGTGGAAGAGACAGGGTCTACCTATGGGAAAGGGTCCTGACCAGAGGCACTCAGTAGAAACCCAAGACAAGCCCCTGGCTCAGCAGTAAGCATCTGCAGGTTGAATCCCAGTACCACACAAACAAACACAGAATTAGGGATTCCATATCCAGTGCATAGTAAACTGGACACATGGCCTACTCCTGTCAGCCCAGCACTCCAGAGGCAGAGGTAGGAGGATCAGACCCTATTTCAAAATAAGTGAAAAACAGTTGGGGCAGAAGGAACAAGCTGACTACTCTGCTGGCTGGGGGTGGGGTCTGCGGGGACACATGCACTCACTCCTGCAGGATCTTGCTGTCCGTGGTCTGTGGGTAGCCAAAGTCCATGAGCTCGTCTAGCAGCTCATAGATGATGACGAAGTTGTCTCGGATGCTCTCCTCCTCCAGCTCCTTAAAGTACTCGGAGAAGACCTGGGCAGTACAGCAGGACTCAGCCCAGCTCAGGCCACCCCAGCTGGAGCGATTGTACCCGTGGGTGACAGCACAAGCCCTGAACCCAAAGATCTAAACTACAGACCACAGGCATTGTCCAGGAGTGGCTCTGTACCAGCATCTTGGCTGTCCAGGACCTCTGTGGTCAATCCCAACTGCGCCTGTGATCCTGGCCTCTCCCTCAACACTGCTGCCTATCCCCATAGGGTGTTGGCTCTCTGATTGTAGACAAGCATCTCCATTTCAATGGGTAGCTAGGAGGCTAAAGAAGGGACCTGGTCTTTACACTCTCACAGAAGCACACAAGTGGGAAGGCAAGCTCTGGGAAAATGTGCCCAGCACCCCAATCATATTCCACCAATTACAAGTGGTAAAGCCAGGCTGTTCACAGTGGACCTGCTCAGAAGGACACCACTGAGAGGCTCTCCCAAAAAGAAAATGGGTTCCCTTGCCCCACCTCGTACTCTTGGCTAAGAGTCACCCACCCAAGATGGAGGGAGGAAAGGAGAGACAGGGAAAAGGGTTCCTGACCTCCAGAGGCACTCAGCGGAAATACAAACCAGTCCTGGAGGCCTCACTTAACACTAGCACTAAACAGACTGACTCAGCAGCCAGAGGTTGCTTGAAGTCCAAAGGTGTCCTGGGTAAAGCTATGCATTAGCCAGCATTAGATTCTCCTTCACGGCCCCAAGGTCTAGCCCTGTGCACCTAACCGATCCCAGCCCCTACACTGTCCAGGCACAGGACCTGGGTCACATTATGCACCCTCCTGCCAGGATGGTTGCACAGCCATGTCTCCCCATCTTGTTAGCTTTCTTTACATCCAGGGTGGGAATGCAATTGATGAAGGCCAGAGGCTCTCACCTGCAAGGAGACTGAGGCTTCCTGGCCTAGGATTCCTGGGTATTCAAAGTTACAATCCCCAAAGCCCTCCCCAGGAGGGAAGCCCCGCCACTGGGGCCTTACCTGCACCACCTTGTAGAGGAAGGAGAACACCAGTGACACACAAGCATTCTTCTTTGAAGTGGCAACCACTGCACAGTGGCAGTCAAGGAGCCTTCTGAGGCCAGGGTACCACACCACAGCTCCATCCCCATGGCTCCCTGCCCCAGCCACACCCCAGTGGTCCACTGGGCCCAAGATTAGGACTAAGCCCCCAGTGTGAGCCAGGTCAGCCTGTGGTAAGCAGTCAGAAGAGCCTTGGTTACAACAGAAAGTGTAAGGTTTAAGGGTAGCTTCTGGATCCTGCAGTAGGAGCAAGACTGGGAGAGTCCAGCTGGGTGGGGGAAGCAGCCAGGGCCAGGCCTCTCTTCTTTCTGTTGGTGACAAAGCTTATCTGGGGGCAATGCTATACACATGTCTACTCAACCCAAACAGGGAGCCCACAGTAGACCAAAGTATGGCCCATTTCCTTTCAGGCACCCTTGGAAGCTGCCTACAGGGTCCATCTAAAGTCTGGTCATAGGGAAGCCAACACAGGTTAGAAAATGGCTAAGGCTGCTGGCATTCCTGTGAACTATTCTGCTATTTTGCATGCTCTCCAAACACTAGGCCTGTTCCTGATTATGGCCTCAACACATACACAAATCAATCTGTCCTGGGAGAGACTGGCAGGTAGATTTAATAGGATATCAGTGAGACATGAAAAACACTTTCTCACCAATGTACACAAAGCCACAGGCCTCTTACAAGCATTTTCATCCAAGTGAGCAGCAAGGGAAGCCACCATCAAAGGCCTCAGCCAACTAGGCATTATGTGTGGATGTCCATGGAGAACAATACTGACAAGCAGCCACTTCACTAACATGGATGAAGACAACTAGGTGTAATGGTACTTCTATCTAGCTGAGACTTGGATAATTGAAAGATGGATGGCTGGAGAGATGGCTCAGTGGTTAAGAGCACAGGTTGCTCTTCCAGAACCCGAGTTCAATTCCCAGCATCCACATGGTAGCTCACCATTGGCTTTAACTCTAGTCCCAGGGGGATCCAATGCCTTCTTCTGGCCTGCAAACATGCAGGTAAATTATCCCTACAAATGAAAGCTTTTAAAAAATAAACAATAAAACAAAAGGTTCTTAAAACAGGTAAAGAGTTTAAATCCAAATGGTACCCTACATTGGTGGAAAAAGACACTCTGGGAGGTCATCAGGTTGCTGGATGAAAATCCCTGCACCAAGAGTAGACTACATCCTGTGGATTGTTGGCCAGGAAATCCTGAAGCTCCAAGAACCACGCAGGCTGCTGCTGCTGGTTGTATGGCAGAACTAGATGGTGAGAGACTATTGCTGAAGGCATTGCACTTGGACTGTAGGACATGGAGAAATTTAGTTGGAACCAAATGGAAACTCCCACCCTGCTGCCTGGCTCTCATAATGCCAGAAGGGGCTGTGAAGGCTGCTGTTGAACACGCATCAACATTCCTACTCAGCTATAGACCCTTGTGCTAAAATACCACATGCTAAGCAGTGTGTGCCTGGTTGTGCAATAGTGGCACAGAGATCACGGATAATACCAACACCTTTCTATTGGATTTTAGGCCCACTCCACAAGGGAGTTCACATATGGTATTATACATCAGGAGAAAACCCCATGCCTGGGTGAGAGCGGGGCAGGAGCTGCAAGGGAAGACCTGTCCCTGGGAAGAGTTGCTATCTATGCCTGTTGGGGGCCACACACAACACACCACACACACACACACACACACACCACATTTATGTGCTGACTCTGAGGGGACCGACAGCTGAAGAGTTGGTGCACCCCACTGCTTACTACATAGCCAGATTTTCAGAGGTCTGCTCAAAGCCCCAAGTGGTGGATGCACCCATGGTGAGTCTCCACCTGGCACCACACTTGATTTGAGGCTGAAGTGAAGTGGGGCTGGGGATGTAGGGCACATGACAACTTCCCACCCCTATTCCTACCCCGTTCCCCTCATTTGTCCACTCCTGCCTCTGACAGTGTGGCTATACACAGCAACCAGAAATCTCTAGACCACAAAACCACCTAAAGCCAGCCCACCCCATCCATAGACCTACCCCATGTAACAAACACATCTCAGGCCCACCTGGCTCCCACTCATGCTATGTGCCCCTCCCTTCCTCTCCACAGCTGCAGCTTCTGGAATACTTAGTATTCCCTAAGCCTGTGCCTTCTAGCTGCCCTGCTGTCCTGTACTGGTGGGCAGGCATGTCATCCCCAAGCCCTGACTCCGAAGCATAGGGATACAGTACAGGTTGTTGTGCTTAATCCACATGAAACGAACACCACCATGGGCCAAGATGGGTGACAGCATGCCCTCCTCCTCCTTCCCATCAGAATGGGCATGAAGTGCTCCACCTCTGACATGTCCACATCCCCACGGTAGTTCCTGCAGATGAGCACCTGCATCAGGAAGGAAAGAAGGGGTGGCTTCCTCTCTGAGTGCCTGAGGTAGGGTTGGGGACCATTTGTGGAAGACACAACTTGAGGCTAGTCTGATTTCCACCCGAGGGAAGTCCCACCACAAGGCTCTTCCTACAGCAGAAGGCAGAGAGAGAAGGGACTGTTCCCACAGACACAGGGACAAGCTTTGCCCTGTGAGCCCTCCACGCAGACCTTCTCAGTGCCTTTGCTGTGGGGATGCACTTGGCTCTCCTGAGCACCTGGTCCCTGAGGAGTCTAAGTTTATGGGATCCCACTAAGGTTTGTACAGGAATAGTCCTGCCCTGGTCTTCCTCCTTGCACAGAATCCGAATCACTGTCCATCATCCAAGGGGACTGTGGAATGGCAAAGTTACTGGCTCCTCAGAAAGTGACACCAGAGTTAAGTATGACCCAGTGGCTCATCCTAGAGGATCAGAGAAATTGTGTGTCCATGGACACTCAAAGGAGAATGAAGCTGAGAGTGGAGATGGGTCCAAGGAGCCCAGGTACATCTCAAATCCACTATGTAGCCAAGGGTAGCCTTGAATTCCTGCTTCTGCTCCTACCTCCTGAGTGCTGGGATGACAGGTGTGAGTCATCCCACATAAATGAACACACTTCGGTGGCTGAACCTTAAATAGACCAGAGACAAAGACATGTCTTTCAACAGATGTATGGAGAATCTGGTCTGAACCTCCCCAAAGCACTGCACAGCTGGGTTCCAGGACTCCAGGATTCCAGAATCTGAGGGCCCTCCAATACAGTGCTGTGGTGTCTAAGGACAGCCTGCTCTGACAATAAACATGCTTGAGGCTTTTGTTTTGTTGAAATGATTTCACTGTGTAGCCTAGGCTAGCCTCAACTCATGGCAATCCTTCTGCCTCCAGAGTGGTGAGGTTACAGGCAAGAGACAGCAAACTCAGTTCAAATGTAACACCTCTCTCTCTCTCTCTCTCTCTCTCTCTCTCTCTCTCTCTCCTTCCCCACTCCCCCACCCCCCCCCCCCGTGTGTGTTTGCCACCTTAGATAATCTAGCTAGCCAGCATGCTCCTGAACTCAGATCTTCACATGTATAAGCAAACAGTTTCCCTGCTAAAAATACTTAGCCAAACATAGTATGCACACCTCCAATCCTAGCACTTAGAAGCAGAGGCAGGGAAGTTTACACAGTAAGTTTCAGACTAGACAGAGTGAGACCCTGTCTTTTAAAAACATCCTAGGGTTGCTGGGCATGATAGCTCACGCCTTTAATCCCAGCACCCAGGAGGCAGAGGCAGGTAGATCTCCGAGTTCAAGGACGGAGGGCGACACAGAGAAACCTGTCTCAAAACCAAATAAACAGGGGCTGGAGAGATGGCTTAGCAATGAAGAGCACTGGCTGCTCCTGCAGTGGACCTGGGTTCAATTCTGAGCACCTATACAGCAGCTCACACCTGTCCATTACTCCAGTTCCAGGCATTCTGACACTCTCACACATGCAGTCAAAATACTAATGAACATAAAAGTTTTGTGTGTGTGTGTAAAACCAAATAAACAAATAGACACATAAATCCCAGGAGTTGGAGAATGGCTTGCTGCATAAGAGTGTTTCTGTTCTTTCAGAGGACCCAGGTTCAGTTTCCAGCATCACACTAGGCAGCTCACAACTGCGTGTAACCCAGCTCTACGGGATCTGATGTCTTCTGGCCTCCAGGGCACCTGCACACTTGTGCACACACCAGTATCTCCCTCGACTCTTCCCTCCCCACACATTTTTTTTTAAGATTTATTTATTTTATTTATGAGTACACTGTAGCTGTCTTCAGACACAACAGAAGAGGGCATTGGATCTCATTACAGATGGTTGTGAGCCACCATGTGGTTGCTGGGAATTGAACTCAGGACCTTTGGAAGAACAGTCAGTGCTCTTAACCGCTGAGCCATCTCTCCAGCCCCCCACACATTTTTTTTACCCCACACATTTTTTTTTAAAGTCAGGATTTACCATTCAGGGTCAGTGGAGGGCAGATAGAGAATGTGAATGCAGTCCACGAGGATGCCTAGGGTAGGCTCTACCCTCAGAACAACTGTGCACAGTGAGAGAAACCACACAGGAAGCTCTCCCTGGAGGACCCTGAAGAAGTGGCTGCAGGTCAGGGCCATGAGGAAGCTACAGGGTAGGGCTGAGGAGGGCCCTGGTTACTCGGTGACAATGCCTGTCAGCATGGCTGGTTAGCCATATGGCAGTGCTGCAGCTCTCCTGAGCTGCCATGCTGGACTGGCACTTCAGAAAGCACTGTCTCTGCTTATCCTAGCTGGAAGAGCACAGTGAAGCGGTTCCTTTTGAGTCCTTTCTGGACCTTATGGGGACATAGTACCCACAGGGTAAGCTTTTGGGTCTCATGCCCCACCTGGTCTGAGGGACTCCCACTTGCCCACTTCTATTCCTTTGCTATCTCTTATATGGTAGGCTGGTTAGTTTTACAGATTACAATGCCCAGAGAGGTAGAGCTGCCTGCCTGAGGTAACACAGCAGAGAGAGCAGGGTTAGGATCTCAGAGACATCTTACTTCCACTTACTGTGAGTTCTCAGTGCTCACTGAGAACTGCTGTCCGGCAGCTCTAAGCCCACTTTCTTCCTCAGGGATTGGGCTGGACTGGTCAGAGCCAGCCAGAAGGCCTGACTGTACACCTCACCAGAGCTGCTCAGGGTTTGTTTGCTTGCTCAGAAAACATGCAGAGTGAGGCTATGTGGTGGCTACTACCATGGTAGCCAAGGTCAACATGGTTCCCTCACTATCACAGCTACCTGGGGACAACTGGGGACCTTCTTACTAATCTAACCTTCAATCAAGGTTTGAAGAGAGGGAGGAGTGTCAGAAATCCCCTGGAGACTCAGGGAGGTCGGCCACCCCTCAGTTGGTGTCTCAGGTAAGACACTGAGACAGCCCTTCTGTCTGCCGAATCTCTCACCCCATGGTCCTTCCCCATAAAGCAGAAGAGGACTCAGCTTCAACAGAAGCCAGACAGGGTGGTCTCTCTGATCAACCCCAACAGACAGCTCAGGGGCAACTGCCTGTCCCTACAGGAGGGTGACTCTCACCTTTCTACTCCCCTCCCCTGCAGAGCACTGTCCACCTCTGAGACCCAGGGCCTCCAGGGTGCCTTATGGTCATCCTGGACATTTCCCAAGTACATCCTGTCACTCACAGACCGTCTCCACCAAAGCCTGTGACACACTATCCTTTCTATGGCTCCTTTTCCTTCTCAGCAGAATACCTTGGAGCTTGCTGAGTTCTGTCTAGCAGCTAGGCTCTGCCCTGGGCATCAGGAGCCAGTATGGAATGAGTTTGGTGTGTCTTCTCAGGAAACATCAGAGGAGAAAGGAATGGACAGACAAACATGCATGTAATGCAGTAGGCAGTATGGGCTAGAAGATGCAGTGTGCTCAAGGTAGGGTGGGCTAGATACAATCCAGTTAGGGCAATCAGGAGAGGCTTCCTGGAGGAGTGGTATTTGAATAGAAGCCAGGCCACACAGCTCTCCACAGATGGAAGTACAAAGGTCCCAAGGCAGAAGCAGGCAGGTTGTCTGGACACCTGCTTCAGGGTACCCCACTGGCTAAAGTGGAATGAGCCAGGGTCACATGGAAAGGCACTGGGTGGGAGGGTGGGGAGGATATGAGAATTCAGAATCTACAGGTCCTTGTGAGCAACAGGGGCAGCCTGGGGCTTTGTTCTCGGCACTCAAAAAAGCAGCAGAAGAGGGAGGGGCGGAATAAAAAAAAAAAAAAAGCAGCAGAAGAGGATGAAGGGGAAGCAGTGCCTCTGTACTCCAGACCTAAAGTCACCAGGGCCACAGAGCAAAGCAAGGAAGCTGCGGGGTGGTTGGGGAAGCAACAGACAGCAGCCAAGTGTTCTTGGAGGCCCTCCTATTTGCCAAAAGTAGCCACATGGGATCCCTTGGTAATGAGAGGCTCAGTTTGGCATGTTGTCATGAGTCTGGCTTGATTTTGGAAGGAGGCAGGGAAGTCTACAGCCTCCCTGGGGAGTTTTCCAGAGGCAGGTCTGATCATACCCCATCTTGGGGACTCCTCCCTGGAACTGCAGTGGCCCTGGAGCCTCCTCCCATTGGATCCCCAAGGTCCCAGCACCATTATATGGGCTGACCTACATCCTACATGCCAACTGGGACCTCTGTCACCTTCTCAGAACCACATCAGGTACCTGCTCTGCCTGGAAGTCTTTTGTAACCTTCTCTGAATGCCAAAGGGAAGGCAAACAACTGTTTGGCTGCTGGTCCAAGTATTTCCTGCTAGGCAAAGAAGCCCGTGGAGCCCAAATACCATGCTCTGTGGGCCTTGCTAGGGCCAGGCTTGTCTCACATCTATACTCAGTAACTCAGATAAGACTCTTCAGATCCATTAGGAAGACAAGGCTCAGACAGGTCAAGGTGCTTGTCTATGATCACACAGCTCAGCTGTAGAGATCGGCTGAATCCACATGGAAATCTAGCTCCACAGCCTCAGCCCAGGATGGGTACTTGCTAGTGCCAATGAGATGTTTGCTAAAGGAAAAAGCCACGACAGGCAGCCCATTGTACCTCCAGGCCAGGGTGGAGGGCAGAGCATATGCCATGAGTCCTAGGGGACACTGCCCCTACCCAACTTCCCAGAAGGCTGTGGAGGAAGCCCAGGCCTGGGACTCGCAGTTGTTGACCTTGGGTGACATACAAGGCAGGTACACACTCAAGGGACTAAGGAAAACGCTGGGGGTGGGGCTTTTCGAAACAACTCCAGCTCCTCCATGTAGACTGGACATCAGTGTTCTTTCACTGATGAATGTTGGACTTGTTTACTGTCGCTGGACCTGTTCTGGCAGCTTCCAAACATAAGAGGCTGGCCACTTGCCTTCAACCCTGATGGCCTGAGGTAGAGTGGCAGTCCATTTCTTAAGGCTGAATGTGCCTTCCTGGAAGAGGCTTTTCAAGAAGCACACTGTGGCTGCTTGTCAGAGAGCTTGCTGTTTAGGCTCTATCCTCAGCACCACAAAAACATCCATTAGCCTAGGGAGACAGCACAGTCTGTAAAGTGTTTTCCAAATATTTGACCTGAACTCCATACCCAAATCCCAGGTAATAGCCAGGTGCTTACTAGGTGGTGGTGGCAAACACCTTTAATTCAAGCACTTGGGAGGCAGAGGCAGGTCAGTCTCTAAGTTCAAGGCCAGCCTGGTCTATAGAGTGAGTTCCAGGACAGTCAGAGCTACACAGAGAAAACTTGTCTCATAAACCAAGACGGGGGAAAAAAGTCAGATTCTGCTGGGAAGTACAGACAGGCAGATCCACGTGTTTTAAAGGTCAGGCAGCCTAGTTCAATCAGTCTAGTGACCCGAGTTCGTTAACAAGAGCCCATATAAGGGTAGCAGGGGTCTCTCCCTCCACACACGTGTATACCTGCAGAAACACACAAATGAAGTTTTCTTTCTCAGATAACCCTAGGAAAGATGCCAGGGTCCTGTTTTCTGTCCAGGGCCTTCATGTCTCAGCAGTCTTTGTTATTCCCAGTCAGGAAAGCTCTCCCTGATCCTTCAGCTGGGGCTGCTAGTCCATTAGTCCCCAATAGGTATTCATCTATTTGTGCTTTTCCAAGTGACTAAGTTTAGCTATGACAGATATTCTGCCAACCCACGGTGGCCCAGGGCTTAGCACCTGCCTGGTGAGGATGCTTCCAGGCAGCTACTTCCCAGTAATCAGTGTGACTCTGGGCAGTCTGTTTCCCCCTCTAAAACCACACTTTTATCCGCTTCTCTTAATGTCACAGGAAGATCAGCTGCTCTAGAGAGCGCTGAAGCCTTATGTACACTGTGGAGCGAGGGGCCGACCTAAGGCCATAGTCGCCGCCACACCTCTGGCCAAGGGTCGCACGGTCCCCGGGGCGCAGGTCCCGCTACAGGGGTCGACAGGAGAGGCTAGAGTCCGGTAGTCAGGCGCACAAGGAGGGAAAGGAGCAAAGCGGACAGTTACCTAGTAACTGCAGCCCACCAAGTTAGCTTGCAATGGGGAGGGACTCGCGGAAAGACCACCGCCCGTTTCCTAGCAACAGGGCAGGGCTGGCAAGTGAGGCTGCCCCGCCTGCCTGACGCCCTAGTTGGGCTGGTCGGCCAGTTGCCTAGCAACAGGGTGGGTCCCGACAGGGCGAGGGCCCGTTGGTTGCTTGGCAACGCGGAGGGTGGAGAGCCCTTCAGTACCTTGCCCTTCAGGTCCAGTACGTAGACGGCGCTGGCGGACATGGCGGCTTTGGAAGGCCTCGGCAGTAGCCGAGGGCGGCGGCAACGGCAGGAACTGCCGGCGTTCAGCAAGGCCCGGAGCGCCCCGCGACACTTCCCTTCCACTTCCGGTCCATGAAGCAGCGCGTGGACCGTTATGTCCGGTCTGAAGGGAGCCGCAAGTGCGCAGGCGCACAACGGAATAAGTGCAGGCGCAGTACAAACTTTTTGGCTGTATTTTTCACCCATAGACCAAACGGGCCGGAAGTAAGTCCCAGGGGCGTGGCCTTCCAGATGAGCCGGACCTGGAGGACCTGGGCGAGACAGCTTTGTCATTACTCCTTGTAGCTGAAGGACTAGCTGAGGAATGTAGGTGGACGCTTCCAAGCCGGTTGCTGTGAAAAGACGCTGAAAGCGAAACCGATTTGGAGTTGGGCCTTGCTTTCGGCAGAAGTCTAGTCAACTAATATCCCGTCACCGGCTGTGACTGGGTGTTAGGTGGCTCTTAAGTCAGTCTCGCAAGGGCAGTCAAGCCTTATCAGCAATCACCTGTCAACCCGTCAACTGAATGGGCTCCACCCGGTCTTGCCCCAGTGAACCCAGGGTAGCACGTGTGTAACTTAACCAGTGCCTAGTGCAAAGTGTGGCTGATTACATTTTAATTCTGTCATTCTTAACCGCCTCTCCCCCATCAAGAGATCAAAACAACCCATCAACACCCAGCATGGGCTTTTTTTACTTTGTGTGTTCCTGTACACATAGGGAGATCAGAGGAAGAGTGGCAGGGGTCAACTCTCTCCCTTCATCATGTGGGTCCCAGATATCAAACCCAGGTCTTCAGTTTGGGTAGCAAAAGCTTTTACTTGTATGTCCTCCTAACCCCCCACCCCTTTTTCTGTTTTTTAGGACTGCAGCAGTGTTCATCCCTTTTTAAAAAAATGTATCAGCCCCGCGGTGGTGGCGCACACCTTTAATCCCAGCACTTGGGAGGCAGACGCAGGCGGATTTCTGAGTTCGAGGCCAGCCTGGTCTACAGAGTGAGTTCCAGGACAGCCCGGGCTACACGAGAAACCCTGTCTCGAAATACAAACAAACAAACAAACAAAAAAGTATCAGTATTCTATCTGCATGTACACACTGCATGCCAGATGACATCAGATCCCATTATACATGTGTGAGCCACCATGTGGTTGTTTCGAATTGAACACAGGCTTTCTGGAAGAGCAGCTGGTGCTGAGCCATCTTTCCCGGGCAGCGGTATTCATTCATAACCGCTGAGATCTCTCCAAATTGTTCCCACACTACACCTGGTGCCTCACAACTGCCTGTTCCAGATGACCGGATTCCTCTGGCCTCTGTGGACCTGCACTCATGTATACACACCCACATGGACACAAAACTTAATAATCCTAGCACTTGGAAGGCAGAGGCAGGCCGATCTGTATTCCAGGCCAGCCAGAGTTATCTAGTAAGGCCCAGTCTGTTTTTAATGTTTTCTTTGCCACTTTCATACATGTAATATTTTGTATTTTGATCATATTAGCCCATTTCCTTATTATCCCCTCCCTTGCCTTTTCTTGAAATATTTATTTTTGTGTATTGTGTATGAGCATGTGGAGTTCAGAGAACATTTGTGTGAGTCAGCTCTCTCCTTTCAGCATGTAGACCCTGGGACTTAAATTTGGGTCTTCAGGACTGTGTCTGCCAGGCTATCTTACCAACATCAAGGTAGGGCTGCAGGTTGGCAGCCTGGGCTACAGAGCCTAGGTAAAAGAAGCAAAAAAGGGCATGGTGGTGCATGCCTTCAATCCTAGCACTCCATAGGCAGAAGCAAGAGGATCCAATAGCTTGGTCTACATAATGTTTCAGGACAGCCAGGGTTGCATGAGACCCTGTCTCATCCCTCCCCCAACCATGCTCTAAATCAAACAAAAACCCCCAAACAAGTAAATCTCATACATCTGTTTCATCCATAAAATTCTTCAAAAGATTGTGTATTTTGTATACTGTGTTCAAAGACAGAAAAAATTAATATAAAATGACTTTAGGTTATGTGCACAGGGACAAATCAAACAGAAATCAATGTATGGAAACCTGTGACAGTCACTGCAATATCTCATTACACATTACAAAAGTCATTGTGTTCCCCAAATCTGGAAAGATCCCCAAATCCAAAATGGTCCTAAACACCTGAGACAAGGTATGCACACACCATCTCCCTCAGGTGTGAACACAGGTGGAATAAACGTGCCATCTCGACTGTGACAGCTCAGTGCGTAAAGTCATGTGCAGCCAAGCCTCACAGCCTGAGTTGGATCTGATCCCAGGATCCACATGGTGGAAGGCGTCAGTCCTTCAGGTTCTCCTCTATGCATGTGCACATGCATACATCCAATGCACATTATATAATATACACACACATATATATATATATATATACAACACACACACACACACATACACCTTTAAAATAGAAAAGTATCCAGTTTTTCCCACACTGAACTGGTTTTGCACTGTGCATTCGTCATTCTTCAGGGACACAGGCAGAATGGAAAGGTGTCCCTGTGATGGACAGTCGGTACAGACAACATTCATACTCCATGAGTGGTATTCGCTTTATTCCATACATGTCAGCTCCACTGACCTGTCATTCTTTCACTATCCATGGCAACAGAAGCTGCATCTCTCATGTGTGTGCAGAAACTCTCCAAGTGGTCCACCTAGACTCTCAGACGCCACAGCTCTGCATCATCTGCACCACTGCACCATGTCTGCTGGCACTTTGCCCTGACCCCGTCTGGCATCTGGTGTCCTTAGACCACCAACCAGGCTTATGCCACATACTTAGAAACCCAGGTGCCATCATTGAGAACTGAGATTAGCAACATCTGCCAGTCTACTGGGTGGACTGTGGGACAGGCTATGTGCCTGGAGCCCGTGTCCTGTGTCCTGCTCTTGCTTCATGTGGCGTTGCAGATGCAATCTGATGTTCAGGTGGCCCCAAATGGAGCAGCGCTGTGGGAACTTCTGAGGTGGTCCACAAGGAGCTTCCTGTCCTAGCATTGTGGTGTAAGTGAAGACAGATGACACAATGGGGTGGGAAGGGGACCATCCTTCCATGGCTTTCACCCAGAAATTACCTCAGCATGTCAATCCACAATGTTGCTGTCCAAACAGGAAAGAGAACTACCCCAAAACCAAAACCCAGTGAAAGGACACCCTGACTTTAATCAAGTCTCAGAAAGCATGGTCTCAGCAGATGCACCAGCCAGATGTAAAACATTCTAGAAAACATCGAGGGAAGCACAGTCAGCCTGGCCGTCTGCCTTTTGCACCAGGGGCAGGTTACTTGGTCCAGCTGACTTTGGGGATGTCATAGTGCTCGGTGAGTGTGTCCAGGTGTCGGTTGAAGTCCTGTGGAAGACAAGCCACATTAGCTGTGAAGCAGATGGGCAGTACCCCACCTGCACCAGCCCATCTCACACATTTCATCACAGGTCTCACAGCACCCAACATAAGCCATGCCTGAGGGTGGGCTCCAACAGTCCAAGCTGCATGTCTGGGCTCTGGCTACCCCCCACCGCTCAGCCTGCCAACAGGTGCAGGGCTCACCTCCACTCTCTGTTTGTGGGTTTTTGACGCCTTCTTCAGGATTCTTTCCATTTGCTGGAGAGAGAAGAGACCAGAGTGAGTCCCCATGACTGACACAGCCCTGGCTGGAGCTGCACAGAGAGGCGTAGGGAGCTATAGCCCATTGGTACCCAAAGCAGTTGCCCTGTGTGTGGGCGACCCTGCTTAGTCTCCATACAACCCCAGTGTTCCTCATGGAGATCTTGCCAGAAGCTGGCAATCAGCTTTGAGCTGCCTGGAGCCACAGTGAAAGCCTAGAAGGAAAACATGCCCCACACAAGCAGACTCCTACTCCAGGGAGGAAGGGCGGAGGGGACAGAACCCGAATCAACGGTCAGTATTCTAGCTTTCATTTCTGTTGCTATGACAAGATACCCAGGTAGAAAAGCAACTTGGGAGAGAAAGGTTACCTGGCTTGCTATTTCTGGTTACAGTCCAAAAAGGGGAAAGTGAAGGCAGAGTTAGGGGCTACGACTCAGTCAAGAGCAGAGATACATGGAAGTGAGCATGCCTCTGGCTCAGTTCTCTGCTCTTACACAGTTCAAAACCTGCTCAGTTCAGAGCCAGAACCAAATGCTGGCTCACAATTTTCTGTAACTACACCCTTCCACACCTGCTACACCCTATGGGAATGTCACCTTGCTCAGTGAGTGTGTTTGGGTATCCATTTGAAGTCCCGTAGAAGACAGGCCACACCAGTGAACCAGGTCAGCGGTATCCCCATC
This sequence comes from Mastomys natalensis, assembly GCA_021653895.1. Taxonomy (NCBI): domain Eukaryota; kingdom Metazoa; phylum Chordata; class Mammalia; order Rodentia; family Muridae; genus Mastomys; species Mastomys natalensis. The sequence goes on from JAJTUV010000903.1 coordinate 529,107, forward strand.
TCTACCGAGCCTGTCTCACATACTCCACCACAGGTCCCACAGGCCCGCAAAGGAGCCTGAGAAGGCTCCATGCCTGAGGGTGTGCTCCAACAGCCCAAGCTGCACTGCCCTTGGCTCCCCCTTTGGCAGCATAGCACATGCAGACAACACACACACATTAATAAAATTTCCAAAGTCCTCCACCCAGGGCTGGAGAGATGGCTCAGAGGTTAAGAGCGCTTACTGCTCTTCCAGAAGTCCTGAGTTCAATTCCCAGCCTACATGGTGGCTCACAACCATCTAAAATGAGGCCTGGTGTCCTCTTCTGGCTTGCAGGCATACAAGCAGACATAATAAAGTCTTCCACTTAAGGAACCAGGGCTGCCAACGACAGCAGAAAAGGGTGGCAGATCCTAGGAGTTTCTAGCTTGTGTCAAGTTGTCAATTAGGGTGCCCAGGAGGACCACAAGACCATAGCCTGTGTCGTTATTCGACTGCAGAGGGGCAAAAACAAAAAACAAACAAAAAAACCAACCAAACAAAAAAAAACCCTCCACTTAAGTATAGGCTAGACCAGACCAGAGAACACTATTGGCTGGGAGAGACAGCAAGGTGAGCAGAACCTGCAGATTACCACACGTCTCAGAAACCTTGTGGGAATTCCAATAAATAGTTGATGCCCTTCGTTAGATGGAGATGGTGCCTGCCTGGATCGATCAGCACAGTTATCACATTATAACAATGCACCCCAGAAGTTCAAGTCTACAAAAGATAGTGCCAGGACAACCAAGGCTACACAAAGAAACCTGTCTCGAAAAACCAAAGCAAACTAAATAAACGAAGAACCAAAATAACCAGTATGGCCTTGTGGGCCATACCAGCCATTCCAGGATCTAGGAAGCTGAGGCAGGAGTTCAGGGCCAACCAAAACCTACATACAGAGTTCCAGAAGACCCTGGGCTCCATCCAAAACACACACACCACCTTCAAATAACAAAACATTTGAAGCTACGAAAGCGAGTTGTCATGGAAACAGACTTTGTGGTAACTTAAGAACTTGGCCATTATTAACAGCTGATGACACCCGTCTGTCATCCCAGTACACAGGAAGACTAATTTAGGCAGGGCTACCAAAAGTTGGTAGAAGGCCTGGGCTACAAGGGCAGTTGGAGTCGGCCTGCTCTGCCCCTGCCTCACCCGCTTCTCCTGCATCTTTTCGAAGGCCGCCTGGGCCGGCGTGCGCTTGTCCAGGCAGCGCCTCTTCTCCTCCTCGCTCTTCTTGCTCGTCCCCATGGCCTCCAGCATCTTGGCCTTGTCTTTGTCCTTCTTCTTCTTCTTCCTGAGGGAGAGGGGGCCGGTAAGCGAGGCCGGAGTCCGGGGTTGGCCCTCAGGGGCCGACCGCGGGCTCCCGGGCCTCACCGCTTCGTCACGCCGAGTTCCGATACGCCTTTCAGCTTCAGGGGGCCCTTCTGGACCTGCTCGTACGCCTCCATAGCGCTCTCCAGCCGGGCTCCGGGAACTCCGCCACACTTCCTGTTTTCAAACAGTACTTCCGGCCGAAGCCCTTCCCCACTTCCTTCTGATTGGTCAGTTAAGACGCACGCGTATTCAGGGTACACTTCCGGTCTTAGGGACCGTGGCAACTCTGCCGTAATATAGCCTACCTAAAGTCATACTTCGTGTTTGGATTGATGGACATCCGTTTTTACTTTGTGGCATTATTTACTTAATTACTTTTTTTCCAATTTAGAAAATTACATTTACCCAGGACTCTAGAGACAGTCAGAAGATCTCTGGATTCGAGGCAGCGAACACATAGTGATTCAGGACAACCAGCACTAAAGACCGTGTCTCGAAATAAATAAGTAAAAAGAGAGATGAAATCTTTAAATTTACATTAAAGTTATTTACCTGTATACTTGTATGTGTGTGTACACACGTGGAGGACAGAGGACACCTTGCAGGACTCGGGTCTCTCACGCTGTGGGTTCCTGGGAGTCAGACTGAGAGCCTTTACCTGCTGAGTCATTTCAATGGTCACGATTATTTTTCTGTGCTTTGAGGGCAGAAGTGTCATGCTAAGTGAGTCTGATTAACCTGGAATTTGCTGTGTAGACTTCTCTGGTCTCCAGTTTGCTGCAGTTCTGCCTCAGCATGCAGAAAACTGGGACTGCGTGTGTGTCCCACCACCCTAGCTTGTGTTGGTGTTGGTGTTTTACAGAGGACAGACTTGCTATGTAGCAGATGATTATAAACTGTCGTTTGTTTGTTTTGAGGCAGGATCTCACTGTGTAGCCTTGGCTGTCCTTGAACTCCCTATGTAGACCATACTGTCCTGAATTTAGGGATATACACTGGGCTCTGCCTCCCAAGCACTGAGATTAAAGGTGGTGCCATCACGCCTTACTTCCCAACTGCTAGGATCACAGATGTGCTGGGATTTTTTTGTTTTCTATAGCACTTTTGGAGAGTGGGAAGGTTACATTTATTTATTTGTGTGCTGTGTAGAACAAGTAGAGGTCAGAGCACAACTGTGGGAGCTGGTTTGCTCCCTTCCACTGTGTGTCCAGGGAGTCAGGCCCCCTACTGCTGCTTTGTGACAGGCTCTCCTTACTTAACCCAGGCTGACCTGAGGCTTGTGACTCTGCTGCCTCAGACCCTTAGTCCTGGATGTTGAGCCTGAGCCACTACACCAGGCTCACTTATCACTATATCTGATGGCTTGGTTTTCAACTTGACTACATCTGGAATTAAATAAAACCCAACTGCTGGGCACACTTGTGAGAGATTTTTTTTTTCTTAGTAAATCATTTAAAGTAGGAAGATTCAATTTTAATCTGGATCATTTGAGATAGAAAATCCACTTTAATTTGGGCCACACCTTTTGCTGGCAGCTGATGAAAAGGACATGGAAGAAGAGAGTTTACTCTCCTGGCTGCTTGCCCTAGCTTTTTATAGCACATCCATACTTTCACTAACATTAAAACCTGCTTCTTTGGGACTCCAGCATATACTGAAGACCAGCCAAGACATTTAGCATTGTGGAGTAAACATCTATTGGATTGTTGGACTAGCTGGACCACAGCCTGTGAGCCACCCTAGATTCCCTGACCAATACAATAACAGGCCTCCAGAATTATGTTGAAATCACCATTCTGACCTTAAAACCCAGCACAGAGGGACCCAAGAACTCTGCTTACCGGAGTCCAAATGGAACAAAGCCTTAATCCATCTATCTAGTCTATATTCTAGATCCAGGAATTGTCCCTAAATGTAACTTAGACTTGGCCTTTCATACATGGGGTTTGCTTATGCTAGTTCTTGCTAACTAAAGTTTCTAAACCAGAGTGATTTTTGGTCATAAAATACAAAGAACTGGTGAGACTGTGGAACTGAATTGACATGGGAGTTTACCATGCAGCCTCTGCCCAAACATAATAATAAGGCTTTAAATCTGGACTTAAAGAGTGTCTCTCTTTGTGTGTTCTATGGTATACATATATACATATACAGTAAAAGGCATTAAACCCGTCATGGAATATGCATTATCCAAAGCAATTCACTTCTGTCTTAGGTTGGTAAGGCTCAGTGCAGAATTTTATCCATCCTTGGCTTGCCAGCCTGTTAATGTAATAACTCTGTCTGGGGGTCTGAGCGATCTTTCTAGCCCCATAGTGTGTGTTTGTGTGTGTGTGTGTCTGTGCACGTGAGTGTGTGTGCATGCACTAAAAACCCTAAACATCTCCTAATTTTTTTTTTTTTTTTTTTTTAGGACTAGGGGCTGGAGAGATGGCTCAGCAGTTAAAAGCTGAGGACCAAGTTTCGGTTTCCAGCACCCACTGGTGGTTCACAACCATCCATAGGTACACAAGGGTGCACATACAGACATACAGGGAAAACACGGCACATTTTAAAAAGGAAAGCAAATCCAGTAACATAAAATAAAACTTTCAAAACTAGCCAGGTGTGATGGTTCAGGCCTACAATCTAGTACTCAGATGAGTGCAAGGAGACAGGAGACTCAAGGCAAGTGGCCAGCCTAGTCTACACAGCAAATTCCAGGCCATAAAAGAGTACAAAAACTGACCCTGTCTCAAACACACAAACCTGTGGAGGTGTACACCTTTAATCTCAGCACTTGGATGTAGAGGCATACAGATTACAGATATCTCTGTAAATCCAAGGCCAGCCTGCTCTATATAGCAAGTTCTATGCCAGCCAGGGGTTACATAGTGAGATTGTCTCAAAACAAGCAAAACAAAACAAAAATTAACTATCTATGTCATCAATTATAGTCACGCGTTGTGCCACTGATCCCTTGAACTTTATGATCCTATCTGCAACGTGTGACATTTAGCCTCTCCTCAGGACCCTGTAACCACTCTTCTATCTCTGCTTACATGAGTTCAATCTTCCCCTCCCTCTCCTTTCTTTCTTTTCTTTTCTTTCAATTCCACATGTTGGATGGAAGAGATGGTTCCACAGCCAACTCTGTTCCCAATACCCACGTGATGGTTCACAACTACTTGTAGCACCAGCCTTGGGAGATCCACACCTTCTCCTGGCCTCTGAACCTGCCTGCTTGTACACACACACACACACACACACAATCACACACCACACCCTTAAAAAGATACCTTTAAGGAACTTCCATATGTAGACCCTTAAGAGAAAGTGCAGAACAACGGAGCTCCCCCTTGAATTTAGCAAGGGGTGGATCAGGTCAGACAGCCTGTCTCAACAGGGTTTCCAGCAAGAGAAAGCCGAAAACCAAAATAAAAAATAGGCATATGAAAAGAAAAGTGTGAAATTCAGTAGCATTCATTTTCAAGTAATGTGAAAGAAGTTTCAGAAGTGGGTTGGAGGAAGAGCCAACAATCTTGGGGGAAGGAATAGGGTAGTTTGTAGATGTGTTTTTTAATCCTAGAACTTAGACAGCTAGACAAGAGAACTGTGGGAAGTTCCAGGCCATCCCAGCCTGGGCTGTAAAGTGAGATCCTGTCTCAAAAGCCAAAACCAAAGAAAGTAGGAAGGGGTGGACCGGGCTTGGTTAGTAGAGTGTACCATATAAAATAGTGAGGTAGAGGCAGGAGGATCAGGGATTCAAGGTTATCCCTGACTACATAGTGAATTCGAGGTGTGTGTGTGTCGTGTGTGTGTTTTTATAAGTGTTTCATGTTGAATATTCTGTTACAGTGCAGGAAACTGACTAAAACACTGTGGGATGGGACTGGAGAGATGGCTCAGCGGTTAAAAGCACTGACTGTTCTTCCAGAGGATTGAGGTTCAATTTGCAGCAACCACGTGGAAGCTCAAACCTGTCTATAACTCCAAGATCTTACACCCTCACACAGACAAATGCAGGCAAAGCACCAATGCACGTAACATAAAAAAGAAAGACCCTGCCGGGCGGTGGTGGCCAGCTTTAATCCCAGCACTTGGGAGGCAGAGGCAGGCGGATTTCTGAGTTTGAGGCCAACCTGGTCTACAGAGTGAGTTCCAGGACAGCCTGGGCTACACAGAGAAACCCTGTCTCGAAAACAAAAAAAAAAAAAAAAAAAAAAAGAAAGAAAGAAAGACCCTGTTGCTCCTGTAGTGGACTCGGGCAGTTGACCCAGGTTTGGTTCCCAGCACCCACACAGTGGCTTACAAACATTTGTATCTCTTCATTCCATGGGTACTGCATGCACATAGTCCTCATGCAAAAAGTAAAAAAACAAAACTTTTGTTTCTTAGTTTTTGAGACAGAGTTTTTCTGTGTAGCCCTGCTCTGTAGACCAGGCTGTCCTCAGTTTGGAGATCTGCCTGACTCTGTCTCTCTTTTTCTTTTTCTTCTTTTTTTTTTTTTTTTTTTTTTTTTTTTTTTTTTTTTTTTTTGTTTAGAAGCCTTGGCTGTCCTGGAACTCATTCTTTAGACAGGCTGGCCTCGAACTCAGAAATCCGCCTGCCTCTGCCTCCCAAGTGCTGGGATAAAGGCGTGCACCACCACCGCCCGGCTGACTCTGTCTCTCATGTGCTTGGATTAAAGGTGTGTACCACCACCACCCAGTCAAAAACAAATCTTTAAAATAGCAAAAACATTACAGTGAGAGGAAATATTACTAATATCCTCTATGTTGTCTTTCCCTGTCTCCTTCCTTTTTTATTTTATTTCTCCTCCTCATCATGACTTTGCAGTGCTGGAGACTGAATTTATGTCGTCTTGCGTGCCAGACACGCAGCTGTACAATTTAACTATAGTCCCAGACCTTTTGTGAATAAACAAACAAATAAATAAATTGCTTACTTCTTACTATTGTGAGACAGTGTGTGAGTTTTTGCTCTGCTACCATCTTTATGTGTGTCCTAGGGATAAAACTCAGATTGTCACAGCTGCTAGCCCCTTGACCAACTGAGTCACTGGCTGGCCTCTTTCATGGCTAATGCCAAACCAAGCTAAGTCAAACCAAACCAACCAAACAAACAAACCCCACCAAGTTCTTATATATCTCTGGCTGTCCTGGAATGCTCCATGAACACCAGGCTGGCCTTGAACTCATAGAAAGCCACCAGCCCCTGCCTCCTGAGTTCTGGGATTAAAGGCATGTGACACCATGCCCCAACTTTCTTTCTTGCTTCTTGATGTTACAAAATTGTTACTCTACATTCTAGGCTGGCCACGAACCTGCAGTCCTCCTGCCTTCATGTCCCAACTCCTGCATTGACAGGTATGTGCCACCTCGTTCATCTTCCTTACCAAGGTGGCTTTGCCTGGTGGGAAACAAAATCCATCTATACGAGGGAGGCAGCGGCACTTGCCTTTCCAAGTTTCACCAGCAGGGGGCAGAAGACTACTGCCTGATTCCAGGCAGTGGGACCCAGGGAGCAGGAGATGAACTTGTGGAGATTGCCTGCCAGCTGCTAGCATCTGGGCACCGCATTAACAAAGAAGTGCCTGGGGCTGGAGAGATGGTTAAGAGCACCGACTGCTCTTCCAGAGGTCCTGAGTTCAATTCCCAGCAACCACCAGCAACCACATGGTAGCTCACAACCATCTGTAATGGGGTCTGATGCCCTCTTCTGGTGCGTCTGAAGAGAACAATGGTGTGTACTCATATGCATAAAATAAACAAATAAGTCTTTAAAAAACAAAAAACAAAGAAGTGCCTGAGGGGTGGGATGGCTAAGTAAGCAAAGGCTCTTGCTACTAAGTCTGATGACTTGGGTTCCATCCTGGGGAGCCACATGGTGTAAAGAGAGAAGCAGCTACTAAGAGTTGACATCTGACATTGTGCTGCTTACGTTTGGTTTTTGTTTGTTTGGTTTTTATTTTTATTTTTAAATATATATTTTTTTAATTTTTGTCAATTTGACACAAGCCAGAGTAATCTAGAAAGAGGGAATGTCTATTAAGAAAATACCTTGGGCTGGAGAGATGGCTCAGCCATTAAAGGCAAGGCTCACAACCAAAAATAGAAAATTCCTCCATTTGATAGACCTATTAGCAAGTCTGGGGTATTGCCTTGATGTGGGAGGGCCCAGCCCACTGTGGGTGGAGCAAACCCTGGGCAAATGGTACCTGGTGCTATAAGAAAGCAGGCTCAAGGCACAACAAGGTTAAAAGCATGTGTTGCTCCTGCAGAGGGTGGGGTTGGATTCCCAGCTCCCATGTGGTGGCTCACGGCCATCTGTAACTAGTTTCAAGCAATCTGATGACCTCTTCAGACCAGGTATATGTACATAGTGCATATAAACACATACATATTGTACAATAATCTAAAGAGAAGAAGGAGGAGGAAGAAGAAGAGGAAGAGGAGGGGGAGGAGGATTGGAAGGGAAGGAAGAAGAGAAGGAGGAGCAAGTTCCGAGGAGCAAGCAAGCCAGCTGAGCTCCTCTGGCGTCTCAGGGTTTCTGTCTTGAGCTCCTGCCCTCACTTCCCATCATGGTGGATTGTAAGCTGTAAAATGAAATAAACTTTTACCTCTTCAAGTTATTTTTAGTCATGCTATTTATCACAGTTTTAGGAACTAAACTCACACACACACACACACACACACACAACACAAATGAATGAATGTATAAATGAATAAATAAATAAATAAGTAAAGTCTCAGGCACCCAAGCAGCTTGGCCTCAGAGGTGAATGTGAGCTCCTTTGGAGATTTTTACCCTCGTACCTGTGAAGTTGTGTGTTCCTGAGGCAGTGTCTGAAAGCTCTGAGCTTCTGGTTCCTTCTTTATAAATTATGGATGCTAAGAAGATAACAGCAGTCATGACTGATGCTTTGACTGGATTTATTCAGATTGGTCTTTTTCACAGTCACAGATAGTCCTCTAAGCAGAACAACCTCATTGTACAGATAGGGAAACTGAGGCACAAGGTGTTATCCAGCCTCTGCTTAGTGATGCACTGTTGGTTTTGCCAGTGTCCTCGTTAAAGTAGGGACCCAGTAATGACTGAGACAAAGCCAAAGGGAAAGAGTAAAGAAAGCTGAGGACAGAGGAGAGACAAGACAAGGAGAGGAGAGGAGAAGAGGGAGAAGAGAGGAGAGGAGAGGAGAGGAGAGGAGAGGAGAGGGAGAGAGGAGAGGAGAGGAGGGAGAGGAGAGGAGAGGAAAGAGAAGACACAGAGAGGGAGCACACACAGGAACCCACAGCCTCCTGCCTCAGTCACAATCATGCATGGCCACATCCAACATGTCTGTCACCCCCAGACTGATCCCATAGATGGTAATGTAATTTCTACTTCACAAGCAAGGTTCAGAGAGGTCAGACAATTACCCAAAGCCACTCAGCTAGAAGGGGAAAGCTAGCCGGGCGGCGGTGGTGCACTCCTTTGATCCCAGCACTTGGGAGGCAGAGGCAGGAGGATTTCTGAGTTCGAGGCCAGCCTGGTCTACAGAGTGAGTTCCAGGACAGTCAGGGCTATACAGAGAAACCCTGTCTCGAAAAACCAATATATATATATATATATATATATATATATATATATATATATATTATATATATATATAGTGGGGGAAAGCTAGGATTTGGGCTGGGTTGTGTGCACGGCCTTCCCTTGAAGGTGTCCCAGACAGACATGGGTTCTCTGTGACCTCTCACAGCCTCTTCCACACCTGTGGACACATTCAGAAGGTTGCCCAGAGAGCCAGGCTGTAACTTGAGCTTCACCAAGCTTGGAGTGACCGACTGGATGGGTGGGCAGGTGACAGCCAGGGCAGGAACGGCTGCTCAGACATTGTGTGCACGGGTGCCCCGAGGAGTCACCTGTGGATTCAGGGCTGCGACCTGCAGCATGGGCAACAAGCAGACCGTGTTTAGTCACGAGCAGCTGGAGGAATACCAGGTGGGTGTGCATGGTGGGTCCTGCCAGGCTGCCATGGCTTGATCTGGGACACAGGCAGCCCAGTGTCTCCTCAGAGCCCTGTTTGTGACATTAGGCTGACTGTGTGTGTTTGGAGTGCCTAGAGGGGCACATGGAGAGAGGCAGATCTGCATCAAGCTGGTTTCTCTCCCCACAGGACTGTACTTTCTTCACAAGGAAGGAGATCATGAGGTCAGTGGGGGATGAAGGGAGGTGACACTCCAAAACAACTTTCTAGTCACTGCTGGGTCTTTGTGCAATCTTTTTGTTATTGTTCTGTTTTGTTTGCTTGAGAAGGAGCCCAGGCTAGCCTCAAAATTACCTCTACCTCTTGGGTGCTGGGATCACAGGTGTATGTATGTCACTGTAGCTGGCTGCAATTAAAAAACATATTATTGTGGGAGGGGGCATGATTTGTGAGTGTGCATACATGTGCCGTGGTGCACGTGTAGCAGTCAGATGAGAATTTGTAGAGTTGGGTTTTTTTTGTCTGCCCCCTTTAAGTGGGTTCTGGGACTGAACACAGCGGGTCCAGCTTTCCTTTCTACCACATGGGCCTTAGGGGTCAAACCCAGGTTGTCAGGCAAGTTGTTTGAGTCATTTGCTGTTTTGGGTCCTCTTGATTTTCCTTTTCTCTTTCTTTCTTCCTTCCTTCCTTCCTTCCTTCCTTCCTTCCTTCCTTCCTTCCTTCCTTCCTTCCTTTCTTTCTTCTTCCCCTGGGAGACAGGGTTTCTCTGTATAGCCCTGGCTGTCCTGGAACTCACTCTGTAGACCAGGCTGACCTTGAACACAGAAATCTGCCTGCCTCTGCCTCCCTAGTGCTGGGCTCACAAGCCTGTACCACCATGCTCGGCGTCTGTGCAGTGCAAGGGAGTTGAGATGTAGCATCATCAAGTTTAAAGCTTTGATGTTGGTGTCGGCTCAAGGTCAGTGGACCGAGGCAGACACCTGGCTGAGGAGTCACACCCTGTCATACTGGCTGAGTCTTTGTACTGAGGAACTTGTCCTTTTACCCAAGGGTAGCAGGGAGCCACAGAAGGTACTAGAGCCTTGGAGAGGCACACTGGCACTTTGAGGTTAGGAGTCCACTGCGGAGCGAGATCCATTCCTGAGCTGTGAGTGGCTTGAAGTAGATTGTGGCTGAGTGTTGGCAGCCCCTGGGTGACTACAGGTTCCTGGCTTGAATCCAGCAGGATGGACATAGAGAACCTCCCGTGTCACCCTTCTGTTTATTGGGCCATTATCCATGAAACCCAAGCCGGCTGCGGTTCAGCTGTGGGGCATCAGGCTGAGCCCCTCTTGTGTGGGTACAGAGCATCCATTATTGATGGGTCCACCTCTCACCCATCAGCCCATTGTCTGTGAGGACAGCTGGCAGGTCACTCTGGCCATCATGATCAAATTACCAGAAACTGGGAAACTGAGGCTTGGGCAAGGAGAACTTCAGTTCCCAGGGCAGATGGACAGAGTCCTGATGAGTGGCATTCTGACTGGCCTAGGCTTCGAGATTGTTAAGAGTAACCAAGGCTGGAAGGAGAGAGGAACTCACTGAATGCTACAAAAGAGAGACAAACTCTGTGGCTCAACAAACAAAGGTGCTTGCTGCCAAGCCTGAGGAGAATCAGAGATTCAAAACCCTTTAGGAACCCATATAGTAGAGGGACTCCATTTCCACAAGTTGTCCTCTGACATTGACACCTGTATAACATGCACACAGATATACACAAATAAATACATAACTGTAAAAAGATTTTTAAAGGAAAGGTAAACACTCAGGTCATTCTCCCACAGGACTCCTAACAAGGGGAGGGTGCATTTAGGACTGAGCCTCCTCACAGCCATTCTCAGGTGTGTAGTCATGAGAAAACCCAGGGACATCCATATCCCTCTGAGATATGTCCTAGCACCTTGAAGACGTCAGAGGTATCAGAGATGGTCTCTTTGAGGCAGGCGAGGAATTTGTATGGAAAGGTCGTTTGTGTGGTGGTCAGTGTTTTGTATGTTCTCCTTAAAAAAAAAAAAAATCCACCAGAAGCCTCACAAGCCCAACATTCCCACACTTGGGGAGCTGAAGCATTAGCACTGTCTGTCCCATGCCCCATTGGAGGAAGGCTGCCTCCTAGTGTGGAGACAGCAAAGGAAGTGGTGGCTGGTAGGGGAGGGGCAGAAGAAGCAGGATCCTGTGAGGTAATTATGGAATGTTCAGGTTATATATCCGTGTTCCTCAAACACTGGCTGTGGAATGATCAGCCATTAGCACCTCCTTCTTCTAGCTTCAGCTTCCTGGTGAACTCCTACTCCTACTTCTAAGTCCCAACACCAATGCTCCCTCTCCAGGAAGCTCTTCCTTCCTACCTGTTTCTACTTCCCCGCTCTACATCGGCCTTGTCTGTGGGGAGGGAGACAGGGGTACCTATTTCTGGCTCTGTGCACTCAAGATTCAGACTCATGCCTGAGGCTTCTGGGGACCCAGCATCCGTCCTTGTACAGTGAGTACTGTTAGTGCACAAGAAGACGGTCAAATCCCTTCTGCCTCTTGGCTCTCAGCCTTTCCAAGTTTCTCTCTTTCTGCATCAGGTTGTTCTATCGTACCAGGACCTGGCCCCTCAGTTGGTGCCTCTTGACTATACCACCAGTCCCGAGGTGAAGGTGCCCTACGAGCTGATTGGTAGCATGCCAGAGCTGAAGGTAACCCTGGTCTGTGGGGGAAGAGCAAAAACAGACTGAAGATGTCTCCATTGCATTCCTATGTGGCCACGGGTACCCCCATTTTACAGAAAAGAAAACTGGGGCTCCGAGAGACACACACACAAGGTTAAGGGCAGTCATGGGCTGGGGCATGGAGGGACTCAGACCTCAGGCAGAGACAAGCAAGTCTCTGTAAGTTTGAAGCTAGTCTGGGCTATGTAGATCAGAAAGACATAGCACTTGGGAGACAGAGGGAGGCAGATCTGAGTTCAAGGCCAGCCTGCTCTACAGAGCAAATTCTATGATAGTCAGGGCTACATCAAGAAACCCTGTCTTGAACCCCCACACACAAACGTTTTTATCCTGCTGAGCGTTATCACACAAGGTTCACATCTAAGTTCCTTACCTAAGCCTGTCTCTCTAAGGCAGCTCACCCGTGTGACGACGTGTCTTAGCTGATGTCAGGTCCAATGTCCAACAGAAGTCTCGATTCGAGGGCCAGGATCCTGGAAGAGACTCTCCAGCCATAGAGCAGATCAAGGTGGCATCTCTCCAGATGTGCAGAGCAGAGCGTTGACTCTAGAGGCACCATGGGGTTCCTAGGACTGTGTCTGTTATCTTGAGAGTGTGGATGTCGTTAGGTTCAGGCTATCAGGAGCAGTCTTGAGCGAGAAGGGTTCCCGACTAAGCCATCTTTACATGTGTAAAAGGCATTATATTTTTTTTAACTATGCCCATTAAAGGAGGAATGTGTGTGGAAGAAATGGGGGGTGAAGGGGGATGTGTGTGCATGAGTATGGAATGTGGGGGGATGTGGGAGGATGTGTATATGTATGGGGACAATGTGGAGGGAATGATGTATGTGGGGATGGGGGGGAATGTGTGTTTATGTGTCGGAATGTGGGGGGAGAATGTTGTGTGTGGGGATGTGGGTAGGTGTGTGGGGATGTGTGTGTGTGTGTATATATATGATATGGTGTGTGTGTGTGTGTGTGTAAAGAAGGCAATATGTGTGTATGGGGGGAATGTATGGGGCAGGGGAATGTGTGTGTATGGGGGAATCACCTGCAATTCTAGCTCCAAGGGATCTGACACCTCTTGTGGCATCTCTCAGAGGTGGTTAAGAAACACCTATCCTGGGGAAACACGAACAAACATGTACTAACCCCAGACGACAGACCAAAGTACCGATATTACCAAAGCCCAACTTAGTGAACCAATGAGTTTTCTTGGGGTTCTGTGTTGGTCACTGTGCTATGAACTGGCATCATGACCACAGAAACTCATATAAAGGAAAGCATTTAATTGGGGCTTGCTTGCAGTTTCAGAGACTTAGTAGATTTTCATCATGGCAGGGGGCATGGCATCATACAGGCAGACGATGGTGCTGGAAAAGTAGCTGAGGATTCTACATCTGGATCTGCAAGAAGAGAAAGACCCTGGGCCTGGCTATTGCAACCTCAAAGTTCCCCCAGCCCCCACGACACACTTCTTCCTTCAAGGCCACACCTTTAATCCTTTTCAAGTCTCCCTGATGACTAAGAATTCAAATACATGAGTCTATCAGGGCCATTCTTATTCAAACCACCACAGGCTCCTTACAGGAGCAGAATGAATCCAAGACAAAGTGCATTACCAAAGCCCACCCCAGCATGGGTGACAGCTCACAGAGCTGGGGACCTCAGTGGGTTAGAGAGTGTTCTTTCCAAGTGACTCAGTTGATCTAAACCTCTTCAGATTGGAGCCTCATTAAGCAGCTCAGCTTGTCTGAGAGCATCTCTTAGTAATCTTTAGAGCATATATGCTCTTGGGGAAGACAGGGCCAGTGAGTCTTGTCAGTTTCAGGGACTTCCCGAGGCTACTTTGACTTGTGTGCTTCAGCTTTTGTTTTGTTTTTGTTTTTGTTTTGAGACAGGCTTCTCTTTGTAGTCCTGGCTGTCCTAGAACTGGCTCTGTAGACCAGGCTTGGTCTCAAAGTCACTGAGACCCACTTACCTTTGCTTCCTGAGTGCTGGGATTAAAGCTGTGCACCACCACGGCGTAGCTTATTTTTTATTCTTTAAAAATATGTTATTATATATGTGTGGATGCTTTGTCTGCATATATGTTTGTGCATCACATTCATGCCTGGAGCTGAAGAGGTCAGAAGAAGGTGTTGGATCCCTGGGTTACAGATGCTTGTGGGCTACCATGTTAGTGCTAAAAATTGAATCTAGGTCCTTTGGAAGAGCAGCTAATGCTCCTACCTACTGAGCCATTTCTCCAAGCCCTAAATTTATTTTAAAAGACAATATATGTGAATGTAATTGTCAAATAATAAAAAAGAAATTATTTAAAACAAATTAGAGGAAGTGACACACACACTGAGAATATAGCTGAGTGGTAGAGTATTTGCTTAGCATGTGTGTAGCCCAGTTTCTAACCTGGAAACACTCCTCCTGCCCCCGTCTCCCCACACAAATTAGAAAAGTCAAGGAGTAGTCTTGGAAGGCTCACACAGGCCTCCTACAGCCTCAGAAAGCAGCTGGTGGTTATTGAGTAACATGCCCCTCCCAGGCCCGGTACAGCCGCTAGATGAACGTCAGCTTCTGATTGGCTCCCTTGGGTCACAAGCATCTTGTAGTACTGGAAATGGGGTGCTCAGCTGTGAGGAGTAGGTTGTCCCAGGGCCCCGGGTTCTGGGGAGGGCCATGGATGACATCTGTGGGCTCTGGCCTGCCTTCCTGTCCCTAGGATAACCCTTTCCGCCAGAGGATTGCGCAGGTCTTCTCTCAAGATGGGGATGGTCACATGACCTTAGAGAACTTCTTGGATATGTTCTCAGTGATGAGTGAGATGGCTCCAAGGGACCTGAAGGCCTACTATGCTTTTAAGATTTATGGTGCGTGGAGGGCCCTGGGGTGGGAACCAGAAGGAACCCATAGAATGCTTGTCTCCCAGGGACTCCCATGCCCACACAGCCTTGGCTCCAACCTATCCTAGACCTCCTTGCATGCTCTTCCACCCACATCCTTCCTTGAATTCATCAAATGCTTCCAGCCTCAGGCATTTGCTTCTGTGCCCTCTGCTTAGAATCTACAGCCTCACTGGGGGATTTAGGTGGGGTTCCACCCTGAATCCCCCATCTGTCTCTGTTCAGAGCACATATAGGTATTCAGTAATTTTCTGAATGAGGGCATATGGAATAACAGCATTTTTCTCAGAGTCTGTCCCATAGTAGGCACTCAATACTCATAGGTGAGTCAATGAAAAATGATGCTATGGTACCCAACACACAGTAGGTGCTCAGTAAATGAGCCAATATAATTCTCCCAGGCCCAACAGTTCACAGCTCCCACAGATGGTGGTTCGTTATCTGTTGACTGAGTGACTTGTGCTCCTGTGTATGACTCAGCCGCATCTGCCGCGGAGGTCACCAGGAGCATAGGGCAGCTCTGGAATGTGAAAACAACCTTTTACATTATTTCTTATTTCAGCATGCACAGCCACAGAGTCTGGCATACAGCAAATACTTGCTGAGCCAGAGAATGAATAAGAAGCAGCTATCACGATGCCTGGTGCACGGCATGTACTTAATAAATACTGTTAAGTGAATGAATGCCAAAAAAAATGAAACACATATGCCACACAGTAGGTATCCAGTAAATACTTACTGAATGTATGGATAAGTGAAGAGCAGTTCTGTGCCTGGCACACTGGGCATGCTCAATCAGCTGTGAATGGTGGATGGATAAATATGTTATCCGTGGCTGTTAAAAGAAGGTACTCAACTTTAGATGCTTGCTGAATAAAATGTGAAATAATTCATGGTGTCTGGCTGACACACAGTAAGCACTCAATAAATTGAAGAATGAAAAAGCTATCACAAGCCTGGCATGCAGTAGGCACTCCATAAATGCTTAAGTAACAGAAAATCAGCCATCACAGTGCCTGTCATGCAATAAGTACAGTTTAAGTGAAATAAACAGTTGGCCCTCGGTGCCCAGGGTGCGAAGCTGTAGGGATAATCAGTAGGTGCTCAATTACTGCTGCATGAGTTCTGGGTATCCATGTACAGTTCCAAACATGGGGGAGAGACATGTCCTCCTGCCACCTGGTGTCCTCCCACTGTCGGCCTCACAGACTTCAACAATGACAACTACATCTGTGCGTGGGACCTGGAGCAGACGGTGACCAGGCTGACCCGTGGGGAGCTGAGTGCTGAGGAGGTGACCCTGGTCTGTGAGAAGGTGCTGGATGAAGCAGACAGCGACCATGATGGGAGGCTGTCCTGGAGGACTTCCAAAATATGATCCTGAGAGCCCCAGACTTTCTCAGGTGAAGGTTCAAAGCCAGGGTTGAGAACTGCTGTTGTGTCATTGGAGGCCTCAGGGAACAGCCCCGGCTTCTCCGGTTTCAGCGACTCTGCAGGACCATAGCTAAGAGGCTGTGAGCGCCTCCTGTGGACAGAAGCAGAGTTTCTATCAATTGTCACAGAGTTTTGCTGTGAATGGTCCACACAACTGTCCTCGGCAGCCTGGGATAGGGTCAGGGGCTGAGCTTCAGGGCTGGGAGTGGGAACATAGTTAACACTGTCGGAAGACCTGGGCTTCATCCTTCTGTTTGTTTTTTTTTGTTTGATTGGTCTGGTTTTGCCTACATTTACTTTGTAGCCCTGGCTGGCCTAGAACTCTCTATTAGAGCAGGCTGCTCTTGAACTCACAGAGATACTACCTGCCTCTGTCTCTGAAGTGCTGGGATTAAAGGCTTGAGCCATCGATTGCCTAGCTACTCCCATTTATCAGATGAATAAATTAGGCTCAAAGGCAGCAACTACCAGTTTTTAGTCCTACAGCCAGTCTGGAAAAGAGTTGAGATATGAATTATCCAGTAGATGCTCATCCCATGGAGACCTGGGCACAGATACTGATTAACACCATCTGAGACAAGAGATTACTGTGAGTTCCAGCTCCTGGGCTACAGAGTGGACCGGGTCATTAAAGCCAAAACACCGGCGTGGTGGCGCAGCTTACTCCAGCACTGGGACAGAGGCAGCGATTACTGAGTTCGCAGGCGCCTGGCTACAGAGTTCCAGGACAGCCAGGGCTACAGAACTGTTCAAAAAACCCAAACAAAAACCCAAATCAACCAAATCAAGAACAGGTCTTGTGGCCTGAGAAGGGGCTCAAGAGCCCTGGCTGCTCTTGTGGTTCTGTTCCCAGCACCTTCATGATGGCTCACAACTGTCCACAACTCCAGCTCCAGGGGACCGGGCACACTCTCTGCCCTCTGCAGTCTCCTTCACATAACATGCTGCATATAAACACACTCAGGTACGCATGCACATGCACGCATGCATGTCACACACACACACACACACACACACACACACACACAGGTAAATATTTTAAAGAATATACTGTGGGAGCCACCTGCAGAACAACCCCAAGGTTGACCTCTGGCCTCACACCTGGCCCCAACAAGTCCCCTGGGGGCAGGAAAACTACTGTCTGTGATTTCTGGGGTGCTCACATGCCTATGGGTCCCTGCTTGCCTCGGAGTGTGAAGGGGTGTTGGGGACCTGCTGGGGTTTATCTGTGAGTCGTCAAGTGACACCTTTACTTTCTGCACACAGCACCTTCCACATCCGCATCTGACTTGCTCAGAGGACAAGACCTGGCCCTCACCCATCTCTACTCTGCTCTCTGAATAAACAGGAATCACAACTGCCACCTCGGGATGTCTGCCTTTTGCTATGTGGCCTTTGTTGTGACTGCACTCACTCTGGGTTGCCATCTTGGATTACACAACAAACTGATGACTTCTGGACCTAAAGCTCTAGAGGGGTAACAATTTCACAGTTAGCATATGGAAGAAGTCCAAGGCCATACCACGGCTCCTTTCTAGAGGCCAGCCTGAGTGCAAGATTGCCTAATTTTCACTCACACATCCATGTCTTGTGAGTTCCAGAGCCCAACGTTGTTCCAGGGCCTTTGTTTAGGGTTGAAAAAGTAGTTATCCCACCTCACAGCCCAGTCACCTAGAGTCTTTCCAGACCACTCACCCAGTGATTAAAGGCTCTAGGTCCTGGGGCTGGAGAGGTGGCTCAAAGCCATGAACAGCACCTGCTGCTCTTGCAGAGGACCTTGGGTTGGCTTTTAGTAGTCATATGGTGGTGACTTTCAACTGCCTGAACCTCCATTCCAGTAGACCTGATGCCCTCTTCTGGCTTCCATGAGCAACTGCACCAACACGCATATACACATTTAAAAATGAGCATGGTGGCTCACACCTTTAATCCAGGACTCAGGAGACAGAGGCAGGCAGATCACTGTGAGTTCAAGGCTAGCCTGGTCTACATGGTGAATTCCAAGAGAGCCAGGCTATCTAGAGAGACCCTATCCCAAACAAAACAAAACGTGATAAAAATAGGCCTGACCTGGTGGGGGACACACATTTAACCTTGTTACTCAGCAGGCAGAGGCTACTCTGACACAGCCAGGAATATGTAATAAGAGCCTGTCTCAGTGGATGGTGATGATGATGAACAAAAGCCCACGTCCTCCAAGTGAAGACACGTGCCCAGAGAGGCCTATGCACACCAAAGATCCCTTCAGAGGATTCCTGCTGCCAATCCGCACCCTGTGAAGGTGCCTTTGTGTTCTCGTGCAGGAGGACGCATGTGTGTGTGAGTGTTCTCGTGCAGGAGGACACATGTGTACATATGTGTTCTCATGCAGGAGGATGCATGTGTGCACATGTGTTCTCATGCAGGAGGATGCAGAGGGCAACTTTGGCTGGTGTTCCTCAGAGGCTGTTCATGCTGGTCCTACGGTTTTTTATTCTGTCATCGGTGGGGAGGAGTTACATGTGTGCCATAGCACATGTGGAGGTCAGAGGACAGCTTATGAGTGTTCTCTTCTTCTACCATGGACCTTGGGGTTCAAACTTATTCTCAGGTTTAGCAGCAAGTGCCTCTATCTGAGTCATCTGCCTAGCTCAAAATCCCCCCACCACTCCAGACAGTGTTTCTCTGTATAGCCCTGGCTGTCCTGGAGCTCCTTCTATACACCAGTCTGGCCTTGAACTCACAGAGATCCAGGTCTGCCTTCCAGGTGCTGGGACCAAAGGCATGCAACCACTATCACCAGGCTCAGATAATTTTTGACATAGGTCTGGAATCCATTACGTAGGCTAGTACCAAGTCAGGTGTGGCCATGGTGGGGACAGAGTGACATGGTTCCTGCCCTGGTACAGGGCCTAGGTGTGAGCCCCCATGAATGTCAATGGCTGCTGTGGATCTAAGGCTTGTTTGTGTAATAATGTACATATTTCACAGTCCTCCGAGGAATGTCCTCGATGTTAACATTAATGACTCCATGATAATCAGACAGCATGGGTCCGGGAGCTGAGGGTGAGTGAAATGGTAAACACTGGGACCTTCAGGACAGCCCTTAAGGCTGTGGAAAAGAGCTCCAAATACATGAGTTCAATATATTATATATCTCAATATACATACATATAATATAACACATATATATACACATATATATGTATAACACACACACACACATATATATATATACTCAACTATGCAAAATATAAAGATGTATATGAATTGTATAAGGGGCTTCACAGATCTAAAGAAACAGAGGCAGCTGCACTATGAGCCAGCTTGTCAGAAAGATACAAAGGCAGGCAGATTCCTGAGTTCAAGGTCAGCCTAGGATATATCGAAAGTTAGGTCCAGGTGTGGTAGAAATGGTAATCGAAGGGTAGGGTCCCACGCAACTTGCTTATTGTTTGTGCTTAATAAAGGCAGACAGATTTCTGAATTCCTTTGCAATGTTTAAGAAAAAAAAATGTATGCTTGTTGTCTCTTAAGAATTGGAGAAGCTGGCCAGCGGTGGCACACACCTGTATCGCACGCTTGCAAGTCAGAGGCAGGCAACTTTCCGAGTTCAAGTCCAGCCTTTGCTGCAGAGTGAGTTTGTCTCACAGACCGGGGTGGGGTGGGGTGGTGGGGAGGTTTGGGGGGAAGAATTGGAGTAGCCGGGCAGTGGTGGCGCACGCCTTTAATCCCAGCCTTGGGAGGCAGAGGCTGGCAGATTTCTGAGTTCCAGGCCAGCCTGGTTTACAGAGTGAGTTTCAGGACAGCCAGGGCTACACAGAAAAACCCTGTCTCAAAAAGCAAAAAAAAAAAAAAAAAAAAAAGAATCGGAGTAAATGACTGCGTTGATATGTAAAATAAAAGACTGGACCTGTGTTCTGTAAGAGATGAGACATCCAGAGGATTTTTTAGGATTAAAAAGAGAGAACTGCTTGGAGGACAGACATAGAGACAAACAGACAGGCAGACACACAAGCAGAACATGGACAGAGAGATCTCTTAGAATAGCAAGCAAGCAGAATATAGACAGAGAAATCTCCAGAGAGGAAGCAGAACATAAAGCAGACTGGAAAAGTGGTAGCAAGCAGAGCACAGGTGGTCAGCTTGGATCCACAGTTTGACTTCCAGTCGTTCTTTTCACCGCTCCTAGACACCGTTTCTCTCAGAACCCCTCTTCAAGCCGAGGGTGGTCCTGGACAGGTTAGCAGTCCAGTGAACTCCAGACATTCTCCTGTCTCCACTCCTCCAGCACTGGATTACAAACTTCAACTGTAATGGTTCTAGGGATGAATAGGTCTTCATGCTGCACACAGCACTTTACCCATGGAGACATCTCCGCAGCCCAAACTGGCTTCTTAGAGGGCCTCAGACATGTGCCTGTATTCCTCAAGGCTGGTATTGGATGTCTTACTGTGTGCTAAGCCTCTGGCTCACCTTTTTATTTATTGGGAGGGAGAGATATCTGATCAACAGTTACAGGCCCAGCTGGTGGGTGTCCAGTGGGCTGAAGGATCTTGACTCTGGTGTTAAACAGAACACACAGGGATTAAGAAGGCCTAAGACTCCCCCAGTGCCAGTGCAGGCAGACACCTTGTGCATAGCCTTGGCTAAGCCAGTTCACCACCTGAACCTCAGTCTCTTCTTCAAAATTCTGACGATCACTTTATGTTACAGATTTGCTCAGTAGCATTGAAAGGTCATGTCCAGTTGTCCCCAGTGGCATCAGGGCTTGGTGCTAGCCTTTCCCATCAAGGAACCCAAACTGCAGATTTGCACAGGACCCATGCACAGCCTTCCATAGGCCTTAAATGTCTACATAACTTGGACTAGTGATGCAATGTGGATGTCTTACACATTGGGTCATTTAGGGGACAAGAGAGGAGCATCACACATTCAGTGAAGATGCATTTCACTTATTAAATTATTTAGATGAGGTCTCACTGTGTAGCCCTGTAACTCACTATGGAGACCAGGTTGGCCTCAAACTCACAGAACTCTTCCTGCCTCTGCCTCTGGAGTGCTGGGGTTAATGGTGTGTACCACTCTGCCTGTCTCAAGTTTTTTCTTCGAGTCAAGCTTTCATGTAGCCCAGGCTAATCTCAAACTCCAGGTAAGCTGAGGCTGGCTCTGGGCTCCTGACCCTCCCATCTCTGCTGCCCAAATGCTGGGGGACATACCACACTCCTGGCTACAATGCAATCATTTTGCATCCCCTCTCTCCCCTCCCTCTCTCTGTGTTCTAGTGTGTGGGAGCATGTTGGACTGCCTGCATGTCTGTCCTCCACCTTGTTGAAGCAGTCTTTGCGTTAGTGCTGCTGTGTCCGCCAGCAGCTACCCCCCATCTCCTTGTAGCTGCTCTGAGGACACATGTGCACTACTGTGTCAGCTCTTTGTGGGCTCTGGGAACTGAACTCAGGTCCTCTCAACCTTTTACTCACAGATGATGCAAAGCTTTCAGGAAAAAAAAAATTTATTCCTGGAGCTGAGGACAGAACTTCAACACTTGGAAAAAATTTTTAATTGGATGTGGCTGACTGTGAGATATGGATCCCAAGGGACTGAGGGATAACACATGGTACAGGCCTGGCACGTGTTAGGTCCACCAAGTTTCTGCTGCAGTCTTTTAAAGTTATATCTGCTTATGAGTGTGTCAACAATTGGTCCACAGCTCTCACCATGTGAGTCCTAGGGATAGAACTTGGTTGTTGAGCATGACTGAAAGTTCTTTTACCCTCTTATCCACTGGGCCATTTCGCTGGGTCCCTAAAGTGGTAGCAGTAATTCTATTATTATTAAGACAGTCAGCTCCCTCAGCTGGCCCCTGCAGGATTCAGCCCCTTAACCTCTTTAGCAGTTCTTTGGTCGTGAGGACAGGGGTCGGGACTGAAGAGGAGAGATGATGAATACCCAAGATACAGGTCCTATTAGTACCCAGGGGCGAAAGGTGGTGGCGGGAGGTATTCCTCGGGCAACGAGCCCTGGTCTTCTGGCAAGTCCACGGGCTCTTGGGCTGACAGGGCCCTCACTATCTTTCCATGCCAGGCTTTGACCCCTGAGAATGCCTCCTTCCAGCTGGCAGGCCTGGAGTCCCTGAAGGTGGCTTCTCTGCCTCTCAGGGCCTGGGGCTCTGCAGGGTTTTGGAGAGAGGTGATGGCTGCACAGGGGTCCTTGGAGTGGCTAGCACTGTCCCAGCTGAATGCTCGAGTCACAGGGCTGTGGTGTTGCTGTGCCACGCGCCTGACATCCCCCAGCAGGTTCATGGTCGACAGGTGTGAAGTGAGCCGCTGTTTCACCCTCCGGCTGGTCTGAGGTAAGGACCTCAGGTTCTTCCACAGTTTCTGTCCAGACTCCTCGAAAAAGGCTTTTGGGGAGCAGGAAGCCGGTGCGAATTCTCCTTCAGTTGTTGTGGATGGCTTCCTTTCAGAAGTCTGGAACAGAGACAGGGGGCCTGAGGCCTAGCTGTCCAACAAAGCTCCAGGCTGCCTCAGAACCCCATCTCAGTGCCCTGGAGCTTCTAAGCACCTCCCTTGGCCCATCTTCCCATCTCTATGCATGGCTTTCCCACCTGTCCCGAGGTTTGGGATGTTTTCTCAAGAGACACAGTTGGGCTGTGGATATGGTTCAATGAACTTACCCAACATGCTTTTGGGGAAGGTGTGTATTACCAGCATCTCCCCACCCTTCTCATTGGGGGTGGGGTAGGGTCACTGAGTGCCCCTGAGACCCCTACCCACAATGGTCCATATACTGCCTTCTGTCGCTCTGTTCAGCAGACACACAGAACTCCAGAAACTTTGCACAGAAACTTTCCCTCATTCCCAGAATGCTCTTCCTGCATCTCTGTCTAGTGTGGCTGCTTATCCTCATATCCCAGCTCCTTGAAAACTTCCCCCTGATGCTTTCTTGGACTTGTATGCAAACACATATCCAGAATACCAGCTTTCTCCACCTTCAGTACACAGGAAGTACAGCAAGTACTTCATCCCAAGGGCATCCAAAGGCCCCACTAGCCTCAGGGAGCCACATACACACATCCACCACTGATTCACCCATCCAGACTGAAGATTCATTGGTAAGCTCCTTCAATAAGCTGGTCCTTTAATTCCAACATTCAGGAGGCTGAGGCAGGAGGATGTCTGTAAGTTTGAAGACAGCCTGGACTACAATAGGGAGTTCAGGCCAGACAGGGTTACATAGCGAGGACTGTCTCAACAGAAACAAACAAAAAATATGTCAGGTCTTCTTGGAGGAGGTGACGACAGCAGTGCAGAAAAAGCCACCCTGACTGCAAAGCTAGATGGGAAAGACAGAAAGGATGTATACACCCAGAACAAACAAGACTCTCAGTCTGGAAGTTGTTCTCTGCTACAGGGTGATGTGTGTGGGTGGAAGGGGAAGGGGGACACACGACGATGGGGACTCTAGATCCAGGGACTAGGGAGGGAGACACCTGAATGAGGGCTTCTACAAGAAGAAGCCAGGCTAGTGCAACGGCCCTGTGGAAGGCCCTGAGGAGGAAGGGCCTAGAATAGACAACACAGAAAGTTCTCAGGCTGGCTGATGAGTCTGAACAGAAAAGGCAGCTGCCAGGAGGGGAGCTGAAGTTGCAGACTTAGTGGGTGCTTCTGGAGGGGCTGGATTGAACCCGGAGCCTTAGGGTATGTCTGACAAGGACCCCACTACTGAGCTACACACACCTGGAGACTGAAAGGTGGAGTCTCAGAGTCTAGAAATCTCTGGATTTTTTTTTAAATTAACTTCTTTCTTCTTTCTTTCTTTTTTCTTTTTTCTTTCTTACTTTCTTTCCTTTCTTTTTCTGTTTTCAGACAGTTCTTGTGTAGTCCGGCTGTCCTGGAACTCACTCTGTAGACCAGGCTGGCCTCGAACTCAGAAATCTGCCTGCCTCTGCCTCCCAAGTGCTGGGATTAAAGGTGTGTGCCACCACTGCCCTGAAATAAAACTCTTTCTAGAAAGGGCCTGCTCTAGCAGCATCTGTTTCTGCCTGGCCCCAAGCCAAGGTGGAGGTGTTCAGGCCTACCTCCTCAGGTGGGCAGGAAGAAGGCCTTTGAACTTCCGTTCTCAGAATTTGGCTTTCAGCATCCTGAACCAGGGCATTCGAGTATAGGAAGAGATCTTCATAGTCCACGTTTGCTGGATCTTCCTACAAAATGTGGAAAGTCATAGAACTCAGACCCAGCATTGAGAATGGCTGTGGAGAGCATCCTGGGGTGGGGAGCCTTCTAAACGGAGGCCTGAACTCGGGCCACGCCCACACGTCTGAGAAGGAAGTACCCCATCTACGATTCTCAGACCATTAGCCATCAGAGGAAAGAGCCCCTCCCACAGCAGGTTTAGGCCAAATCAGAAGCTGCAAGAGTCCAGCTCATATCAGTAGGCCATGTCCAGCAGTCGAGGAGGACAGCCATTCCTGCAGATGAGCCCTTGTGAGGACCATGCAGGGGGCCTGCAGGGCCAGAAGGTCGTTGGGCAGTTGGAGTGGCCTGGACGGAGACCTCTGGCACTTCCTTGCCACTGGCTAGGTTCCCCTTGCCCCCACCTGCCCGCAGGCCTGGGTCAGCAGCTCCCCGAATGGCCGAATAGGATTTTGTTGGTGGAAGGTGACCAGGGCTTCTAGAGAGGCGTGGGTAACGTGGTCCCCAGCGAAGGTGAAAGTCCCATCTTCTGAAAGCTTCACCATGAAGTGACGGCAGCAGGTCTGGGCTCTGTGGAGACACAGCTGGGTTGGGACAATGCCCTGTGCACCAGCCTCTTGGTGCAGCTACTGTGCCCCAGTTTCCCCAGTCACCACATAAGGTTTCTAAGGTCCATTGCAGAAGTTCTTGGGTGGATGAAATAAGCAGATACAAGGTACTTGTGCGGTGCCTGCCTGTCATCCCAGCACTGGGAGACTGAGGGCAAGAGGATGGAGGCTTGGAGGCCAGCTTGAGCTACATAGATTCTGTCTCAATTAAAACAGTAGTAGCAAAATGATAGTAATCCTTTCATTTTGAAGACACCATCTTATGTAGTCCAGCTAGACTTAAACTTACCATGTAGCCAAGGATAACCTTGAATTCCAGATCCTTCTGCCTCAGCTTTCACTGTGCTGGGTTGACAGATGTGCATCCACATACTACATAGGAAGTTCAAGGTCAGCCTGGTTTTGAGACCCTCTTCCAAAATAGGCAGGTAGAAAGAGAGAAGGAAAGAAGGAAGGAGGAAGGAAGGAGAGAAAAGAAGAAGGAAGGAAAGTGGGAGAGATGGAGGGAGGGAGGAAAGGAAAAAAGAAAAGAGGGAGGAAGGCTTTACTTGAATGTTCTAAGAAGCCAAAATCAAGCTTGGGGCCCTAGGAGCTTGCAGCCCTGGCTTCCAAGATCCAGACTAATTTGAAGGTGAAGGATGAAGGAGGCAGGGGCCACCCTCAGATTCTATCTGCCTCCTTCCTCAGACACAAGTCTCAGGTCCACCCCAGTGTTCCAGCCAGGTCTGCAGACGTGAGCAGACCTCCCACGCATGGGGGCACCTTTGGCCCTCTCCCAGAAGCCTCAGTCTAGCCTCCCCATGGCCTTACTTGTAGGAAAGGGTGTAGCCCACATGGCTGTGGCTGACGCGGATAAGAAAGGTCCCCAGGGGTTGTGACTTCAACAGGTTCTCAGCAGCCCTGGAGTGGCACAAAGGAAGACTGGCTGGGTATGGAAGCAAGCAAGCATGGGGGATAGCTTAGCAACCGGGGTTCCGTTTGGCTCTGCCTATGCACACAACCCTCTGATAGCAGTGTGATTGACCGGCTCTCACCTTCATGCTCTGTGTGTTCATGTGCACCCTCGTTCTTCCCCTAGCAATGCAGAGCAACCATGGACTCCCATGTGTACAGCTCTCATTTAAGAATGGGTAAGTTTCCTCACCCCTAAAGACAGTCAAATTTAAGCCGGGCGGTGGTGGTCACGTCTTTAATCCCAGCACTTGGAGGCAGAGGCAGGCGGATTTCTGAGTTGGAGGCCAGCCTGGTCTACAGAGTGAGTTCCAGGACAGCCAGGGCTACAGAGAAACCCTGTCTCAAAAAAAAAACAAAAACAAAAAAGCAAAAAAAACAAAAACAAACCCAAAGACAGTCAAATTTAGTTCGATTTGTATTCCTAGTGTGTATCTAAGACAAAGAACTAAAGAGCTGACCCAAGGCTGGCCAGATGGCTACAGGGTAAAGAGACTTGATGCCAAGCCTGTCTGCCTGAACACTGGAAGTCCGTGGCACTCACATGGTAGAAGGAGAGAACAGATTTTCACAAGTTATCTTCTAACTTTCATATACAACTAAAGAAATAAAATATAATAATAATGTAGATATCTTGTTATAAACAAAGAAAAAGTCTGACCCAGTCTCAGCTGCTCTTGGGTAGATGGTCAGGCAAATGGTGAGTGTCCTTCAAAAGGGCTTTTGGGCAAATCCTTTATTTCCCATCTTAAACCTGTGCATAACTGGGCATGCCTATGATGAGAATCAGGTACATTATAGTACAGACCTACATAATCCAAGCATGTGAATCAAAACAGAACCACTCACAGTAGATCCTCTAGCAACTAAATTCCTCCTCTTAGAATGCACACTGTTGGTCCTAGCACTTCAGAGGCAGGTGGGTCTCTGAGTTCAAGGTCCAGCCTGATTTACAGAGAAGTAAACAGAAGAACACGAGCAAAGAACACCAGTCAACGCTTACCACAAGAGAAGAAACCTTGTGTCTAAAATGCAAAACCAAAACAAACAAACAAACAAACAAACCACATAAACAATTCCCCCCAAACAAAATGTCCACCATCATGCCTGGACTTAAGCTTTTCTTCACCTAGAACTTACTCTGTCCCAGGCTGGCCTTAAATTCATAGATCTGCTTGCCTTAGTCTCCTGGGATTAAAGGTGTGTACAATCACCTGGGTCAAAGCATTTCATGGCCACTATTCCTCAAGGTCTGGATTGAAAGCCTGTGTTTCCATCCTCAAGATCTTGATCACAAGTGTGCCCTCCATTTCTGGATTGATTAAAAGTCCAAATGAAAACAATAACCAGGTAATAAAGCCTAACATGGTTATAACTATTCCTTGTTCAACTGCAAACACATGAACAATAAACTTAGCTGGGTGGGATCCTGTCCTGAGGTCACCACCTCCTTGATCTGTTTATCTCCTGAACATGGGATTCAGCTCCATTGTACTTCCTGGTGCCCTTTATTCTTTGAACTATACATTTTGTACTTTTCTTTCAAAGCTTGCTATGCTTAATCAAAACACCCTTCATGAGACTGAACCATAGGATAAAGTCTAAAATAGGGTTTTTGAGACTTCCTTTCTGATGCAATACATCTGAATCTCTTCTCCTTAGTCTTAGGCAGAATCCCCGAAAAAGGGCAAAAAGCAGCCACATTCTTTACCAAAACATTGTAAGAATGATCTCTAGGAAACATACTAAAATTCCTCTCCTCTGGGGCTGGAGAGATGGCTCGGTGGTTAAGAGCACTGACTGCTCTTCCAGAGGTCCTAAGTTCAATTCCCAGCACACACATGGTGGATCTAAAACCATCTGTAATGGGATCTGATGCCGTTTTTCTGGTGTGTCTGAAGACAGAGCACTTATAAAATAAAACACATAAAATAAATACGTTTAAAAATTCCTCTCCTCTGAAATTTCTCCAGTCAGGCACCAATATGGTCTATATTTCTTCCAGGATGGCCCATTATGTTCCACTTAAAGCATTCCACTGCTTTCTAAATCCAAAGTCCCAAAATCCACATTCCTCCAAACAAAAACATAGGCCTAACACAGCAATATCCCAGTCCTTAGTACCAACTTCTGTCATTGTTAGGATTCTGTCTAAACTCCACCTCCTCAGTTACCTGACAACAGCCAGGTATGCTCCCCCCTTGTTACCTGGCAACGCCAGGTAGATCTGCCCACTATAAAACGGGATGCTTGCCCCTCCTCTCTCTTTTGCACTCTTGATCTCTTGATCCCTCTGTCTTCTCTTCCCTTCCCCTTCCCCTCTCTCCACATGGTCATGGCTGGTCTCTACTTCTCTACTCTACTTCTCTACTCTCTCTGCCTCTACTACCCTCTTAACTCACCTCTCTATGCCTATTCTATACTATGCCATGTGGCTGGTCCCTCAGGGGATGGGGATGCCTCAGCATGGGCCTGCTGAGACATCCCCTTCTCCCATACCTCATCATACACCCACAGAACATATCCTATATCTCTTTATCTTTTTATAAACACATCAGTCATAGTTAGTGTTTCCATGCTGTGAACAGACACCATGACCAAGGCAACTCTTATAAAAGGCAACATTTAATTGGGGCTGGCTTACACTTTCAGAGGTTCAGTCCATTATCATCATGGTGGGAAGCATGGCAGCATTCGGGCTGGCATGGCACCATTGGAGGAGTTGAGATCTCTATATGTTGTTTTGAAGGCAAACAAGAGAAGACTATCTTCCAGGAAGCTAGGAGGAAGGATTCAAAGCCCACCCCCATAGTGACACACTTCCTTCCACAAGGCCACACCTCCTAATATTGCCACTCCCTGGGCCAAGCACAAAACAAAACTAAACAAGAAAGCAAATGAAAAGAATTCTTAAACGTTTTGACTCACGTGGCTTACTGCCAGTCTCTTAATTTTTATTACATTTAATTTATCTGTCCTGTTTGCACGGGCAGATGTGCTGACACATTCAGAAGTCAGAGACAGCCTACAGAGGTGGTTTTCTCCTTCTGCCATGAGGGTTGTCAAGTCTGGCTACAGGTGAGAGCAATGAGACAAGCCAGTCCACGGCAGGCTTCAAATTGGCAGTTAAGGAGACTAGGCCTAAGAACTGGGCACGTCTAGGCAAGCCCAGGCAAGTGAATTACTAATAGGAAAAGCTCCAGGCTCCAGCCTTCACACCTCCATAGAGATAGAGTAAGACAAGCTCACCTACCCCAGATTCCTCAGCGACTACGTAAGCCCTCACACCTCGATAATGATTTCAGCATGCTTAGAGATAGAGTAAGATAAAGTTCATCTACCCTGGAATTCCAATGTGCTTTCAATTGGGCCTGCGAGCTCACTTTGGGGTGTCTCTAGCTTGGTATGGGAGACCCCAGCATGCTGGACTTCTGCAGAATAAAACACTTTTTGTGTGTATATACTTTCTGAGTCTGGGTGTCATTCTTTGGTGAATCTTGGACCCTTACACAGGCACCTTTACCCCCAAGCCATCTTGCTGGCCCTCCTGTCAGTCCTGGCCCTCTCTAATGGTGTTATATCTTTGCTCATAACTAGATCATTTTGCAGCTTTTCAAATCCATGTGAGCCCTTGGGAACACATGACCTGCCCTGATATCCAGGATTGAGACCCTGGAGCTTGGAAGCCTGCACTTGCAGACTGTCTCTCTTTCCCTTTTGGGGGAAAGAGTCTCATGTAGCTCAGGCTGGCCTCACACTCACTGTATAGCTGAGAATGATGATCCTGAACTTCTGATCCTCTGCCCTCCACCTTCTGAGTGCTGGGATGACAGTATGGCGTGTTTATGCGAAGTGGGAAAAGAGCTTGGGGCTTTGCGTATGCCAGGCAAGCACTCTTGAGTTACAAGCACTGTATTAACTAAGCTACAAGAACTTTACCAATTGAGCCATAGCCACAGCCTCCGAATGAACAAATAACACCAAGTCTTTCTCGGTGGTTTGAAGCCGGTTCAAGGATGGTGTCACTGGAGGCTTCCTGCAGTAGATCTCCTCCCACAGTCCCTGCCTGCCTGTCCCAGGTCTGAGACCCTCTAGGTGGAGCACAGTATCCCAAATGAAAAAGCAGGGGCTGTGGTGTGATGTGCTGAGCCCAGAGCCCAGCCCAGAGCCAGGCCCAGAGCCCCGCCCAGAGCCCGCCCAGAGCCCGCCCAGAGCCCGGCCAGAGCCCGCCCAGAGCCCGGCCCAGAGCCGGCAGAGCCCCGCCCAGAGCCGAGTCGTCCAATGCATCCGCTGTGTGACTCCACTCAGTGTCTATCTCTTCCTGATCCTCAGCTTCTCATGCCCTGGAGCTAATCTGAGATGGGTGTGAACATGGGGCCTGCTGCCTGGTTACTCACTCAAATGTTCACTGTGGTTAGGGGGAAGGACCAGGAAGCAGGATCTGGGTAGGATTATGGGGTTGTACTATGTCTTACTCTCGGGAGATGGTGCCATGGAACCACTCAGGAATCCCGGATTGGGAAAGCAGGTCCACCTGGGTGTGCACAAACCAGTCCAGCCGAGGAGGTAGTGGTGGGGGCAGCCTCCTGACTTCTGCCATGGCATCCAGGGAAGGTGGTCACCTAGGGGGAGGAGGGAGAGGTGGGTATCTCTTCACTCTAATATTACAGACCCTGGTGCCTCCTGCTTGGAGCCTTCCAGGTGGCCAGAGCAAGGGCAATTCCAGTGGACACAGACTTGCTTCCTGGTGACTATTTTGTAGTAGGTGTTGGTATCTAGAGCCAGCTTGGCAAACCAGCTCCAAACTCGGGAATGTCACAAATAGGTGACATCCGTTGCCATGACAACCCTGCATATCTTCTTGGAGCCCACTCCTCACACTCACCTGGGAACCACCTAAGTCACAGCCTAGATAAAAGGTGAACCTTTCCCCACCTTCGACCCTTTTCCCCTGTCTTTTCTCTCTCTCCCCTTTGTCCCTGTTCTTTCCTAATAAAACCTCTGCCACAGCGCGTGACGGTGTGGCACACGCTTTAATCCCAGCACTTGGGAGGAGAGGCAGGCGGATTCTGAGTTTCGAGGCCAGCCTGGTTACCAGAGTGGTTTCCAGGACAGCCCGGGCTACACAGATAACCTCTGTCTCGAAAACCAAAAAAAAAAAAAAAACCTCTGTCAGTGGAATGCTTTGACTGGTGTGGAAGGAGTTGTCAATCCAAACAATGCAAGGCCTGCCATTGGGATAGAGTGAGTGTAACAGGGGATCGGTGTCTTCCTCTATTGCTCTGTACCATGTTTCTTGTTTGGTTTACATCGTCTATCTATCTTTCTACTATCTTATCTATCTACCATCCATCCATCCATCCATCCATTGTTGCCCATTGTATGGCCATGCGCATGGGGTGATGTGTGTGTGTTCTGTGTGTAGGTGCCTTCAGATGCCAGAGAAGTCTACCTCAAAGCGTGAGCTACTACTGGGATCTTAGTAGATCAGCTTAATGCTGAGATTGCAGGTTGTTATGTGCGTGTTAGTCTGGTCCTCTGTAGCACTCAGGCTGAAAGCCTGAAACTCAGCTCACTTGAAAGTAGCGATCAAGAGCAAGGCAGTGACCCAATTCTGCCTATACCGTGGATGACAGCTGCTTTTGTGCACTGTTAATTCACACTCAAGTTGGTACTGCTAGGCTTTGGGAGTTGGTGACACAGAACTGGAGAAGTTACATAGTCCTAAAATGCAAAACAGTATTAAGTTTTTATTTAATTTATTTATTTATTTATTTTTATTTTTCGAGTCAGGGTTTCTCTGTGTAGCCCTGGCTGTCCTGGAACTCACTCTGTAGTCCAGGCTGGCCTTGAACTCAGAAATCTGCCTGCCTCTGCCTCCCGACAGTATTGTTTTAAGTTGAAGAAAAACCAGATAAAAGATCTTCCCTCTGGCTTCTCAGTCACTCTTCATTCAGTCCCTAGACCTGAGCTTTGCAGTTCCATACCTCCAGCTCCTGGACTTTGGAGAAAGCCTTTGGCACATCAGGGAAGGGTCTGTTGACAAAGGGTGGCTGATGCTGACTTCACAGAGAACAAACACATTCCCTCAGGGTTGTGGCCCTCAGAGAAGAGTCATTTATTGAATCCATTCATGAATACTTGATAACCGAGCTCACACTATCTCTGTCCCCAAGCCTTCCGGGCTCTGTCCCCGAGCCTTCCGGGTCTCCTCACTCCCCCCTCTCTGAAAGGGTTCCACAGAAGTGAACAAGTCTTTATCTAGTTCTGTCTTTTCAGGCTGAGGTCTCCCCAGGAAAAGGCCTGGGGTGGCAGGCATCAAAGAGTCTGGAATTAGAGGCAGATGGTGGTCTGGCTTCAAATTCTACCCTACACCGTAGCTGTGTGATGAAGTCACAAACTTAGCCTCTCTGACAGAAGCCTTAACTTCTGTCATTAAGTGTCATTAAGAGTCATTAAGGCTGGGACAGAGTATTATATATATACATTACACATCATATAAATTGTTTATATAGCTATGAATATAAAGAGGTGGGAGGCGGACGTTGGGCTTCTTCCTTCCTTTATCCCAGCCTTGCCTGCCTTCCTTCCTTCGCCTTCCTTGTCTTCTCTTGAGATGGACATATACAGTCCAGGTTGGCCTGTACTGAATACCTGAAGATAACTCTGACTCCTGCTCCTCCCCTCGTCCTTCAATTGTTTGGGATATACGGCCTTCTCTACCAAGCGCCCAGTTTCTCTATGTGGGATAATACTACTCCAAGCGCCATTGTACACTACTGTAATCTGGCATTTTGGGAGCAGAGGCAGGATTACAGGAGTTCAAAGCTGGCTAGGGACACACAGGGAGATTCTGAATTAAAAATGAAAAGCCAGATGTAGTGGCGCACATCTGCCATCTTAGCATTTACAGGTGGAGACAGAAGGGTCAAGAAGTTTCCAGGCCAGTCTTAAAAAAAAAAAAAAAAAAAAAAAAGAAAAAAGAAAAAAGGAACTGAAGTTTTCCTATCACTTGGTTTTTATTTATTTAATTGCTTATAGTTTTTTATTTTAATTTTTATTTATGTGTATGTGTTTGCCTCTCTGTGTGTGAGAATATGTGTGAGTATAATAGCCATGTGTGTGCAGGTACCACTGGAGGTCAGAGGAGAGCACTGGATGCCGGGAGACGGATGTCCAGGGGCTGTAAGCTTACGCAGGTGCTGGGAGCTAAAGTCAGCAAGAATGCTGCAAGAGCCGTGTGCACTCCTAACTGCTGACTCTCCAGCCTCATTCTAATAGTTAAAAGTTTTGAGTGTATGGGGTGTGTCCATGTGTACAGACACGTGTGTTGTGTGTGTGTGTGTGTTTTGTTATGTGTAGGCCTGAAGCTGACATAGGTGTCTTTCTCACTCTCTCACTCACATATGTGTATGCAGCTGTGTGTGTCGGTCTGCAGATGACACCGGTGTCTTCCTCACACACTCTCCACCGTATGGATTGAAGCAGAATCTTTGAATGAACCGGAGCTGGCAGCTTTGCTGAGTGTGATTGGATGGCTTCCCTAGAAGGTCCCCCTCCACCTTCCTCCGCCTCCCACACTCTGGAATGCCAGCTGCCCATCCTGCCTACAAGGCTTTTCATGGGTTCTGGGGAGCTGAATTCATTCTTAAGATCCTCTGCCAAGTGTTTTATCTTCTGAGCCATCTTGCCAACCCTCAACTTTTTACTTTCTCATTCTCTTTTTCTCTTTCCTTCCTTCCTTCTTTCTTTTTTCTTCTTCTTTTTTTTTTTTTTTTTTTTGTCTTTTTTTTCTTCAAGACAGGTTTTCTTTGTATAGCCCTCGCTGTCCTGGAACTCCCTCTAAAGACCAGGCTGGCCTTGAACTCAGAGATCCCCCTGCCTCTGGAGTGCACCTCCCCCCACAGTTTACTTCTCTTTTTTATTTCATTATTCACTGTTCTTCACAGGCGAAGATAGACAGACAGACATTTGCCTCAGTGCTCCACTTCTGACAGTGGCTCAAGCAGATTGGAGTCTAGGCCTCCAGGAGTGCCACAGCAATCCTGTCCAGGCTGTCACCTACCAACACATCCTAGAATGTATAACCATCATGAAGCAGATACATCTGTCTCCGTAAAGTACAGCTGAACCCACACACGCGCTAGCGCAGGAAGTTTATTCTCTTCTACCTCAGAACACTCCTACACGTCTTTTTTTTTTTTTTTTTGGTTTTTTCGAGACAGGGTTTCTCTGTGCAGCCCTGGGTGTCCTGGAACTCACTCTGTAGACCAGGCTGGCCTGGAACTCAGAAATCCGCCTGCCTCTGCCTCCCAAGTGCTGGGATTACAGGCGTGTCCCACCACCGCCCGGCCCTACAAGTCTTTCAAGACTCAAAACAAATGTCCCTTCCTCCAACCAGCCTCCTGCCTCCCCTGCTCAAACAAAACCCTGGCCATATTCCCTTCCCTCTCCCTGAGCTTCCCAGTTAAATTCCTTCCTCTGGCAGCTCTAGTAGGACCCCATAGGGCCGAAGGGGCTTGATCTGTCTCTGCCTTCCCCTCGTGGTTTTCTTGGGACACTCGGTTTCTGTGAATCAGGTCTTACTATTTAACTGAAGCTAGCTAGTCTCAAACTTGTAATACAGCCTTCCTTGGCCTCTAGAGCACTGGAACAACACATGTGGATAGCCATGCCAGAGCTTAGAGCTTGCAATGCTTCCCTCCTCTGGTAAACCCTTCTCTCATCTCCTAGCACCACCCCACCCAGTGCTGGAGCCCAGAGGCTCTGCAGCTGGGGCATACTGGATGCAGGGATGCAGGATGTAGGATGCATACCTTGGACAGGCTGAGCTGTGTTCCGAGGGGCTCTTGAGCTGACGCTGGAGTCTAAGTTTCGGTTCAGGGTCTACTCGTCAGAGGGGCAGGGCCAGCGCCTCAGGCAGTTCCTGTTTCCTCCAGCAGGTGAACAGGGCGGGACCAGAATAATGCCCCAGGCTGTAGCTGTTCCTGCCAAGCCTTATGCCAACCAGCTCTATGGAACCGCTGAGACAATTCACCCTTCTTCTCAATATTGATATTCTTCTAGGTTTTTTTTTCCCTTGAGACACAGTTTTATGCACCCCAAGTTGGGATACTTGAACTTGCCTTGACCTCCTGAGTGCTGGCAGGCCTGTGCCATCATGCCAAGATTATGCACTGCCAGGAATGGAACCAGTGATAAGCAAGCATTCGGACTGAGCTACAAGCACTTTACGTACTGAGCTATAAGCACTCTACCTACTGAGCTATAAGCACTCTATCTACTGAGCTACATTCCCAGCCTCTTACAGCAGCCTTGAAGTAGTTGTAGGTCAAGAAATGATAATCAGAGAGTGAAAGGTGACAAACAGAAGAGGCTGATGGGAGTGTACAGGGTACAGGAACAGTGTGCAGACAGGGAATAGCATGTGCAAAGGCCCTGAGGTTGGAAAGAGACATAAAGGGCAGACTTACTGCACACACAGTACCTATCACGCCTTTCTTTGCAAAACACATTTGAAATGACATTCTACAATCATGTTGCCCTCTATGCCAACATCAAGGCATGATAGCTTGGGTTTGTAGTTGTGGCACTCAGAAGCCTGAGGCAGGAGGGTTTGGGGTTCCAGGCTAGCCTGGGCTACATAGAGATGTTCAAACTCAAAATCCAAACAAAACCAAAGCAGAAATCGAAACTGGAGTAAACCATAGAGTTCTATTTTCATCTATTTTATTCTTTTTTTCCTTCCCCTTCTGTTTTTTATTTTTCTAAAACAGGATCTCACAGCATCCTGGCTGGCCTGGAATTCACTGTATCACTGAGAACAATGTTGAAGTTCTGCTCTTCCTGCTTCTACCTCCTGGGTGCTGGATTCATAGATGTGACCATATTTTCTGTGGTACTGGGATGGGACCCAGGACTTCTTTCCAACTGAGCGGCAGACCCAGCCCATGCCTGACTTTTCTTCTGACTTTAAGATGAACTACAATCTGTGTGGTGTGGGGCTCCTGTGCACACCCTGGGTCCTGGGTGATGTGTCCCTGTACCTAGTAGGCACAGCTGACTTGGCTGGAAGCTCCCTCTCACCCCTTCTTGCCTCTGCACCCAGTGGCAAAGCCATTTCCACCTAACTCAGGTCTTCAAAATTAACACTTTCTAGGATGGAGCTGGTGCCTGTTTGACCCCCTGCTCCTCTCCGGGGTGGTGTGAGCCTGGGAGTCTTTGGCCTGACAAAGGTCCAACAGAGGAGGAAACCAGCATGGCCCACTCAAGGGCCCAAGGGTTCTGCTGAGTCAGCACATCAGGCAAGTTATTGTGACTTAATGCAGTGACTTGCCTAGGCTCAGGGTGAGATGTGCTTTCACTGGCTGGGCCAACTTCAGAGGATTCCCTTGACCTCTCCAATCTTCCTTACACTTTGTTGCACATGGCTGGTCCTGTGGGGTTATTCTGTATATGTGGCTCAGTCTTGGAGAACACGAGCTGTTTTGGCTTGGCCCACTTGTCCACCCTACTTCTTCTGAGCAGCTTGTGGGCTGTGGTCCTCCAGACTAATATCTTCCTGTCAGTTGGTCAAAGTAGAATTCCCCACCTCATGTCTGTGGTTCACAAACGGATACAGCCACAGCCCCCAAAGGAAGTGAAAGGAAAAGTATCCTCTCAGGACCCTCAAGACCAAGTTCTCAGCACAAAGGAGATTTACTCCAGAGGGACAGAGGGCAGGGATAAGGGACAAAGACAGGAAGCAGAGGAAGAAGGGAAGAGAAACAAAGGAGAGGCAAGGGAGGGGGTAAGGGGTATTTGTCCAGGAAGGAGACAAAGTACTGCCTCTGGATAGGAGACTGAAGTGGCTCATAGGTAAATGTCGGTTCTGGAAACCCTATCTTAGGATGAGGTGTTTAATTTTAATTGGGTGTGTTAGTTAGGTGAGCCAAAGGGGGCTTTTAATTGCTGGACTTCATACTTTGAACTTGGTAGTCAGCCTCAGGAGGAGGAAGTGGCCAAATAAGGGAATAGGCTTTGGGGGATTACTTTGGGAATGTAATCTAATGGAACTTTTAGCAAGACAAAAAGGTATCCAGAGAGGGGCAAGGCCTGCCAGAACCATGCTCCCCATGTTGGAGCTGGCCAGAGCCCCTTCAAGAAGGAAGGGGATAGTGGTGGCCACCAAGGCAGGGGAAACAGGGACACCTGATGGAGATAACAGGGTGGGGGGCAGCGACACCCTGAGGTCCTTCTCCAAGTCAGCTTCTTCTGCTGACATCATAGGGTGAGCTTCAGTGGACAGCCTTTAGGGTAGGTGGCTACAGCCGAGCTGTATCAGCTTGGTCCAGACTCCAGGGACAAGGGTGGGGGTCCCATTTTATTCTTCTTTCTCCATAGGACACCTGCTTCTCCTCTTTGTTCATTTCACAAACACTGACTGGCACCAGTTCTGTGCAGGTACCACACTAGATGCCAAGGCTGAAGTAGAAGGAACGATGGGGTATCTCTCATCTATAAACTCTGAGAGGCTGAGGCAGGAAGGAGGCTACATATGGACCAGTCTGGGCTGTACCCTATCTCAAAAGGTGGGTGTGTAAGGAGTGAGCAGCAGCACGGCTAAAGGGGTAAAGGGACTACTGCCAAGCATGATGCCCTGAGTTGAGTTTGATACCCAGGAATCACAAAGTAACTCCTGACAAGCTGTCCTCTAACCATTGAAAACACACACACACACACACACACACACACACAGAGAGAGAGAGAGAGACGAGAAGAGAGAGAGAGAGAGAGAGAGAGAGACAGAGAGACAGAGAACAATACATTTTTTAAGTTAAAAAATAAAGAAGTTCTACTATTTCAACATTACCACACTGGGCTTGAGCTGTGAGCCCAAGAACCCTGGAAGGACACACAAAACATGACACCACACCGTGGAATATTACTCAACAATGAAAATGAAGGAAGTTCTGCTCCAGGCTATAACTTGTATAAACTAAAAACTTGCTACTGCTGGGTATGATAGGCCTCACCTTTAATAGGAAGCAGAGGTAGGTAGATCTCAGTGAGTTCAAGGCCAGAGTGCTCTACATATCAAGTACAGGCTAGCTGGGGCTACATAATGAGACCCTGTCTCAACAAAAGAAACCAGCAGAAGCTGTTGCTGAGCAAGAGCAGCCAGGCACAGAAGTGTGTGTGTAATTACACTGGCTCACAGCTGGGCAGGCAAATCTACAGATAGGAAGTAACAGGCTGCCAGGAGCAACTCACCAAGGGCAACAGGCATGAATGTGGTACACAGTCATACATGCAGGGAAAACAAACATATACATTTAAAAAAGCCTCTTCCAAACCCATAAATAGCTCTCACTGGTCTCTGCTCCTGTCCTAACTTCCCCAGTACTGGGAACAGCCTAAATAGGTCTCATGATCTGCAGCTTAATGCCCTTTCCATCTTGGATATCTTCCTTATTACTCTCCTATTATGTTGGGAAAAACATCTCTCTGCTCAAAGGTTGAAGTAGAAATTTCTGGTTTCTTTGGAAACTCAGTTATATCAAATGGTGTTTCGCTGGGGCAGACAGGTGAAAGGATGTTTTGCTGAAGCAGACACGAGAAGACACTTGATGTTTAGAAAGAATATAAAAATGACCCTACAGACAGTGCTCTGGCATTGGTTCGCCTTGCTCTGCCTGGCTTGTTTTCACTGACTTGGTTTGCTGATCTTTGCTCATCATAACTCCACAGAGAGTAAACTTGCCAAAGAACTTCTTGTGATATAACTGAAGCCCATGGACTCTGGGCTGATTGGCAGTCTCTCAGTTTCTTCTCCATGGTACTGCTGGTGTGTGGGTGATTGCTGAATGACAGCTGGCAAGAACGATTGAAACAGCCCCAAAGAACTATTTCTAAACAGGTCCACAACCCTCGTTTCCTATGAACTTTTTCACAACCTCTTGTAGGTGGTAGCTGGAAGGGAGGTTGAAGTGTTTAAAAGAAACAAGCTATTATTTTTAGCAGACCCTAGGCACCGAACCTCGTCCTTGCACCCTGCTTGGTGAACACTGGTTTGAAACCCAGATCACACATATCACAGTATGCTGAGCTCATTCTGAGGGCCAACTACAGGGATGTCAGCTATGATACAGAGAGGAGGCAATTTTTGTTGTTTGGCCTGCATTATGTGTGTCTATGCACCACGTGTGTGCAGTGTTAGAGCCCAGATGTGTCAGTCCTCCCGGACTGGAGTTAAAGATGGTGGTGAGGCACCAGGTGGGTGCTGGAAATAGAACCTGGGCTTCCGTTAGAGCAACAAGTGCTCTTAACTGCCAAGTCATTTCTTTAGCCCCTACAGGAAGGATCTTGAGTGCCACTTTGTACAAAGCACGTTGTAACCACTGTTTACATCTTGGTTGTCTTCCTCACCCATTCCCCATCTTCCTAGCATCTTCCTCCCACCTGTGAGGTGGGAGCTGAGATCCCTTCATGGCCCACGACAATATGAGTCAGCTGGGTTTGGTGAAGACTGCCTGCCATTTCAACATCAAAGAGGCTAAGTCAAGAAGATTGCTGCAAGTTCAAGAACAGCCTTGGCTACATGGTGGCCCTCTACAAAAACCAAAAGCACTCCACAGAAAGCAGATCCGGCTCAGTGTGAACTTCCAAGGCGGTGGGACCTTTAAGAGGCAGGTCCTTTGGGGAGTACGGTGGAGTGCTTCCCAGGTAGGAAGCAGGCAGTAGGAGCCAGAGGGGAGGATGTGTGCCATGACATGACAGGGTTGCTAGTAGCTCACTGATGCTATGACTGTGAGCACAAGACTACCAAAAGACCATGCCAGCCAAATCCTAGTGTGGATGGGGGAAGGGAGGATGAAGTCCCACCCCTAACAGAGGAGATACTGGCAAGGGATGGCTGCTGGCTCATTCGTTCGTCAGAGCTGCAAGTTCTCAACTGCTGAGCCAACTCTCCAGGCCCCAGGCCACTTTTTACTATTGAACCCGTGACCAATCACAGCCACGTGGTGGTGCTGGGCAGGGAGAACTGCTTCTTTGTAAATGCACTTTAATCTGATTTTCTGAGTGCACTGGTCAATGTAAACATGGTACATCAGAGACTCCAGGGGAGGGTGGGTGACTATTGCTGGTATGTTGGTTTTAATTTCAAAAAAGGGAGAGATTTTGATGCTGACAGCTTGAACTGACAGCAGCTTGGGGGAAGGGTTAGAGTAAGAAGAAAGGTGCTCCCAGACAACACCCTCCCACCAGGCCGTCTGGTCCCAATTAGTCTCTCCAGGAGGACAGAGCTGTCACAACACAACTGGGTAAAGACTGCAGGGGAGCACTGGGCCATGGAATGACTGTCTGGGTCTCAGGGACCAGGTCCCCTGTGGGCACAGGGCAGACACGCTGGTCCCAATCTCCCAGGTATGCTGCTAGAAAATCAGACAAAATCATTTCATGGTGTTAGGAATCTGGAAAAATAAAAAATCATCTTAGCTAGAAAAGGAACATCCGATTAGAGCCAGCCAGAGGAGGAGATTGGGGAGGCAGATATTTGGTGACACTTAGGCAGGTGGCCCAGTGACAGTGGGTCATGGTAGAGTGGTGGTGTCACCTCAGTCTGGACTGCAGACTCCCATCCTGCTCTGGCCATGGGAGCTGTCCACTTCTTCCAAAATCCTCTAAGTGGGCTTTCCTTAGTTTGTGCTTCCCTTTGGTTTGACACGTAGGGAGTCAGTGGACATGGCTGTCACTTGTCCACAACCGAGAACAGGTGAAGGCAGGTGCCAGGCTTGGCCCTCAGTGGCCCCGGTGGTGGAGGGACAGGAGGCTGGGGATGGAGGCTGCCGTGCCCCCACCCAACTTCTCTCCATCTGTGGCAATGCGGCAGGGGACGGATAGGCCTGACTGGCAGATGACACAGGAAAAAACAGCAAAATTCTAATGCATTCCATCTCTGAAGGTGGAAAAGATCAGATGGTTACTAAAATAATCAATTTCTCAATCGAGTCTGGGCAGTCGTGTCCGAGCATCGGAGGTGGAGGCTCGCCCGGGGCAAGCACAGTCAGCTGGGCTGAGCGCAGGCTCAGGATGGGCAGAGACCTTGTCCTCACAGGAGACTGCACCGGAAGAAGCTGGTCCTCTTCTGCTGCTCCACTGTGATCTTAACTCCGTGGCTGCTTCCCTGCGGGCTGTTCCCTTCCTGAAGTCACAAGTTTGCCTTGTTACTTACTGTGGATTGTCAGCTCTACTTACTACCCACAAACAGCTGTCAGTCAAACAGTCTGTCCACGACTGTCCAACTAATCACTCTACCATTCATTACCCCAGATCCAATCACCCACTAGCCAGCTAGCCATCATCTATCCCCCTGCTGTTCAACCATTCCCTGCTAATCACCTGAGTACCCACCATTACCCACGTAACCATGCACTCATCTACTCATCCGCTGTCCATCTATTCAAATAATCCATCTCCTTGAACCACTACCCGCCCCTATCTAATGTCCACCTCCCATCATCACCCTTCCCACTCCCCTACAACCAGTCACATCCACTCAGACTCTTGCAGTCTCACCCTCATAATTATCCACCCTCTCCCAAAAGCATCCCACGTCTCCTGACAGTTCCCTCACCTTCCACAGCCCACAGACTGCCTTTATCTGCCTTTCAGCACCGCCCAAGGCGGTCACCCTTCCCCTCCCCACCAACACCCAGACACCTCTTTCCACATGTTTCTGTTTCTTGCTGCCACTGGGTACTGAAACGAGGACCTCCCGGATGCTGGTCAAATGCTCTACCACTGAGCCACACCCTCCAGTGGTACGAACGTCTTGTTTTCTCCTCTGCTCCTCCTTCCTCCCTACCTCTTTCCCATCTACACACCTATCTATGCTAAACACCCAAGCTCTATCGTGGAGACAATGTCCCTTAGGGCTCGGGAGGCCTGGGCTTAAGAGTTTTCTGCCTCTTGTGCTCCAGTGGTGGTGAGGTCCACCTGCTGCTAGAGACACAGGACCTAAACTCTAGTCTTTTTCTTACAAAGAAAGCTTTTAAAAATTAGATTGACTTATTTATGTGTGTGTGAGTGTGTGCAGGTCAGAAGACAACTTGTATGTGTCAGTTCTTTTTTCTTACAGTGTAGGTTTGGGATACACTGCGTTAGCAAACAAAGCCCTGAGTTGTGTGCTGCACCTGCCTGGCATACATATTTACAGGGAATGCTGCTGTTTAGACATAAGCATGAAGAGATGCCACGAGTCCACCTTGTGCCTCCCTGGCCGCTCACAGCCCAGATGAATGTGTGGGTGACTTGTAGGGCAGGCTCTACTTCACACACACTGTTGGGTGATCACACTTCAAAGAGCCCCAGGACTAAGCACTGTTCTCTGATCCCAAGTCACACAGGTAGGACTGGGGTGGGCAGGTGCTCAGGGCACAGGATCACATGGTGTTCCCAGGTTTCAGTGACACGTGGAGCTCAGTCAGGAAAGCTTTGCTCTCTTTCCTCAGCAATAGCCTGCTAGGCTTTAAAAGGCTGCAGGGATGGCTCAGTCAGAGTTTGACCCCCAGCACACAAAAAAAGCCACGTGTGGGAGCTGGATAGCTCAGAAGTTGGCGCACCAGTGGCTTCTGCAGAGGACCTGGGTTTGAGTCTCAGCACCCGTGAGGTATAGCTTACAACTGTCTGTGACTTCAGCTACAGGGATCCCATGCCTCTAGCCTCTTAGGTACCAGCATACATGTGCCCTCTCTGCCCAAAATCATACTCCTACACGGGGAGTTCCAGGCCAGTCAGAGCTACACAGAAGACCCTAAATAAAAATAAATAGACAAATAAATAAATAAGTGTTGGAGAGCTGGCTCAGCAGTTTAGAGCACTGGCTGCTTTTTCAGAGGACCAGGGTTCAATTCCCAGAACCACATGGCAGCTCCTATCTGTACCTTCAGTCTCTCTGGCCTCTGAGAGCACTATGCATGCATATGGTGCAGACATTCATGCAGGCAAAACATTCATACTATGAAAAAAACCAATAAAATAATATTGTAAAAAACTAGAACAAAAAAACCCAAGCCAGGGTGGTGGTACTTATAATCCCAGTGACAGGGTGGCACAGGAGGGCCCGGAGGTTCACTGTCTAGCCAGAGACTCTGTCTCAAAAACTAAGGTGGGAACTGAATAAAGAACACACTGACACGGACACTGGCTGCCATTTGCACACGTGTGCAGACTGACAGACACAAACTCTCACTAGGATGGTAGGTCTGGGCAGTGATGTGCTGCTCTGGTCAAGGATGGCTGCATCCTATACAACCCCACATAGAGACCTAGGAAGGACTTGGACTCACCAATTTTTTGTCCATTTTTGCTTTGATATCCCTGGCGAGAGTGAAAAATGCCTGTGGAAAGAACAGGCCGTCAGCGCCCTCTAGTGGTGGGATGTTGGCTAGAGGGAAGGAAGGTCTCCCAGCCAGCATTTCCTTCTGTCCCTAGTCAGGCCTCCATCTGTCACCCTCTGTAGAGCACCTTGAACAAAGACCCTGCCCCCGACCAAAAATCCTGTGAATGTGAGCAGGCATTATACTCAGTTGGCCCTTGATGACATGGAGGCTCATGGACCATGTGATTTGCCCAAAGGTATTGAGTGGTTCAGAAGGGTCTGGAAGGAATGTATTATGGCTGTGTTCTGTCCATGCCAATCTCCTTTCTCCTCCCTCCCTCGTCCTCCCCCTCTGTCCTCCCTCCTCCCTTCTCCACCTCCCTCCCTCCCTCCCTCCCTCCTCCCTCCTTCCCTTGCCCCCCTCTTTTAGAGAGGTTCTCTTGTAGGCTGGCCTTAGACTCCTGTAACTGAGCATGACCTTAAACCTCCGTTTCTTCTGCCTCCACCTCCAAAGTATTAGGACAACAGGTATCACTATCAAGCCTGGTTCCTCCTCTCTCTCTCTCAAAACAAAACAAACAAAACAAAAACAAAAAACCAAACACCACCACAAACAACACCAAACAAACAAACAAACAGCTATAAATTCCAGTTTTCGAATGCCTGCTGCCCCATGGAGGGGACATTCTGATGTAGGTTTAGCATCTCCATGAAGTGTTGGCAACCTGGAAAGTGGGGCCAGGAGAGAGTGCACGGAAGGCTTGCCCGTGGTGTGGTAGCAGGTGGGGATCAAACAGGACAAGGGCCTTGGCCACTGTCCTCTGGGTACCTTGTGGAGTGATGTGGGTGATTTAGCTTCCCCTCCCCACAGTCTTGATGTGTAGCCCAGGCTGGCCTCAGCAATCCTGCCTCAGTCTACTGAGAGCTGGGATTACAGGTAGCACTGCCGGTCTGTTTTTGAGTCACTAGGGCTGCGTGGGAAAAGCTGAGGGCCAGGTGCCTTGGGGACAGCACAAGGATCGGGGCACAGCACTGGGACTGGCTCCTCACTGGGGGTGTGAATTAGTAGTGTGGCTGAGGAACAGAACTGGATCTAGGTACTGGGTACTAGATACTGGAGTCGGAGCTTCAGTTTCCCTCATTTGCTGAGCTAGTGAGAATGTGTCCTGAGTGCTCCACAGAGGGCACCCTGACCAGAGGCCAATTTCTCTGGATCCTCCATGGTGAATCCCCAAAGGAAGGCCTCTCCGGCCCGGAGCCTTGATCCCACAAACCCATGGCTCTCTGCAGGATCGGACTAGACTCACATTCTCCACATTGATGTTGGCCTTCGCACTGGTCTCCATGAACTTGATTCCATAGTCGAGTGCCAGCTGTAATGGAGGGACACATGAACACAGTGTG
Organism: Mastomys natalensis; assembly: GCA_021653895.1. Taxonomy (NCBI): domain Eukaryota; kingdom Metazoa; phylum Chordata; class Mammalia; order Rodentia; family Muridae; genus Mastomys; species Mastomys natalensis. The sequence continues at coordinate 573,966 of JAJTUV010000903.1, forward strand.
GACTCCCATTGTTTCCTAAGGAATGGAAACTGGGGCGGGATGCTACCATACCCAAACTAAGGGTGTGATGGTACTGTACCGAGTTGGGAGGGAGCTGAGGAGAGGAATGTGGCATAGCCTATGCCAGCTCTGTTCCCTGCTGTGATGCCAGCTGTGCCTGGCCTTGCTTGGTTCTGGTGACAAGAGCTCATTGGCAAGCTCTCATTGCTAGCCATGAGCAGCCTCTGTCCTGCCTGGGGTTATCGACCTCACAAGATCTCTCCATCGAAGGCAAGTCAGGATAGCAGAAAGACTAGGAAGGGGCACCCGAGCTGTAAATGACTGTGAGGGTCCCCCTGGGGCAGTACCAACCTTTTCTCCCCGCTCTTTGGACACCTGTCTCTTGTCGTTCACATCACACTTATTCCCCAGTATCATCTTCTCCACATCTGCAGAGGCATGCTGAGGAGAACAGGGCAGATCAGGGTCAGAGTGGAAGGCAGCGTGTGGACTGCTTGGTGGCTGGCAGTGCATTCCCTAGATGTCGGAACACTTCTTGTCTGTGCAAATGGCTTGCATGGATCATGGTCACCAGGCTCCAGAGGTATGACTCCCAGAGCAGATGCTGAGACCTTACCCATGCCCTCAATAGCTGTCTGTGTCAGCTTGTGAGCAATTGCGTGCACACACCATGGCACATCTGGGTTCTAGGAATTGAACTGCGGGTATCAGGCTTGCTGGCAAGTGCCTTTACCCACTGAACAATTTGCCAACTCAAGTTCCAATGCTTGCTTGGATCTTTCAACTCTCTCTTCTCTATACATTCTAGACACAAAGCTTTGCCTTGAATAGCCAAGACTTCCTGCTAAGTTCTTGCTGAGTACCCAGGCTTGGCTCAGCTCTGACCTCTCTCCTAGAGATAGCTCCCTCATCGGTCCCTCTGGCGGCTCCTCTGTAGAAGGGACCATGCTTCCCAAAGGAGAGAGCACCAGGGAGCAGCTCTGCCTGAGGGAAACACATTCTCTGCTCCCTGCCACACCTCCTGTCTGCCAGAGGATCACTCAAGGTATCCCCAAAGCCAAAGTCAGGACCTCTCTTCTAAGCCAGGGCAAAGGCCTGGTCTCAACACAAGCCCAAAGCAATTGCTCATAAACGAAGGGCTTGCCTCCTGCCTGGCCTGGGTACCCACCAGTCTTGGGTCTAGAGTGACAAGTGTTCCTTTGTGGTTTTATACACAGGTGAAGTTCTTGACACCTTAAACCCAATGCCCCACCTGCTTAGTCATCAGGGCCACAGGTGGAGCTGGCCAGGGAAGGAACGGGTGTGGCTAGCACCTGAGCAACTGGACAGAGAACAAAGTTGACTTTGGGAGGGGAGGCTGGGCTGGCTGCCTCCTTGTCCCTTCACAATTCAGGGTCTCGTTCTATGACTACCTGTTGACCCAAATGTGGACTTGGACAGGCTCATACCCTGTTGCATAGCAGCTCAAAATGTTTGAGCCAAATAGCACAGTGTAGCTCCTGGGACAATGATTTCAGGTGGACAGCAAGTGTCTTGGCCCCATTTCTCTCTTCTCCACCTGTTCCCCAGGTTCCTGGCTCAGAGGCATAGCCCAGGAGAGGAACCAAAAGGGCACCCTCACCTCCTCAATGTTCCGAATCCAATTCCGGATGTTGTCGAAGGACTTCTCATTGGTAATGTCGTAGACCAGCATGATACCCTGGATACAGAGAGAGGACATGGACTTTGAGGGTCTACAGGGCAGGCAGTGTACCCATCAGGACTGGGAGTGGCCACTGTTGTAGATGACCTACTGTCTCAGCCAGCCAGTCTCCTGTCATCTTCTCTACTTCCATGGTGACCTTTCTGACTCCCAAGTTAGACCTTGCCACACTCTGTAATGAGCCGTTGCTGGTTCCTATGCCAGCAGAAATGTGGACCTGGACCCCTAAAGTCCTACAGACTCAACCAGTGCCTCTTCAGGACACACGGCAACATATTGACTATGTGCTAGGCTTACAGCAGGCAGGAGCCTGGCTAGGGTGTGTGCAGGCCCTGCCCTTGGAAGGGTCAGGACCCCATCGTGTCTGACTCTACGTGCCTTCTGTGACTCAGAGTTGAGACCAGAATAAGTGGTCTCTTCAGATCCCTCATGAATGTGAGGGGACACCTACAGAGTCCACAGATCCAAAAGACCAGAAGTGGCCCTGGCCAAGCCTAACTCTACTGACTCACTGCTACTATAGAGGAGAAACTGAGGCACAGGGAGACAGACCCTTTGATTAAGATGGAAATCCATGAGACCTGAGTGCTGCCTCGTGCCTGAAATCCTAACACACGCACGTGCGCACGACACACACACCACACACACACACCCAGAGGACACTGAATCAAGAGAGCAACGCACCCTCTGACAGTCCGGCACATCCCTACATCTCCTCATGGGCTTCAGGAGTGTGTGCATGCATCGGTCAGAAGACAATATGCAGGAGTCTTGGCCTGGGTTTCCTATGTGACACCTACAATGACGCACTTGGTGGCACTATTACAAGGCCCACATAGGACCAAGCACCGTGTGTTTCCAGGCCATAGCTGGTTCGAGCCTAGGCTCTGTTTGCCCTCTCCCTCAGGCATCCACTACAGGGGGCAGTCTTGTACAGAATGCAGCAGTCCATCTCTAAGGTTGTCCACATTTGCCACGGAAGAAGAATGGCCAGCAGGGGCGTAGGCCTGGTCAGGGCCTGGGTTCCATTCCCTGCCCTGAAACCAGAACCAAATAAGAACATGGGTTGTCTGTCTGTGTGAGCTGTCACTAGCCTGCGCAAGCTATAACTAATAATTCACTGACTAATTTCAGCACTCAGGAGGCTGATGCAGAGGCTAAGGTAACCAGGGTTTCATCACTGGTTCCTTGTAAACCAGACATGGTTTACATGTGTGTTAGGTGGCAAGACCTGTCTTCCTAGCATACGGAGGCTGAGGCAGAAGGATCAGAAGTTCCAGGCTAGCCTAAGCTACACAATGAGAGAACATGTTTCATCAAAAATACTAAAGGAGATTTCCATCATCTTGGTGCCAGTTAGGGCACAGCCAGTGAATCCATGTGTAAACTCAGATAGGCTGGACTGCCACGTCTCGGGGTCCTGTCCACACCTGTACTCAGCAGGGTATGACCATGATCCAAGGAGATCCCAGGTAAGACTGAGGGTACTATGGTCAGGGAGGTGGGGTTTAGGGAGACTATCTGAGTCTAGAGAGGTCCAAATAGCTCTCTCCAGAGAACAGAGGTACCCGGACCCCAGTGCCCTTGAGGGGCAAAACAGGTTAATTTTAATGAAGATGCTAAGGTTGCAGACCACAGGATTGAGTTTCCAGTGTTGGCTGCCCTTCCTGAGACATTCTAAATACTCTAATGTCACTATTCACGCCTGTCACTCCCAGGCTCCTCAAGTGTCCCTATGAGTTCTCAGGCATCAGGCCTACACAAGGACTAAGATTCACACTGTGCTCACAGCATGGACAACATGCTGGGAAGAACTGAGAGCCTGTGGCCCTCAATGGCAGGCTGGGCTACAGAAAGCACAGGTGATGGAATGGGACTCGGGGCAGGTATCTATTTGTTTTCCTAGGAATATGGGGACATTCTGAGAGGATGTAGGCTAGGAGGTGGCCCAGGGTTCTGGGCAGGACCAAAGTGGCTCCTCCTGCCTCCTTTGTTCTCATGCCCTGTTTTTCAGAGTCTCACACAAGCAGCACCTGGTCAGGGTGGGATCTGGTCCTTTCCTGCTGTCTCCCCCCATCTCCACAGGAAAATATGTGGGGGTAAGTTTGCTAGTGCAGGCCTGAGGTAGAAGATGGAATGATAATCCCAAGTAAGTCCAGTCTTCAAGTTGTTCTAGTAACTTCCAGGGCCTCTCTGGAGGCTAGCTGAGGCTTGTCTCCACCTGAAGGATGGGTTTCCTGGTGCTCCTCTCATCCCTACACTGGGTCTGAGGTCTGGAGGTGGGGACTGGTCGTGATGTGTGTGGAGATAGTTTCAGGGAGTTGGTCAGGGCACACTGACCTCTTAAAGCCAGTTCGGTCCTGAGTTGCCTAAAGAGTTGGAACACAGGCTCTGCAAGACACAAAGGCTGGCCAGGTTGGTGGCAGACACCTGTGATAGCCTAGCCAGGGGAGGCTAAGGCAGGAAAATCCATGAGTTCCCAGCCAGCCTGGACTAAAGTGAGTTCCTGGGTTAGTCTGGTCTTACTGGCGAGTTCCAAGCCAATGAGAAGCACTCAAGGAACAATGCTGGAGGGTGACCTGACCTCTGGTTTCCACACTCATGTACACACATGCACACACAAATACAGATACAACATTTTAAAAACATATAAAACAAGCTGGGTGCACTTGGGAAGTTAAGGCAGAAGGATTTTGAGTCCCAGGCCAGCTTTGGCTGCATTGTGAGTCCTAGGCCAGCCTGGTCTACATTTTGGGACTGTTTTAACAAGATAAAACAACAATAACAAAAGCCAGTCACTCAGGCCTTAGTACTGCTGCTTGTTTCCACTTCAACAATAACAAAGCTGGTACCATGGCACCCCGTGTAGGCTGTTGAATGTCGAAACCGCTCCTGTCCGGTAACCTAAACAAAGATAAGTATTATGACACCTGCTCCTAGATTCCTTGATCTCGAACAAGAAAGAGTCGCCTCTGTTCCTGTTATTACACAGAGCGGATGTGGAGTGATAGACCACAGCCCTTCTGAGTCCCCTGGACAAATGTCCTACTGGACTGTCCCCTCTACCCAAGTAATGGCTCCCAGGTATTGTCCTGGGGGGTCCCTGCAGTTGATGCTGAGGATGGGCTGTAGTCCTGACTGTCAAAAGGAGCAGGGTGAACCCAGGGGCTGCTGCTCTGAAGTGCATTCTGTCATTACCTGCATGAAGGAGGTTGTGTCTAGGGAGGTGGCATCTGAGTTAGTGTTACCTGGGTATATGGAGTGTGTGGTGTGTGGTCTACATACCCACCTATCATCCTGGCACTGGAGAGGCCTAGGCAGGAGGACTGTAAGTTCCAGGCCAGCCTGGGATACACAAGACACTGTCATAGAATAAGAAAGGGACAGGGTGTACCTGGTGGTAGTGTCTGCCTAGTACATACAAGGCCATAGGTCCATCCCTAGGCCTGGAGGAAAATGACTTATTCAGAGGCAGGCCTTTTGTCCCTGAGCCTGTTCTTCCTGAAGGCCCTGGATGTCTGGACTCCACAGAAAGGCCCAGTGCTTACTGCGAGCTTACCTGTAATGTTTCCTGTTGTTTTTATTGTTCGTGAGTGACAAAGCACATGCTGGAGAACTTGCAGGAGTTGGTTTTGTCCTTCTAGGTCTAGGTCTTGGGGATCAAACTCAGGGTCATCAGGCTTTGCAGAAAACACCTTTACTTGCTAAGCCGTCTTGCTGGCCCCTTGGCTCTGAATCTTGCTTTACTATGGCCCAGGGGATGGAACTCAAGTGTTCTATGTATGCTAAGGTAAGTGCTCTGTCACTGAACCCTGTCCCTAGCTCCCAATTTCTCATTTTCATGTTAATTTTAATTCTGAGATGACTTGCTGGTGGCACTTGCAGAGAACATACATGGTGAAGAATGTTAATGTCACCGGCCAGCCTTCCAGGGACTCTTCTCTTGGCTGAGACTGCTGAGGGGTGAGGTAGAAAGGAGGAGCTGGCAGGTGGCTTGGCTTGCTGGGACTGTCACTTTGGACTCAGGCACAAAGGCTGCAACATGGCCACTGTGTTGGAAGTGGCAGATTTCTATGGGTTTAACTTACCCTGAGGACAGACAAGGATTCTCCCTCATCCAGGTTCAAGGTCTGAAGTCAGAGCAGGAGGTGATGACTAGCTAGAGATAAGGGGAGCCAGGAGGCTGCCTAAAGATACTGGCAAGTTGGGTAATGGCTCATGTGAGACTAAAGAGACCTGAGTATGCCGTGGGGGAGGGGCATCTAGGCTCTCTGCTCCCTCCCAGGGGTACCTGGCTGGCTGAGTGTTTGATCACACTCTTCTGTTTGGTTCTGACACAGGTTTTCACTATGTAGGCCACATTGACCTAGAACTTGCTATGACCCTCCTATCTCTGCCTCATGAGGGTTGGAATGACAAATGTATACCACTGCTCTTTAATGTAACTTGGGTCTGTTTGCTCAAGGCTGCCTGAAGTAAGCCTCCCAGGATGCTGGATTACTTCCCAGTCCACATCAGTGATGGGGTCCTAGATACTCACAGTTTCCTAATTGACCCTGGCTGCCAAGGTTGCCCCCAGAGCTGAGGACTGTGAGTACTTCTGGCTGCTGGGTCTGGCCTTAGCTTTAAGGTTGTTTGTGGGTTTCAGGTCCACACACCAGAAAGTGAGGCCTCAGTTCTCCTCAGGGGAGGAAACAGGAAGTGGTGTGAGGCCTTGAAAATTTGGGGTGAGGCCACGGGCTCAGAAGGAAACCCCCAGCTGGGTGTGGTGGTGCATATTCATCATCTCAGAACCTGGGAAGCTGAGGCTAAAGACTGAAGTCCCAGACTAGCTTGGGTTACCTTGCTAGGTAGCATGGTGAGATACTGTCACAACAAAAGAGAAAGAGGAAATTCATAGCCCAGGAGTCTTATGCTACCACCTCTGCCTACTCCTTGGGAGGGCTATGACTTATGGCATATCTGCTGGGTACTGGGCCGCTGGGATCCTATCCACTCCCACATATGAAAGCTTCCAGAATTTTCTCTTTCTCTGCTGTCTTTGCTACCTCCTGGCATGGAGGGCTCTCTCCAGGTTCAACATAATTCTCATGCACCCTGGGACTCTGAGCTCACTGGATAGGCCAGCTCCTCTCTCACAGGTGTTATGTCCTAACACAATGTTCAAGACGGCTACCTAAGCTGGGTATGAAACTGTGGATCTTCTGAGAAAAAGGACTGTTTTCAGGGCTGGGGACTAAGGAATTTTGCTCAGTTGGTAGAGTCCTTGCCTAGCATTCATGGGGCTCTGGGTTCATATCATCATTGCAAAAACCAGGTGTTGTCACCTGTCATCCTGGCACTTAAGAACAGGCAGGAGGGTCAGGGATTTGAAGCCATCTTTGGAGCAGGCTGTGGTGGCACACTCCTGAATCCCAGTGCTCAAGTGGCAGAGGCAAGCGGATCTCAGTGAGTTTGAGGCTTGTTTGATTTACATACATACTAAGGAAGTTCCAGGCCATCCAGGACTACAGACAATGTCTCAAAAAAACATAAAAAGGAAAAGGAGGACAGTGTGTGTATGTGCAGGGGCACCCACAGCTCTGCTCCCAGTGTAGAGCCCAGTGAAGGGCCCCAACGAAGGCCACACAAGGCAAAAGCACGTACCATATCTGCAGTTTAATCCTCTTGCCATCAAGCTCTATGGTCCTAATTTTAAAGTCAATTCCTGAAAGAAAAGGAAGAATAAAAGGTGTTAGCAAAGCCAGGCCACTTCCTGGCTGTGGCTTCTGGAGCAGCAGCTGTGTGCTGGTCCTCGGACCTCCTGTTCTAGTGCAGTGACAGGTGACAACACTGGTTTTTGCAATGATGGTATGAACCCAGGGCCCCATGAATGCTAGGCAGGACTTACACAACAAAAATGGAAGCTTCTGGAAGTATCTTTCCCTGCTAGAAGCACAGCCTGAGGCTGTGGGGACAACAGCAGCCGAAGGGAAGCTGGCAGTGGCAGATGGCAAGGCCCTTGGGCTGGCCCCACCTTCCTGCTGCCCCTGGCCCAGCCTCACAGTGGGCATGGGTCTGCATCCATAGTGCACTGTGTTGCTGACGGCCATACCCTCTCTGCCCAGTCACTGCACAGCTTCAGTTACTTCTATCTTTGTTTTTGAGACAGGGTTTCTCTGTGTAGCCCTGGCTGTCCTGGAACTCACTCTGTAGACCAGGCTGGCCTCGAACTCAGAAATCCACCTGCCTCTGCCTCCCAAGTGCTGGGATTAAAGGCGTGCGCCACCACTGCCCGGCTTTTTTTGTTTTTTGTTTTTTGAGTTACTTCTAGTTTTGAGGACAGAATCTCATGTAGACAAAGGTAACCATGACCTCCTGATCGTCCCGCCTCTACCTTCTGGGTGTTGGTGTACCTGGCACGACTGACTCATCATAGTGCCTTCTCCCAGTGGCTCTGGCTGGAACTCCAGGCCTTGCTGTGGATGGTATGCAAGTACTTTAGCTCTGAGCTACATCTGAAGTCCAAGGCTTGCAGAGGAGACCGAGAAGGAACAGTGGGTGCCAAAGAGCTTCCAAGTCACCCTCAGGAGAGGGGACTACAGAGGGAGAGGTGGCACCATCAGGAAGGGGTCTTATATGACTATGAGCAGGCTCTGATGTGGCTGAAGTCTATACACCAGGTCTGACAGCCATCTATATCCCAGCACTTACAAAGTGGAGGCAGAAAATCAGCAGGTCACGGTGAGAACTACATAATCGAATGTGAGGCCCCTTGTAATATCAACAAAACCCCAAACCAACCCTAACTGGAACTATGTCCCCAAAGTTGGCCTCAGCTCCAGAGCTGCCAGTGGGCTACCAAGAGCCAAAAAGATCAGCTAATGGACCATCCATATGGTGGGATTTAGCTCAGTCATGGAACTGAATGAAAGACACCCATCTGAGACACTGTAGAGGCCCAAAACCACAAGAGAGAAGCCAAGCAGCAAAGGCCACATATGGAGTGACTAGGCTGACATGAAGTGTCCAGAGCAGGCAAATCCGGAGACAAGGACTATGCCTGAGGTTGCCAGGCTGGGGCATGAGGATGCTGGTGTTTCTTTTCGGCACAAGGAGACATTATACATTTATTATGGTGATGGAGTATAACTCAAAGCACACCAAAGGCACTGAGCTGTATGCTTTAAATGGTAAAGCTGCCTTTTTTTTTTTTTAAATTAAGGGCTGGCAAGATAAAGGAACCTGCTGCCAAGCCTAATGACTGGGTTTGATTTCTGGGTCCAACATGCCACTGGCCCCCCAAAGGCGCATGTATTTTAATGCTTGGCCGCCAAGAAGTGAACATGTTTGAAAGGATAGGAAGGATTAGGAGTGTGGCATGGTTGGAGGGGATATATTATTGGGGGTGGGCCTTGAGGTTTCAAAAGCCCAAGCTAGGCCCAGCCTCTCCCCCTTGGCTTGTGGATTAGGGTGGAGCTCTTAGCCTTGCTTTAGTACCATGCACGCCAGCATGCTCCCTGCCAGGATAACAGACTAAACCTCTAAAACTGTAACAAGCCCCAGTTAAATGCTTTCTCTTATAAGAGTTGCCTTGGTCATTGTGTCTTTCACAGCAATAGAACATGACAAAGACAGGAGTTCTCTGTGCAGCCATGTTGGTCCCCTGGCAGTTCCCTACATATCCCAAGTATCCTAGGGGATTTCATACCTGCTCTTCTCTCTTCTGCAATGGTCTTTACTTCACAGTCACCTGGTGCCTCTCTCCTGCTCAAGTTATTGTTCAAAATGGCTTTGTGGGGGCCTTCATCCACCATTACCATTCCAACACTAGACACACCACACACACACACACACACACACACACACACACACACACACACCCCATGATGTGCAAGAGATGGCTCAGGACCTACACCCAACTCTGCTGATACTCAAATCCCTCTTATACTATGACAGGTTATTTACACAGGAATTCTGAATATATTCCATATATTTTTTTCATATACATTTTTGGAAGGTGGTGGTACACTTCAGGAGGCAGCTCTCTCTCTCTACCATGTGGATCCCAAGAACTGAACTCAGGTTGTCGGCCTTGCCTGAAAGTGCCTTTATCTGCTGAGCCATCTCATTGGCTTGAATTATTTTTTAGACAGGATTTCACCGTTTCATGAACTTTCCTGGAGATATGAGCAGGCGTCTGTCTACTCAAATTCTAACAACAGACCAAAGGAATAAATCCATCCAAGCTCCAATGAGTGAACCATGTGGACTTAGTCACAGGAGCATGGGGGAAGGGGATCACTGAATGACAGACCTCCACTGCCACACGGATAGAGTCCACTCTTAGTCTCACACACTATGTACTCTAGAACTCACTGTGACCTTGTGCTCGGGAACAGAACTAGTGTGCTGGGAGGGAGGTGCAGGAGGGAGCAGTGGACAGAGTAGGCAAAGGTCTGCTGAGCCTTCCCATTCCACCTTCAGTGAGGATCAACAGTGGAGTTATCTCAGCTGCTCTAGGAAGATGGTCTCCAAGTGTGAATCTGAGACCAGCCAGGGAAACAAGAGAGGGGTGGGGGAAAGAGAGGGAAAAGGGAAGGAGGAGTGGCTCTTACACTCAGGACAGCACTACAGCAGACTGTGCAACCCAGGCGGACCTGGAAACTCACAGTGATTCTCCTACCTCAGCTACCCTAGTGCTGAGATTAAAAGCATAACCATGCCTGGGTCCTCTGTAGATTTTCAGTCATGGCTAGAGGAGACACAAACTATCCACTATCCAGGTTGGCAAATGGTGGTGGGTAAAGGTGCTTGCCAATAAGCCCAACGACTTAAGTTTGAGTCCCAGGATCCAACACGTGTGCACAGCTCCCTCCCAATTAAATTAATAAATGTTATTAAAACACTTTTAAAAATCTGTGAGTGGGGCTATGGTTTAGGTGGCAGGGGGCTTGTCTAGCCTGAAGATAGGCCCAGCACCACTATAAACTAAGGTGGCAGTATACATCTGTCATCGCAGCACTTGGAGGTGGCAGCAGGATGTTAGGAGTTCAAGGGCAACCTTTGCTACAAATAAGTTTGAAGTTACTTGGGAGGCAGGAGAAAAAATTTAGCCTAGGAGTTTTGGGCCAGCCTGGCAATGCAAGTCAGTCAGTCAGACAATCCCCCCCCCCCCACACACTTTCTCTCACACAGGACTGGTGAGACAGCTCAGTGGGTAAAGACACTTGCCACAAAGCCTAAGCCCGAGTGTGATCCAGGATCCATACAATGGAAGGAGTGAACTGACCTCTGCCAAGTTGCCCTCTGACCTCCACACATGCACTATGGCAGGAGCACCCAACACAAAATGTGATTAACACTAAAAACAAATCAGGCTGTGACTGGTAGACTCCTCACACAGCAAAATCCTGGGATCAACCCCTACACCCAATAAACTGGGTGTCCTGGTGTAACCCAAGCAATCTAGAGGAATCAGGAGTTCAAGGTCATCCTCAGCTACCTGGGGACTTTGAGGCCAGCCTGGGCTACCTACATGGTCCCATCTCAAACAACAGAGAGATGGTTAGATAACACAACTACAGTGTCTGCTGGAACAATGAATGGGTCTGAACCTGGCTTCAGAACTGACTGCAGGGTGCTGCAGGGCCAGGTTCACACCACAAATAATTCATAGGGCTCTGTCACATGGGCACAGCTTCCAGAAAACAACCACCACTCAATCTTGGTTCATTAATGACACAGTGAGAGAAGGCTACTGGCTCCAGTATGGATGGATGTATCTTCTTGTATAACTTTAGGACTAGGTGGCTGGGGCACACTCTTCCAGAGACATTGCCCATGTGTCACACAGAAGTCCAGGGTCAGTGTGTAACCAACTGTAGTCATAAACTATGCTTTGGTCTGGAGCTCTCCTGAGTTTTATTAATGCACAAATTAAGTGAGGACCTGTAAACTTTATGAGGCTCCAGAATTATAAGGCTATAACTTCAAGGTCGAGAAGAATAATTTTCTAGAAGACAGAGGTCTGTGGGAATGTGATACTGATTCCGGGAGGGAGGAATACTGGTTCAAATGCCACCTCCACCTACCTCACTGGTGATCTTGACAGTCACACCCTCTTCACTATAAAGGATGAGGCCAATCTCCTTGGGACCCTGAAGGACTAAGTGGGTTTTCTGAACAAGATTTTTAAACTGGGCTGGAGAGATGGCTCAGTAGCTAAGTGCATTGACTGTTTTTCCAGAGGTCCTAAGTTCAATTCCCAGCACCCACATGGTGGCTCACAACCATCTGTAATGAGATCTGATGCCCTCTTCTGGTATGTCTGAACACAGTGACAATGTACTCACATATATAAAATAATAAAAAATAAATAAAAAAAATCTTAAAGTTTTAAACCAGCCAGATGGAGATGGTCAATGGTCAGATGTGTAGCTGACCTGTGTTGAGGTCCTTGGCTCCATCCTCAGTATTTCAAAAAGAAAAACTGAACAAACATATATGAGATGCAAAATAAGCATTGCAGGTCAGCAAGATGGATCCACAGCAGTGGATAAAGGTGCTTGCCACTAGGCCTGATGACGTGAGTCCCACATGGTAGAATGAGAAAACGGACTTCCATAAGCTGTCTTTTGACATTGGAATTTGGGAGCCAGAGGCAGGTGCTTCCCATGAGTTCCAGGACAGCCTGGTTACATAGCTAGCCTGTCTCAAACAAACAAACCAAACAAGAGTTAAGGACATGGCTCATCCCTAAAATGCTTGCCACAAATGCATGAGGACCTGGGCATGGTGGCATAAACTTACATCCCAGCACTGGTGAGACAGAGAAAGAAGGGTTCTGGGGTTGCTGGCCAGCTAGACTCAACACTTGGTGAGCTCCAGGCTCAGTGAGAGACCCAGCAAAGATAGCTTGGTGGGTGAAGGTACTCACCCATAAACCTGACCCACATGGTGGAAGGAAAAGAACAGTCTTTCAAAGTTGTTCTCTGACCCACACATGTGCATAAGCATGCATGTACACTCCCAATAAGATAATTTAAAAAAATGAGGTGAAGATTGAGGAACAACTCCAACTGTTCCTGCATGCACACAGGAACATGCTCACACACATGCATGCATGCCAAAGCAAACAAAAAAACACCTCTGAACTAATGTCACCATGTTGGTGTTGACTGGGAAGTGTCTGAGGACGGGAAACTGAGGTCTGGTTGAGAACAAGCCAGAGCCTGTGGGTAGCTACTGTCACTTCCTGCTTGGTCCTCACCTGAGGGTAACTCCAAAGCTGATGTTTGGGTGGGGGAGGGGAGAAGCTTTAGATGCACCTGTGCTCAGGAGTGCCCGAACCCTCTGCTTCCTCTTGACTGACCCCTTCACTGGTTATATAGATCTAATCGTCAACCACCCAGGGCACCAGCCATGACAGACAGTGCCAAATCTACTCTAAATAAAATTGGATCAGAGAGGGTTAGAGCTTGCTCAACCTAGAATTCAGGTATGACGATTCCCTATTCAGTTCCCTATACTTGACACCTGACAAATGGCTGTTTCAGAGTGCCTGACTGGGAAGGAGATATTAGATGGTATTAACATGTGATGGTCAGGCCAGGGAGACAACAACTTAGTTGACATTACACAGAAATCATCCCCTAAGTTTTCCTTTCTTTCCAAGGTGGGGTCTCATGTAGCCCAGGCTTGGTCTTGAACACTCTATGAGCCATGGATGATCTTGAACTCCTCATCTTCCTGTCTCCCCCACCCTAGTGCTGTCATTACAGATGTTCACTACCACATCTGGTTTCAGGGCGCTGGATTTGGAACCCAGGGTTCCAACAATGAACCACATCCTGACTAGGGATAAACCAGGCCTAGAGACCATTCTCTTGTTTCAGGGCCATACACCATCTAGGCCACTCTGTTTACAGGATTTACTTCCAGGTAATATCTCAATATGAGCCATGACTATTCATGGTAAGAAGCATGGTCAGCAACATTTCTGACGTCAGGAATGGGGCCATCACAAGCCAATTCTGTTCAACGGCGCCGTGAGGCAGCCCTGGGGGAAAGCTTTCAGAAAGTGACAGGTGGTGTTCTTGGCCCAGTGATAGGGAAGTCAGTCAATGCTGCACGTAGCCATGGCTGCTCTTAGTTTCTCATTGGAACTATGTATCTTGTATTCCCACCGGGATGACAGATACTGTCATCATTCCTCGAGAGAGAAGGCAGGGGAACTTTGGGTTGGAGTCCTGACTTAGATGTGGATCGTGGTGCTGATCCCCTGAAGCTCTGAACATCGGAACCTTGAATTTTGGAGTCAGACACACCTGGGTTCAAATCTCATCCCTGACACCTGTAGGCTGTGACCTTCAGTGCATGCCACACCCTCCCTCAGTTTCAAATTCCTCTCCAGGGACACAGCACCCAACACGAGTACACTACAGATTTGCTATTGCTTATGCCAAACGTGCCACACAGGAAACTATGCACGAGGTCAGGTGTCACCTCCATGCCTCAGTTTCCACTTTTTGTAAGACGGGGATCTCCCCGGAAGAACAGTCTAGAGGTCTGCTGTAAAGACACTGAGAGTTGACAGGCGCCAGGACCCCAGCCCAGGGCACGCTCTTCCTCAGACTGCAGTTTGCAGTCCCTGTCTTTACCCGTCCCGCCAGGATCCGGGCCCGGGCTCCCTGGCGGGAGGTGGAGGCCGCTGCGGTTCTCTGTCCGGCCCCGCGACCCTCCCGGATCCTCAGCCCGAGTGGATCCTGAGTCGATCCCTCAGCCCAGCCCCACAGGGGCGCGCCCAGCTCGGTCCCCGGCCGCCCAAGGCCCCGCTACCTATGGTAGAGATGAACGTAGAGTTGAAGGCGTCCTCGGAGAAGCGGAACAGGACACAGGTCTTCCCTACCCCCGAGTCCCCGATCAGCAGCAGCTTGAACAGGTAGTCGTAGGTCTTCGCCATATTACACTCTCTCCCCGACGGGAAGTACGGCCGGCGCCTCGCCACTGGTCGCTGGACCCGTCTATCATCTCAGATCCCGCCCCCTATTGGCCCCCAGCCCGCCGCGCGTCACCTAGGCCGACGCCCGCCACCCCGAGCCCCGCCTGTCGCTGGGACCCCAGGGGAAAGAGGCGAATCCGGCGCAGAGCCGGAAGCAGCCGACCACACAGCCCATTGGTGGACGTTTGGTATAGGGAGGCTTCTTATTGGCTAGTGGTGGAGAGTCAGAGCGAGGGTGTCAAATGACCAGCGGTGGGTGTGGCCACATCCTGACCCCGCCTTCCCGTCCGCGCCTTCTCCTCAGCCCTTCAGTTTCCTGGCCCTGCCTCAGACGGGGGGACCCCAACAATTCCGCGCGCTGGCTGCCGAGAGTGGAAGGGGCGGGCTTGGTGAGCAGGCGCAAGCGTACTGGAAGGACGGTTGGCTCTGGCAGAGAGCGCACGCGCGGAGAGAACGCCTCATGTTTCCCGCCTTCGCAGCCTGCGCAGCCGCAGCCGGCGCTGAGACGAGCGCGGGAAGTACCCGTCCCGTAGTAATGCTTCTGAGGAGGATTTTCGGCCCCGCAAAAGTGGCGCTGTTAAGGTGTGCTGCAGACTCGCTCCTCGGCCTTGTCGCCCACCATTGGACCTACTTAGATGCTATCCGGGCTTCTGCAGTGAGTGGCGAACCGGTCACGAGCGAGGCGCCGAGGCAAAGGGGAAGTGGAGGCCTCTGGGCTATTCGGCCATTGCCGTGGGTGATCTCAGGGCCTCGGCGTGGGCAGGGCCATGATAGACAATGTCTGTTCCAAGTAATGGCAACGTTGTTTCTGTGCCTGCGGGTGCTCCCCACACTTAACAATAAGACAGATCGTTCACCCCACACCAGCCTGTTTTGGTAGGTAGTCTTTTTCTGGTTTTATGGCAAGTACACTGAAGCCATAGGTGAAATGACTTTCCTAGTTTCAGAGTGGCACTTTTTTCCCTTCTGTTTTTTATATGTGATTTTAAAAAAATGTTGAGTTGGAACCCGGGAGTAACTGGAAAACAGTAACAAAATAAAGCCCCATTAAGATAAACATCTGAGGGCTGGAGAGATGGCTCAGCAGTTAAGACTGCTCTTCCAGAGGTCCTGAGTTCAATTTCTAGCAACCACACGGTGGCTAGTAATCATCTGTAATGGGATCCGATGCCCTCTTCTGGTGTGTCTGAAGACAACTACAGTGTACTCTTAAATAAATCTTGTGAAAAAAAGATAAACATCTGAGTTGCTGACAACATGGTTCAGCCAGTAAAGTAAGTCATTTGTTGCTAAATCTGAGGATTGTATTCAATTCCTAGGCATACTTATTGGAAACAGAGCTCCAACTCCAGCCAGTTGTCCTTTGGACTCTCCAGTCCACCCCCAAAGATAAAAATCTGTGGGAAGCAGCATAAAGATTAACACTAGAAGCTGGGCAGTGGTGGCGCATGCCTTTAATCCCAGCACTTGGGAGGCGGGAGGCAGAGGCAGACGGATTTCTGAGTTCGAGGCCAGCCTGGTCTACAGAGTGAGTTCCAGGACTGCCAGGGCTACACAGAGAAACCCTGACTCGAAAAACCAGAAAAAAAAAAAAAAAAAAAAAGATTAACACTAGATGGCCCTGTGGATAAAGATGCTTGCTGCCAAACCTGACAATAAAAGTTAGATCCCTGTGAAGACAAAATGAAGAAGAGAACCAACTTCCACAAATTGTTCTTTTACCACCAAAGGCAAGCACGTCTTAAGAAAATACATGTAATTGAAATGTTACATGTGGCCTTTTTGCTGGGACAGACCCCTAGCTGCTCTGCTCCCATGAAGACATCATATCCTGACCTATTGTAGAGGAATCATTGTACTCAGAGCAGCTGAGGAAGGTAGACTCCCAGGAGCTCTAACACGCCCAGGATCATAGCTCTGCACTGGATCCCACACCACCCAGAGGAAGCTCAGCTCACAGGAGCTCTTAACACACCAAGGATCATAGGATTTCAGGATCCCAGAGGCAGCTGAGTCCCAGGAGCTCAGGATCACAGAGACAGCTAGACTCTGAGGAGTTCTAATACATCCAAGATGACAGGAGAGACAGGCTCCAGTCAGAGACAGTGAGTGCAGGTAGCACTAGAGATAACTAATAGCAAAAGGCAAGCCCAAGAACATAAGCAACAGAAACCAAGGTTACCTGGCATCATCGGAACATAGTTCGCCCACCATAGCAAGTCCTGGACACACCATCACACTGGAAAAGCAAGATTCTGATTTAAAATCACTTCTCATGATGAGGATAGAGGACTTTAAGAAGGACATAAATAACTCCCTTAAAGAAATACAGGAGAACACAGGTAAACAGGGAGAAGCCCTTAAAGAAGAAACACAAAAATCCCTTAAAGAATTGTAAGAAAACACAACCAAACAAGTGAAGGAATTAAACAAAACCATACAGGATTTAAAATTAGAAGTAGAAACAATAAAGAAATCTCAAAGAGAGACTACCTTGGAGATAGAAAATGTAGGAAAGAGATCAGGAGTCATAGACCAAGTATCACCAACAGAATACAAGAGACAGAAGAGAGAATCTCAGGTGCAGAAGATACCATGGAAAACATTGACAGAACTGTCAAAGAAAATGCAAAATGCAAAAAGCCTAACCCAAAACATCCAGGAAATTCAGGACACAATGAAAATACCAAACCTAAAGATAATAGGTATAGATGAGAGTGAAGATTCCCAACTTAAAGGGCCAGTAAATATCTTCAACAAAATTATAGAAGAAAACTTCCCTAACCTAAAGAAAGAGATGCCCAGAAACATACAAGAAGCCTATAGAACTCCAAATAGACTAGACCAGAAAAGCAATTCCTCCCATCACATAATAATAAAAACATTAAATGCACAAAACAAAAAATATTAAAAGCAGTAAGGGAAAAATGTCAAGAAACATATAAAGCAGACCTATCAGAATTACACCAGACGTCTCACCAGAGACTATAAAAGCCAGAAGATCCTGGACTGATATCATACAGACCCTAAGAAAATACAAATGCCAGCTCAGACTACTATACCCAGCAAAACTCTCAGTCACTATAGATGGAGAGACCACGATAGTCCATAACAAAATCTATCCACAAATACAGCCCTACAAAGGATAATAGAGGGAAAACTCCAACACCAAGAGGGAAATTATACCCTAGAAAAAGCAAGAAAGTAATCTTCCAACAAACCCAAAAGAAGATAGCTACACAAACATAATTCCACCTCTAATAACAAAAATAACAGGAAGCAACAATCATTTTTTCTTAATATCTCTTAATGTCAATGGACTCAATTCCTCAATAAAAAGACATAGACTGGATACGAAAACCGGACCCAGAATTTTGCTGCATAAAGGAAATGCACCTCAGTGACAAAGACAGACACTACCTCAGAGTAAAAGGATGGAAAACACTTTTCCAAGCAAATGGTCCCAATAAATAAGCTGGAGTAGCCATTCTAATTATGAATAAAATCGACTTTCAAACCAAAAGTTATCAAAAAAAGATAAGGAAGACAACCTCATATCTCTTCAAATAGGGAAAAATCTACCAAGTATGAACTCATCAATTCGATATTTATGCTCCAAATGCAAGGGGACAACCCACATTCATAAAAGAAACCATTACACTAAAGCTCAAACAACAAATTGCAACCTCACACAGTAATAGTGGGGGACCTCAATACCCCACTCTACAGAAATGGACAGATCATGGAACAGAAACAAAATAAGACACAGTGAAACTAACAGAAGTTATGAACCAAATGGAATTTAACAGATACTATAGAACATTTCATTCTAAAACAAAATATCAACAAAACCAGGAGCTGGTTCTTTGAGAAAATCAACAAGATAGATAAACCCTTAGCCAGACTAACTAGAGGGTACAGACACAGTATCCAAATTAATAAAATCAGAACTGAAAGGGAGACATAACAACAGAAACTGAGGGAATTAAAAAAAAAAAAAAACATCAGATCCTACTACAAAAGCCTATACTCAACAAAACTGGAAAATCTGGAGGAGACAGACAATTTTCTAGACAGATACCAGTTACCAAAGTTAAATCAGGATCAGGTAAACCATCTAAACAGTCCCATAACTCATAAAGAAATAGCAGCAGTCATTAAAATCTCCCTACCAAAAATAGTCCAAGATCAGACAGTTTTAGTGCAGAGTTCTATCAGACCTTCAAGGAAGACCTAATACCAATTCTTTTCAAACTATTCCACAAAATAGAAACAGAAGGAACACCACCAATTTGTTCTATGAAGCTACAATTAAGCTCATACCTAAACCACACAGACACAACAAAGAAAGAGAATTTCAGACTAATCTCCCTTTTGAATATTGATGCAAAAATACTCAATAAAATTCTAGCAAACCGAATCCAAGAACACATCCAAACAATCATTCATCATGATCAAGTAGGCTTTATCCCAGGAATACAGGGATGTTCAATATACGGAAATCTATCAATGTAATCCACTATATAAACAAACTCAAAGGAAAAAAAAAAAAACAACACATGATCATCTCACTAGATTCTGAGAAAGCATTTGACAAAATTCAACATCCATTCATGGTAAAAGTCCTGGAAAGATCAGGAATCCAAGGTCCATACCTAAACATAGTAAAAGCAATATACAACTATTGGCTTAGTTGCCAACATCAAACTAAATGGATTGAAACTTGAAGCAATCCACTAAAATCAGGGACTAGACAAGGCTGCCCACTCTCTCCCTACCTATTCAATATAGTACTGGAAGTCCTAGCCAGAACAATTAGACAACAAAAGGAAGTCAAAGGGATACAAATTGGAAAGGAAGAAGTCAAAATATCACTATTTGCAGATGATATGATAGTATACTTAAGTGACCCCAACACTTCCACCAGAGAACTACTAAACCTGATAAACAACTTCAGCAAAGTGACTGGATATAAAATTCATTCAAACAAATCAGTAGCCTTCCTCTACTCAAAGGATAAACAGGCTGAGAAAGAAATTAGGAAAATAACACCCTTCACAATATTCACAAATAATATAAAATATCTTGGTGTGAATCTAACCAAGCAAGTGAAAGAACTGTATGACAAGAACTTCAAGTCCCTGAAGAAAGAAATTGAAGAAGATCTCAGAAGGTGGAACACTCTCCCATGCTCATGGATTGGCAGGATTAATATAGTAAAAATGGCCATCTTGCCGAAAGCAATCTACAGATTCAATGCAATCCCCATTAAAATTTCAACTCAATTCTTCATAGAGAGAGAAAGAGCAATTTGCAAATTCATTTGGAATAACAAAAAACCCAGGATATGGAAAACTATTCTCAACAATAAAAGAACTTCTGAGGGAATCACCATCCCTGACCTAAAGCTGTACTACAGAGCAATAGTGATAAAACCTGCATGGTATTAGTACAGAGACAGGCAGGAAGATCAATGGAATAGAATTGAAGACCTAGAAATGAACCCACACACCTATAGTCACTTGATCTTTGACAAAGGAGCTAAAACTGTCTAGTGGAAAAAAGACAGCATTTTCAACAAATGGTGCTGGTTCAACTGGAGGTCAGCATGTAGAAGAATGCAAATTGATCCATTCTTATCTTCTTGTAAAAAGCTCAAGTCCAAGTGGATAAAGGACCTTCACATAAAACCAGATACACTGAAACTAATAGAAGAGAAGGTGGGGAAAAGCCTCAAACACATGAGCACAGGGGAAAAGTTCCTGAACAGAACACCCATGGCTTATGCTCTAAGATCAAGAATTGACAAATGGGACCTCATAAGATTGCAAAGCTTCTGTAAGGCAAAGGACACTGTCAATAGGACAAAACGGCAACCAACAGATTGGGAAAAGATCTTTTCCAATCCTACATTTGATAGAGGACTAATATCCAATATATCAAAGAACTCAAGAAATTAGATTCCAGACAATCAAATAACCCTATCAAAAAATGGGATACAGAGCTAAACAAAGAATTCTTAACTGAGGAAATTCAGATGGTTGAGAAGCACCTAAAGAAATGTTCATATCTTTAGTCATCAGGGAAATGCAAATCAAAATAACCCTGACATTCTACCTCACACCAATCAGAATGGCTAAGATCAAAAACTCAGGTGATAGCAGATGCTGATGAGGATGTGGAGAAAGAGGAACACTCCTCCATTGTTGGTGAGATTGCAAGGTGATACAACCACTCTGGAAATCAGTCTGGCAGTTCCTCAGAAATTTGGACATATCATTATCTGATGTCCCAGCTATACCACTCCTGGGCATATACCCAGAAGATGCTCCAACATATAACAAGGGCACAGTCTCCACTATATTCATAGCAGCCTTATTTATAATAGCCAGAAACTGGAAAGAACCCAGATGTCCTTCAACAGAGGAATGTATACAGAAAATGTGGTATATTTACACAATGGAGTACTACTCAGCTATTAAAAACAATGAGTTCATGAAATTCTTAGGCAAATGGATGAAACTGGAAAATATCATCCTGAGTGAGGTAACTCAGTCACAAAAGAACATACATGGTATACACTCACTGATAAGTGGATATTAGCCCAAAAGCTGGAAATATTCAAGATACAGTTCACAGACCACATGAAGCTCATGAAGAAGGAAGACCAAAGTGTGGGTGCTCTGGTCCTTCTTAGACAGAATTACAAAATACTCATGGGAGCAAATATGGAGACAAGTTGTGGGACAGAAACTGAAGGAGGGGCTGTTCGGAGACTGCTCCACTTAGGTTTCCATCCCATATGCAGTCACCAAAGGCAGAAACTGATGTGAATGCCAGGAAGTGCATGCTGTCAGAAGCCTGATACAGCTGTCTCCTTAGAGGTCTGCCAGAGCCTGACATATACAGAGGCGGATGCTCACAGCTAACCATTGAACTGATCATGGGGTTCCCAAGGGAGGAGTTAGAGAGAAGACTGAAGGAGCTGAAAGGGTCGTTGGTCCCATGGGGAGAGCAACAATACCAACCAACCAGAGCTCCCAGGGTCTAAACCACTAGCCTGGCAGCACATAGGGAGGGACCCATGGCTCCAGCTGTATATGTGGGAGAGGATGGCCTTGTCAGTCATAGGTGGCAGAGGAGTTCCTTGGTCCCCTGAAGGCTGGATGCCCCAGTGTGGAGGAATTCGAGGGCGGGGAGGTGGGAGTGGGTGGGTGGGGGCACATCCTCATAGAAGCAGGAGGAAGGAAAATGGGATAGGAGGTTTCTGGGTGTGTAGGTGAAATGGGGAAAGGGCATAATATGTGAAATGTAAAGAAAATATCCAATAAAAAAGTGCTACATGTGTATAATATATATGAGGACTGAGGGAGATAACTTAGGGGGTGAAGTACTGGCAGACCAACTCAGGTCAAGCCTGTCTTCAGATGTATCTCCCATTCCTCATAGCTGATTATGCATGCAGGCATCAAGCTAACACACACCAAGTTATCTAATGCTACCTCTCCAGAGGAAACAACATTAACTAAATGGATCCTTCCCCACTTTCCCTACATTATGCCAGCTGGGAATCAGCCAATTGCAAGCTCTTATAGTGGACTATTCAACCATATGGCATGGAACCACTACCTTTTTGTAAAACCTGTAAGAAGGCCACCCTACTCTGCCATATCAACCTAAATTCTGAGTTCCTGACATGCTGTTGTCTACCTGCCTCTGGCCACAGGGTCTGAATTCTTAGAATTATTTATATGCTGCTGCTTGTCTGTCTATGGTGTTAATAACTTTTTCTAATCTGACTCAGTATCCCCCTGGAAGCCCAAATTAAAAACCTTTCACTATGTAAGATGACAATACACAGCTCAATAGGATGACCCTACAAAAAGCCAGTTGCCAGAGGGCTGCAAGCTCTTTCTACCTGGACTATCTGTAACAATATCATGTACAAAAAAAGGCCCACCACGTACAAATATGGGAGCAGCTGGTCATGAGCCTTGTAGCCCAGTGCTTTTGAGGGGATGCCTGTTCTCTGCTCATATGCCTATGCTCACTCTCAGGAGCACTGTCTTCTTTAAAGATTTATTTTATGTATAAGTATATATATATATATGTCTTCAGACACACCAAAGAGGGCATCAGATTCTATTACAGATGGTTTATGAGTCACCATGTGGTTGCCAGGACTTGAACTCAGGACCTCTAGAAGATAAGTCAGTGCTCTTAACTGCTGAGCCATCTCTCCAGCCCAAACTCTTGTGATAAACTCTCTATTTTTACTACCTTACTGCATGTCCCTGGTACAACCTTTTTCTGGCATTTAAGAGCCTGGAAACCTTGCAGGTGCCCTTGTGTCGCGTCCGCCTCGACACCAAAGTAAGACCGACACGGTTGGATCCTTCTCAGACAGCTTTATTCCAGAACGATCTTGACACGGGGACCCTCAGGGCAGAAGCCAGCTGCTTATATATCCACCCTAGGCAGGCTAGGTGGCGTGTCCTCTCAGGATAGGTTAGGTGACAATACCTCATTAGCATAAGCCTGCTCAGGGAGGTCTCAGGCCGACGCATGCGCAAATGGGCTTGTTTACTCAGGAGCTGAGCTGACCTTGGAAAGCCGGCGCCATCTTAGAATGGCGTCCAGAAGTAAAAGGTACTCCATCCTGGCCAATCACGGGTCGTGGCATGGTCCGAGCCCATAGGTCCAGAGCGGTCAGATGTAACCTCACATCACTGTCAGCACAGCCCCACACCATATAAGGAGTTGTAACTGGCAAGGACAAGCCAGGGCTCACGTCCGCCTTAGGGGCGTGGCTAAACGGCTCTCCACAGTTCCTTGGGGGCGTGGCCAGTACCTTGGGGCGTGGCTAAACGGCTCTCCACACCCTTGGGGTGTAGATTGGTACCTATAAGAACAATGAGGCCTGGTGCATTCCAGGCAAGTGCTTCGATGCTGAGTCTCAGACCACCACGGAGTACTGGCTAGGATTTGTGTGTTACAGCTCTTGAGGGGAAAGGCTTCCCCAGTGGAAGTGTTACAGCTATGCTTTGGCTGGGAATATTTCCCCAGCTCTGAAGGGAAAGGTATTTTGGCATTTGGGAGCCAATGTATACTGCAAAATCATTCCACACAATAAACCTCATACACGAGATATATTGGGAGGAAAGAACCCAGAAGGGTGACTGCCTCTGCTCTGGGAGAAGCAGCAAAGGAGTGAGCAGAAGATAGGGTTTATATGGCTTTGTGGGGCAGAGCTTTACAGAACTTTCTAGGATGGGGATTGGTAGGTTTTCAAGTCCAGAGCTTGGGGTTTTTACACAGTAGAGGGCATGGAGGTTGGTGTCTGGGTCCAGCCATTAAGGCAGTTAGAGTGTTCTTTGGGTGAAACTTGGTGGTTTGAGGTCCTTAGGGAGGGACTTAAGATTTCATCTATGGTTTCCTGTTTTTCAGAGGTAGTTTTAGATACTTTTAGGTTACTTTTTGTAGCAGCATATTTTCCCCGAAAGTTGGGAGGAGTAAGGAGAGGAAGAGGAGAAGAAGGAGGAGGAGCTAGGAGGAGAGGACGAGAGATGGGGGCAGAGAGAGAGGGGGGAACATGGCTGTGGACGTTCCCGTGTCTCTAGCAGTCAAAGGTAGTTGATATATCTAGGTTGGGTATTGGGTTACATCTCTAATTGTGTGGGCATCTTGTTATTGAGCATTATCAAATATATAAAGCTTTTGATTAATCTTTAAGCATTAGAATCTCATTCCTACTGGGCCCGCGTGGATGGTGGGATGGTCTAGGCTCAGCCCAGCCTTGTGGAGACAGCGTGGAAGATTGACAGA
Source organism: Mastomys natalensis (assembly GCA_021653895.1). Taxonomy (NCBI): domain Eukaryota; kingdom Metazoa; phylum Chordata; class Mammalia; order Rodentia; family Muridae; genus Mastomys; species Mastomys natalensis. The sequence goes on from JAJTUV010000903.1 coordinate 598,475, forward strand.
GCCATGGTGTCTCATGGGTGCCAGGGCTGGTGTTTCTAGCTGCCGTTTCTAGCTATGGTGTGCACGTGGCCTCTGGCTGTAGAACATGGTGGCAGAGCTAAGCAGAGCTGCTGCCGCTTAGATAGTCGGTCCAAGAAAACGCAATTTTAAATATTAACAGCAACAACTCTTTTTTGTTTGTTTTGTTTTGTTTTTTCGAGACAGGGTTTCTCTGTATAGTCCTGGCTGTCCTGGAACTCACTCTGTAGACCAGGCTGGCCTCGAACTCAGAAATCCCCTGCCTCTGCCTCCCAAGTGCTGGGATTAAAGGCGTGCACCACCACTGCCCGTCGAAACTCTTGAGTATTATTAGAAATGCAGAGATTCACTTAAAGACATGCAGGAAGCTGGACTGTGCCTTTCCTCCTTTGAGTTTTATTTAGCTTATTGTATTCATCTCCTCTGCTTGGGAAGTTTCCATCAGAAGTGATGCCCACTTTCTAGGCCTCAGCATCTGTGGTAGTTGCTTCTCTTGACTGCCTCTGAAAATTCTTTTTTCTTGGTACTCTTTTTCTGTGAGTTGCCTCTCTCTTGAATCATCTCCACTACTGCAGACATCTGTAGATTCTTGTTTGTAGTTCAATATTGGTGTTCTGCTAGATTCTTTCCATCTGATTGTCATTTTCTGGATGATTTTTCCTGTGGTTTCTAACATGTTCATGGTGATAATTCTAAATTTTTCATCCAGGGGTAAGTGAGATGGCTATGTTTAGGTTCTTGCCACCAAATGTAACTGTAATACCCAAAATTAACCTATAAAAAACCTCCTGCCCCAGGAATTAGGTAACTTTCTGTGGGATGCCAGGAGTTGTAGTTCTGGGAAAAGAACATCTCATTGGAAAGTATGGTGGCCTATAGTTTTGTATATGGGGTCATTCTCAGCTGGGAAATTCCTGGGAATGGTTCTGACCAAAGTCCATCTTTTGGTCAGTATTCAATATTTAATAAAGCTTGCTTCAAATTTGATGCAAAATGATGCAATTGGTTTTCTCGGTGAGTCTCGGGATTAACAATGACAACTTGAATAGTTTCTTAAGCTCTGTGTGGTGGGGTACAAGGTGGTCAGTGTGGAAGGAAGGGGAGGTACAGTGCTAATAATCTGCTGAGGTGAAGCTTTGCTGTTGAGGACCAAGGTTGTCAGGCTGGAACTGGACCCAGAGAAGATAAGCATACTGCCTCCTCCATTCAGAACTTCCTCATCTATGTGGCCATGCCGGCCTGGCCCTCACCCTCACCCTAACCATCAGTCAGTATTTTTAGTAAATATACTAAAGGGAAAAAGCCCTAAGTGGTAGAAGAAGAGGCTCAATTTCTATAAGCTGTTTTCTGACTTCTATAAACATGCTAAGGGCATGCACCATGTACCCAGACCCATACACACAAAACAAATGAGCAAATAGTGAAGAAAATAAAGTACCATCCAATGCCTGTGTTTAATTGCTTTCTGGTCATTATCCAGACTAGCTTGTTCTAAATTATAAGTGAAGCTAAAATAATTTTTGATACATTTTATAATCTCTCTCATGTCCTGATTCTGTCTATATCTATGTTTGTGTGTATTGCTGGGCATTTGTGTGTATATATGTATGTGTATATGTCTGTGCATTTGTGTGTGTAGGCTAGAGGCTGACTTTGTCAGGTGTCTTCCTCAATCACTCTACACTTATGGTTTGAGACAGAATCTCTCACTGGATCTGAAGCTTGCCAATTAGGCTAAACTGGCTGGCCAGAGAGCAGTAGACAGCCTCCTACCTGCATTCCCCCAGTGCTGGGTTTATAGACGCAGACCTCCATGCTTGGCTTTTTCACATGCATGTTAAAGGTTGAACTCAGGTACTCATGCTTGCTCAGCAAGTGCATTACTGACTACATCCTCCTCCTAAACCACATCCTGGTTCTTAAAGTCATTTAAATCCATTTCTGTTACCACAGTCACATCATACTCTTCCCTGTCCACTAGAGTCCTCTCTGGTGTGCTCATTCTTAATGGTTACCTAATACCCTAGGGGATGCCTCTAGACTGGGACAAGTCAGCAAACACTGGACCTGTCTTATTATCCCAGCCTTCTTAAGAGTCTTGTCAAACTTGCCAAACCTGACTATATTTTAAGTCCTCAACGGAGATACTGGGAAAAGTTTTCAATTAGCAATAGTCACACCTGAGATTAGCCTCATTGGCTCCAATTCTCCCATTGTAGTGTTATATAAAGCTGACACTTTAAGTGCTGAGGCACAAAGGTGACCAAAACCATCCATGTTTAGTTAGAATCCAACCTAGTGGGCTGAGGAGGAGCAAGACGGACACGAAGCTCTGATGGGGTAGTGTCAGTGTGAGTAGTTAGCTGGCACTCAGTAGAGGATTATGCAATTTGAAGACACTGTCTTTACCCTCTAAGCTCCAACACTTGGAATTGGGAAGCCCTTAATTATATTTGGTTCAAAAATGTTTTGCATTTTGCATTAATGTTTTGAAAGCTTTTCTGTTTTGAGACAGGGTCTTAAAGGAGAGACTTTTATCTCTGGCTGGCCTGGAACTTAGGTCTGCCTGCCTCTCTACTTTCTGAGTGCTGAGAGTTAATGTATGTACCACCCCATTGGATTCTCTTTTGGAGTCAAGTTCTCTAGCCTAGGCTAGCTTGTAACACTGCACCCAACAAAAGCTACTCATTTTCTTGAATCTTTACCTGCTTCTTGAAGATAAGATTTTGTTATTTTGTCTTTTTTTTTTTTTTTTTTCCGGAGCTGAGGACCGAACCCAGGACCTTGGCTTGCTAGACAAGCGCTCTACCACTGAGCTAAATCCCCAACCCCGAAGGTAAGATTTTGAAGCAAAACACTAAAGCAACTATGGTAGTGAAAATATAGTGACAGGCTTTGCTCCATGTCCCTACCACAGATCCAAACAGGAAGAATCACTTCCTCTTCATGACAACTGCCACCCCAGATGGTCTCATGTGTGAACAGAGGTGCATGCATGCCATGGTGAATGTATGGAGCCCAGAGAAAACTTTTCTTTCTTTCTTATGTGTATACCTGCTTATCCGTATGTGTATTATAAGCACAAGTGCCCTTTTGAGGCCAGAAGCAGTTGTTGGATTCTCTGAAACTGGAGTTAGCAAGCTGCTTGGTATTGGTGCTGGGAACCAAACCCAGGCCTGTGCAGGAGCAGCAAGTGATTTTTGTTGTTGAACCATCTCTATAGCCCTGAAAGGACATCTTTTGGGAGTTGGTTCTCACCTTCTACCAAGGCAGGAATCCAATTCTGGTGGTCAGTCTTGCACAGAAAGCACTTTCACCCTGAGCCATCCTGCCAGGCCCTATCCTAGGTCAGTGATATTTACCCATCTTGCCTTCCTGCCTCTAAAACCAACCAGCCATAGTATTTTCAGAAATAGATGTTAACCAGTTTCCTGATACTGGTTACTTCCATTTCTGATCAAGTTAAGTTTGTTTTTATCATGTGGGTCCAACCTCCCCTTTCACTCTATTTTCTGCTTGGCTTGTGTGTGCAATGCAGGAAAAGCCTGATCCCAACAGGCCTTATATTTCTCCTAACTATGACAGTATAAACCTTTTTCCTACCACCTCAGTGGTTCTCATCCTTCTTAATGCTGTGACCTTAAATACAGTTCCCTAGTTGTGACCCCAACCATAAAATTATTTTCATTGCTACGCATAGCTAATTTTGCTGTTATGAATTATAAATATCTAATATGCAACCCCTGTGAAAGAGTTGTTTAACCCCAAAGGGGTCACCACCCACTGAGAACCACTGCACCATTAAAATTCTTCCCGTTTGGCTCAGTCCAGCTTAGAAAGAATTAGGAATCACAAAGGGCCAGACATTCTGAGTAACAGAGACCATGTGCTCCCTCCCACCTGAAGTATGGAGATTATTGTCTTTGTATCATGAAGCCACAGTGTAAGGCAAAAAGAAGTTATTCCTGAGCTCTTGCACAGTCACCTTTACAGTCTGCTAACACTTGTTGAACAAAGTTGTTTAATCAATAGCTAGGTGTTGATAGAAGCGGGATTTGGGGGCCCCATCCCTCAGAACTAGTTGATGATGGATTCAGAAAAGGGGGAGTAGTCACTGCTTTCAGTTGTGTACCTGCCAGTTGAATCCTGTCAGGCTCTGGTGAATGTTCCAAACTCAGTCACAGACAGCCATATTTAACAAATGTGTAGCAAAACAAAACCAATGAGACTGATATGGATGGAGGTAGAATACATAGGGATGGGAAGGAGTTAAGAATGTGTATGCGTAATAACCAGAATGCATTATATATACCTACAAAACTGTCAACTAAACAAGAAAAAATCCATACACATTATTTATGCAAAAATTTATTTGACCAAATGTAGAAAAAGTGATACTATTACGCATGATACAATTGCAAGAACCTAAAGAACAGAGTAGACTTTATCAATTGCACAGTTTGCTCAAAGTTCATCTCCCTGGTAGTGTGATGCTTAATAAATAGGAGTGAGGGGCAGGGGTTAAGATAAGCTAGAAGCAGGGTGGCTTTCATTCAGGACTGTAAACTTGAGTTGGCCCCGCACTGCTGGGGATGTGGAATGTTTCAGTGTGAGATGTTAACTGAGAAAGCAAAAGTATAAAACCAAAAAAATGTGCAGCCTACAGAGCACTCCATATCCAGTTCAGTCAGGAGTTCTTGGTCTTTTATTAGTGTCATTCCCGAAGGAATTCAAGTCTTGGCAAAGTCAAGCTTCCACTCGGTGTTCCCTGAACAATGGAGATGAAGTTAAGCCAGTTTCTTTTCTATCCCTGCTCTGCTGCTGGAGAAACCTTTGTTGACCAACACTTGGTATTAGAACAATGCTCAATGTATTGATGGCTAGCAACCTTTTTATTATTTGAGTATTATTTATTTCGGTGTGAAATTCCCTGCCTATTTTAGGAATAAATGCAATTTAAGAATAAGAATAACCAAAGAAGCTGGTGCCATTTGAATGGAAAAGGAAAGAATTAAACTTAACTGGTGCTCAAAGCTTGTCTAACACAAAATATTCGGTCATGAATTCATTATCTGCTTGGCATTTCCAGCAAGGTGGAGACATGGTAATAAGCAGAACTTCTTACAAGAAAGGAAGACAGGGCGCACTCTCTGGAGTGGAGCTGGTGTCAAAACAGGACTCTTCTGGTTTAGTTTATATACAGTTAAGTTCGTTTAGTGTCTGGTCCAGTGTCTGATGTAAGCCCACATTCTCTTCTTTGGCCTGGGCAAGTTTTTCTGGTAAAGATTAAGAGAGGGAGGAAAAATGAATTAATAAGCATCTTTGTTAAGGGAAGGGAAAGGTGTGACAGTGAAAGTCACCGCTAAGAATCACACAGAATACCATGGAGTAATAGGGATCAAAGAGCAAACAAGATAGTATGGGATATTAGGCTGGGAGCACTGGTGCATTATTTGAATTCCAGCACTCAGGAGGCAGGTGACCAGCCTGGTCTACCCAGCACGTTCCAGGCTAGCCAGAGCTGTGATCTCACCAGATCATGTCTCAAAAAACAAAAACAAAAACAAAACAAGCGTCCAGAAACAGCCTGGCTTTGTGGTGCATACTTGACACCCCAGCACCTGGAAAGAGGCAGGAGGATCAGGAGGCAGAGGTCTTTCTGCTACAGATCCTGGGCTATGGTCAATTCAAGGCCAACCTGGGCTGTATATGATCTTGTCTCCATACCACCCCCAACCCAAAGAAAAATCCTGGGTCTGGTTTCTCATCAAGAAAAGGCACTTGCTGCCAGGTCTGATAATCAGTTTAATTCCAGGGACTCGCATAATAGGAAGAGAACAGACTCCTACAACCTGTTTTCTGACCTCCACATATGAATCATGGCACATGCGGACCTCCCTGACAAACGTAAACTACAAATAAAATTTGAACATCTCAAATGTTGTATAAATAAACTTTTCTGCCTTGGTGAAACTCAACTTACTGTCCTGTGTTTTCCTTTTCCAAATAAATGCAGCCATCCGTGAGCCAGAACACTTGGACTGAAGCCCTAAGATGTATCACTAGAGTGAGCCATTTAAGCTTTCTAGGTCTAAGTCTGCCATCTGTGAGGTGGGGAGAGCACCACCATGTGTGTGATTGATAGATGCCTTATGAGAACCAAGACGTGCGGCAGAACTCAGGAGGTGCTGTACACATAAGAGACTTTGCTACTAGATACAGATGACTTAGTACATCTGTTAGGAAAATGTAAAAGTCCTGTAACCTGCTTTTCCTTTGGAGTACTTGGGGGTGGCTATTGTAATTCCAGGCATACGGTATTCATTGTCAGGTGCCCTGGCAACTGAGTCAAATCCCAGGTAAATAACACAAGACTGCAGGAAAACTATTCAATAACTGATTAAGTAAAGTTTAAAAAAGAAAATCAACGGGCAGCTGTGAGATGGCCCGTCAGGTCACGGTCCTGCTGCCAAGCAAGGAGCATGAGCTCCGTTCCAGGAGCCACGTGGGAGAAGGAGAAGCTCGATCCCTTCGAGTTGTCCTACCCCGACTTCTGCACTGTGGCACACGTGTGCTCTATACCACCAAATAAGTAAATAAACAATAATTTAAAAAAGCCATTGAGAGCTCTGCATGACCAAGCATGAGGGAAAACTGGTTTGTGTGAGTGACAGCTAATAAAAGACTAGGCCAGGAGTCATTAAAATTCTGGAAGAAAGCAAAAAGGCCTCCTTTTTTTGTTGTTGTTTTTCGAGACAGGGTTTCTCTGTGTAGCCCGGGCTGTCCTGGAACTCACTCTGTAGACCAGGCTAGCTCGAACTCAGAAATCCGCCTGCCTCTGCCTCCAAGTGCTGGATAAGGCGTACGCCACCACCGCCCGCACAAAAAGGCCTCCTAAACTGTGATGAGATCAACCTGGAAATTTTCAGGAAAACACCTTAGACTGCAGAAGATGGCAGTCTCTCTATAGCCACAGAAGCCTTCATGAGACAAACTACTGGGACCTGGCTGTGTGAAGACTTGTTAACTGGATGCTTTGAGAGCCAGCTGCTCCATGTCCTCAGGCAACTCTCCTGTAACCCGGACTGCACTGGTGTTTTACAGGAGAGCTGAGTGGCATGCTCAGTGTTACACAGCTCCAGTAGTGGAGGTGAGATGCAGCCCAGGTCTTAAGTCTGAGACGACAGAGACTCACCCCCAAACCCCAAAGTACTCCCTATCCTTGAGACTCTCAACACAGCTCAGACAACAGGAGGGAGCTGAACTCTTGCAGGGCTCCAGTAGAATGATTAGACAGACAGGAAGAGATGGTTATTTCAAAGGGTGGAGGCTATTCGTGTCTAGAAATTTCTGAGGGAAATACTGAGCAAACAACCCCAGCCCCCCAGCTAGGCCAGTGATCTGTCCCAGGGCATATGCAAAACAAAGTATATAGGACAGGGTTTACAAAATGCCCACCTCCGTCATCCCCAGCCTTTCTCCATAGCAACACCCTCTGTAGCCCAGGCTGTTCTTAAACTCAGATCCACCTGCACCTGCCTCCCAGGTCTTGGGATTAAAGGCATGTACAACCACTGCCCAGTTTACAAAATGGATTAGGGTAGATGTCACATAAGAATGCAATCATCCACTGGAATTCACAGCCTGGACCCCAATCAAGGGGGCCTCTTTTTATTTGCTGACTCAATTTCAGACACTCTCCATTAAGAAACAATGACTGTGCTGCCATCCTGGTTAGCTAGTGCTGTGTTTGAGGAATCATGCCAGATTGGCTTTTGTTTCCTTATTTTCAGAAAAGGACCACATGGACCTCATTTTTCTTTTGGTAAGGAGAGTTTAATCTGTGAGGGACAGAGAGCCAACTGCCCACCATTCATCCTGGCCATTGACAGGCACCCGATTCCAGCTCAAAGATGAGGTGGCAAGGACAGAAGATAAAGATGGCCTGTTGTCATTTCAGTCAGAGTCAGACACATGGGAAAAGGCTAAAGTTTACACCAGAAGGTGGGTTCCCTGGAGCTCCTAGGCACCACAGCCAGTTCACCTGGAGATGGTTAGGACCCAAGGTGACACCCACTGTCCTCAGAGAGAGCTCGTGTCACTGAGGGATGGTTCACATCTTTGCTGATAGCTATTTACCTGAGCTTTTGGGCACTCTAGGTGGTGTTCCCTGGAAGGGGGTTGAAGAAATAGGATGGAGGGTTGAGATTGAAGAGCATAGACAAACAGGAGAATAGTGAGAAAATAGTGTGAACCAAGAGAAAGTTGAGTCCCATGTCAAACAAACAGGTCTGGGCTTCTGAGCAGGAGTAGCCTAGATGAGCCCTTGAAATAATGGTAAGCTGGGTGTGGTAGCACACACCTTTAATCTCAGCATTTGGGAAGCAGAGGCAAAGCTAGCCTGGTTTACACTTATAAGACCCTATCTCAAGATAAATAACTCCCACTACCATCACCCCTGGGCCCAAGATGACTTCTGATGGCTTAATCACCCTGCCATAGGTCACCCTCTGGAATGGAACATTTTCCCTTATATGGATAAAGATGTGAAGAATGAGTCTCCCTTCCTGGATGAGATGGCCTGGAGGATTCCAACCCCAAGCGTCTGGAATTTCCGTGCTCTATCATGAAGAATAACATAGTCACTTCAAGAAATGCTGAGTTGTGTTCCCTGGGGAACTGAGGCCCTGCTGCCTCGTTTTTTTTTTTCTCTTTCCTCACACTAAGATAAGCCTTGCCTCTGGGAGAAAGGCCAGCAAGAACTAGAGGCATTTAAAATATGCAAGGCATCTCTGAGAATTCCGAAGACCTCGCTCAGGAAACAAAGTCCAGCCTGTTCATCCACAGACCTCCTGACTCAGGTTTCATTGGTCACTTAGGGAAGTGGAGATTCCTACCTTCCAGGTCATCAATGGTCTTCTCTAGTTTAGAAACTGTCCTCTCTGCAAACTCAGCTCGGGTCTCAGCCTAGGGAAGAAAAAGAGTCACTACCGTGCTTCAGATTAGCCCCTCACAATGTAAGGCATAGCTGGGTGTGGTCGCTCACCTCCTTCAGCTTGTCAGACAGAAGCTTGATTTCTTCTTCATATTTATCCTCCTTTTCAGAGTACTATGGGAAAAAAACAACCCAAAGGCAGTTCTTAAAAGAGGGAAAGAGGCTGGAGAGATGCCTCAGAGGTTAAGGGCTCTTGTTGCTTTTACAGAGGGCTGGGGTTCAGGACTCAGTACCTACATGGAGGCTCACAACCATTTGTAAGTTCAGTGCCAGGGGATCTGACACCCTGCTCTGCAGTGCAGACATACACGCTGGCAAAGCACTTACACATATGAAACAAATACTTCAGGGAAGGAAGAAGGAGCCAGGGAGGTGATTCAGTGAGTGAAGCGTTTGCCTGGCAGCAAGGACCCCAGTATCCACATAAAAGCTAGATGGGTGTGGCTCCCTCTGCGGAGATAAGATTCTTGGAACAAGCTGGCTAACTAGACTAGCCAAACAGATGAGCTTCAGGTGAGAGACTCAGCCTCAATACGGCTCCCATTCACAAGGGCCTGCACACCAATACCCTGGCTCATGCCAGGGTATCTGGACTGAGAACAGAACAAAATACAGCAACTTTCCCTCCATCCCACCTTTTCAGAAGCAGCCTCCAGTGATTTCAGATTGTTAGTTACATTCTTGAGCTCTTCTTCCAGGTCACCACACTTTCTGCACGGAAACAGAAGGTTTGCTGTAACGTAGGCAGTTCCCGTCCAGCCAGTCCACTGTCCACCCCCACCCCCACTGCTGGAAACTCATCACACCCTCTCCTGCTGGGCACAGGCAGAAGCAGGGCAGGAGGGCATTTGGAGGGTTTGTAAAGTAACCTGGGCATCTGCCAGGGATAAGGCAATAGTTACTTGTGAAATCTGTGACTGGCTTAGTTTTCTCAGGAAGTTGTGCAAATTAGACAAGGGTGGAAGGTGGGAGATGGCATTCAGAGTTCACAAGACACTCCAGGAAGCAAGCCTATGCATCTGTGAAACCAGGGTGCTCCTAGCCCTGCAGGGCTCTCTGTGGAGCTGAATCCTTGGTTTGTTGTGACCTGTGACATTCTAGCTGAGCTGTCTCCATGGGAATGTGTCAGGTACCATAGATACATCAGAAGCAGCGCCCTGAAACATTTGTGGGGTATCTGCCACCTACAGACAACATTCTGTGAAGACCAAATGGCCTGGCTTGATGTGCAAAGTGGAGGCAGAAAGGAAGACCCTGAGTTCCAGGCCAGCCTGGTTATACAGCAAAACTCTGTCTCAAAACTTTCAAAACAGCCAACAAGGAACAGTGAAAAAATGAGAGGGGCGGAAGAACATGGGCAGATTGTAATGGGCAGCAGAGCTATGACTCTTCTGCATGGGACAGGGCACCATAGTCTCACAGCAGTAGGGACTGCATACACAGACCTGCAGGGGGCGGGGCCTGTCAACATTCCATCATGGAGGAGGGATGGGCTCATGAGCTCCGCCCTCCCCAGGTAGCTAGCAGCAGTTAATGGCCTCTGGGGGAGGAGGAGGCACATTTCTCAGTGGTGTAACTACTCAGCAAGCTGCCTTGCTCAGGCAAATAACCCCTCTTCACGCTAATAAGATATACACCAAATAAGTGCAGTGGGTCACAGAAGAAGAGATCAAAGTTAGGAGGGGGTATACCGAGAAAAAGGGGTCGGTGGGAGGAGGATAAAATCAGGTGTGTTGTAATTAAAGTAGAATGTGTGTGTTTATAAATATATAAACAAAATTGTGAAAAACAAAAATTAAAAAACTCAGTGTGGTAGTGCATGTTCGTTATTCCAGGAATCAGAGACAGGAGGGTCAGGCATTCCAGGCTGTAAGAAGCCCTGTCTCAAAACAAAACAAAACACCCAGAGCAAGACAAAGAAACAAAACCAAACAAGAGCAAAGAAAGAAAGAAAGAAAGAAAGAAAGAAAGAAAGAAAGAAAGAAAGAAGAAAGAAGGAAGGAAAGAAAGAAGGAAAGAAGGAAAGAAAGAAAGAAGGAAAGAAGGAAAGAAAGAGAGGAAGGCAGGAAGGAAGGAAGGAAGGAAGGAAGGAAGGAAGGAAGGAAGGAAGGAAGGAAGGAAGGAAGGAAGGAAAGCCCAGCAGTAGCCTTTGCTGGGAGAAGGAAACTCGGGGGCCTCTGTGCTGTCCTGGGGTCTCAGTGTCTCGGTGAGAAAGGATGCAGCAAAGCTTCCCTTGTCAGTAAGAACCACCAGCGGCTGTTCTGTCAGCCAATGAAGCAAAAGGTGGGCTGAGCTCTGAACTCTGAATGCCCAAGCTCTTGAGCAGAGGCCCCAGCCACAGGCAGCTCCCAGGCAGCACAGCCTATCCCTCCTCTGCCCGGAGCGGGAGGAGCAGCTCAGGCCTGTTCTGCCACTTACAGTTCAGACACCTCCGCCCGCTCCTCTGCTCTCTTCAGCTCACCCTCCAGGATGACCAACTTACGAGCAACCTACAAAGACAGAAGACCCAATTGAGACCCAGTCCCACTACCATTCATCCCTACAGATGCTGGTCCCTCCAAATCTAAGAGCTCTGGAGCCTGTGTGAGATGGAGCATCTCACGTCCCATCGTGAGGCAGGGGAGGAAAAAGAGCTGAGTCACTTAGCCACATAAGGAAGACGTATAAGAGTCCTCTGTGGTGATGACACCTGTCCTCCTTCTGTTTGGGGGGCCCAGTCTCAAAACCAAATCAAAACTAGGTGTGGTGACCTATAATCCCAGCATTTGGGAGGCAGAGGCAGGAGAATTGGGAATTAAAGGTTACCCCAGATTATATAAAAAGGAGTTGGAAGCCACCCTGAGATACTTTAGACATTTTTTTGGTTTGTTTGTTTTTCGAGATAGGGTTTCTCTGTGTATCCCTGGCTGTTCTGGAACTCACTCTGTAGACCAGGCTGGCCTCGAACTCAGAAATCTACCTGCCTCTGCCTTCCAAGTGCTGGGATTAAAGGCATGCACCACCACTGCCTGGTGACACTTTCTTTAAAAACAAAATTCAGCCAGCTTGTTCATGTCTGTAATCCCAGCATTTTGGAGCTGGGGGCAAGAGGCAGGAGTTCAAGGCCATCCCTTGCATTCTTTTCTACATAGGGAGGAGAACAGTCTAGACTACAGGAGAACCTTTCTCAGAAAAACTGAAAACAAAACAAATATATATTGGAAAACCAAAAACAAGAGAGCCAGGCATAGTGGTTCATACCTATGATTCTAGCATTTGGAAAGCTGAGGCAGTGGACAGTCAAGAGTTCATGGCTAGCCTGGGCAACAGGAATCCCAGGCCAGTCTGAGCTAGTGGGAGATTCTATGTCCATGAAGACTTTAAACAAACAAACAAACAAACAAACAAACAAACAGGACAGCAGAGTCAGGCTGGCAATCATGACCCTCGGCTTATTCCAATTCCAACTTGTCTACGTCCAGCTTAAGGGACAAGTGGAGTGAGCTGGTCTCCAGCAGCTCAGACACGTGGCCACCGTACTTTTGTTTGGTATCCATCAAGACAGTTTCCCAGCAATGTCTGGAAATACAGATGTTCCCACAGAGGTAATCTTCTTGAATGTGGGCTTCTGATTGGTTCCTCTGGGCAGCACCGCTTCCTCCCACTTCCTGTGGCTATCCTATAGGCCCAACTCACCTCCTCGTACTTCCGGTCAGCCTCATCGGAGATGTGCTTGGCTTCTTTGAGCTGCATCTCCAGGATCTCCATCTTTTCCTCATCTTTCATGGCCCGGTTCTCTATTACCTTCATGCCTCTGCAAGTGAGGTAGGGTGGGGTATCACATCAAGGTGTTTAAATGCATCCACCCAGCACCCAGCACCCAGCACCCAGCACCCAGCACCCAGGCAAGGATAAAGACCTATTGTTAGCTTCTATATTCATTTCATTGAGGAGCCATCTGGATGCTGAGAACCGAACCCAGGTCCTCTGCAAGAAAGCAAGTGTTAAGTTTGGAGCCTTCTCTCTAGCCTGTGGTTATCTTTGAGACAGGTCTTTCACTGAACCTGGAGCTTGCTGTTCCTCACAGACTGGCTGGTCACAGAGCCCCAGGGACCCTTTGGTCTTAGCCTCTCCAGCACTGGGATTGGAGGCCCCCTGTCATGCATAACTTTTATGTAAGGGTGGGAATACCACCTCAGGTTCTCAGGCTCCTGCAGCAAGAACTTAACCCAGAGAGCAATCTCCTCAGCCTCATATGGTCTCATATAGCCCAGGCTGATCTCAAACTCACTATGCAGTCAAGGATAGCTTTCAATTCCTGATCCTCCTGCCTCTTCCCCCTCAGTGCTGGGGCGATGGGCTTATGTGGTATTGAGAACTGAACCAAGCCCTGTGGATGCCAGGCAAGCATTCTTATCAATGGAGCTTCAATCCTACCCGCCCCCACAACCCTTGTTAGGTCTTTTTTTTTTTTTTTTTTTTTTTTTTGGTTTTTCGAGACAGGGTTTCTCTGTGTAGCCCGGGCTGTCCTGGAACTCACTCTGTAGACCAGGCTGGCCTCGAACTCAGAAATCCGCCTGTCTCTGCCTCCCAAGTGCTGGGATTAAAGGCGTGCGCCACCACCGCCCGGCTTTTTTTTTTTTATTTTTTTTATTTTTTTTATTTTTCCTTGTTAGGTCTTAGAAGACAGGATTTTGCTACTTAGCCCAGGCTACTATACCTCCCTCAGCTTTCAGGAGCACTAGAGTGACAGGCGTGCACCACCACCTTGACTGGTGGACCTCCAGATGCTAATAAACACCCCAGTTCTCACAATCACGTTATGTTGTGGGGCTACTATCCCCAGGTTACAAATAAAGAAACTGAGGCAGAGAAAGGCTAAAGTTATAGAGCTGCCTCACAAGTAAAGTTCCTCACAGTAAGACAAGCCTGAGGCTCAGCAGTCACTGTGGAAGAGCAGAGGCTTTTCCAGAGCTTAGTTGAGGTAGGGAGAGAACTGGAGGGGCCTGGCAGGTGAATGCTCTATGTCTGTCATCTCAGCACTGGAGAGACTGAGACAGGCCTTTGAGATTGGAAGCAGGGCTACATAGCAGGATCTTGTCTCAATATTAACAACAACAAGGCTGGGCGGTGGTGGCGCATGCCTTTTACCCTAGCACTTGGGAGGCAGAGGCAGGTGGATTTCTGAGTTCGAGGCCAGCCTGGTCTACAGAGTGAGTTCCAGGACAGCCAGGGCTATACAGAGAAACCCTATCTTGAAAGACCAAAAAACAAACAAAGAAACAAACACCCAAAAAACAAAAAATCCAACAAGAAGAAGAAAGGAAACAGTCAAGTCAGAGCTGCACTGTGTGGTGAACACACCTTTAGACCCAGCTCTCAAGGTTTATAAAATGAGACTTTGTATTAAAATACAGAAACAAAGAAAAAAAAATACCTCTCTGAACCAACCAATCAGCTGAAAAACCACACAGGAGTGAAAGAACACATGGGCAGGATGGGCAGGCTGTTTGTGTTGGGGGGGAAAGGGAATTACTGGAAGCTTCCAGAGCCAGGACTGAATGGAAACAAAATGGACAAGCTGGAGTGCAAAAGCTATAGGAAAGGCAGGCACAGCGTGGGCGGCACAAAGTGGTCCAAAATGAAGTAGGTTTTATCTTTTGGTTTTATTACTGGGGTGAAAGGTATGCACCACCATGCCTGGCTTTCAAAACAAACCTTTATGTTACCCAGTGCTGTGTGAGTCTGAAGTGAGAATTATACCACTAAGGCCCACCCACAACCTGGACCTGTGAACACAGTCACAGTACAGATGGAGACTTCCTTATGTGGCAGGTCACTGTTCAAAGGAGGGCACACTAGAAACACATGAAATGTCCCTCAGGACCCGTGTTCAAGGAATATAGGCTGCATATGAACTCCGTTTAGACCCTGATTCCACCTTTAAGATCGCTCATTAAACATATGCAAATATCCCAATCTAGAAACGCCCAAATTCCTAAGTACTTTCTGTCCCAAGCATTTCAGAAGTGAGACATATGCTCACCAGGTCAGAAAGAAGGATGTCCTCAGGCAGCCACAAGAGCCCAGCTGCCTCACAGCAAAGCCTGCCCTGGCAGAGCTATATGGATCGGAATAGACAAGGTCACGGACACCAGAGCCATGGCTGTGGGTCAAGTGACTCCCTGTACAGTGCCCCCAAGACACAAAGATAGGAGCTAGGTATGAGGACTGGTGACATGTTATTAAAAGTGTGGAATATGACAAAACACCTGATTTATTTATTATTATTATAATTTCACATGTATTTCTTTGTGCATGAGTGCATGTGCCCCAGCACACTCTGTGGAGGGTGGAGCACACCTGCAGGGATGACTCTGTCCTCCAGTGTGGGTCCCAGGCACTGACTGCACTCAGTCCTGCAAGCAGTGCCTTTACCCACTGTGCAATTGCACTGGCCACTGTTTTTATTGTTTAGTATTTTTATTATTTCTAATTCTGTATGTGTGTGTATATGTGTGTTTGAGTGTAGGTGCCCACAGAGGTCAGAGGTACTCTTATTCCCTGGAGCTGAAGTTATAGGTTGCTGTGAGCTGCCCAACATGGGTACTGCGTGTGTTTAAGTGTACACATGCCATGGCACAGATGTGAGGTCAGAAGACAACTTGCAGGAGTTGGTTCTCTCCTTCTACCACGTGGAATTCAGGGATTGAGCTCAGGTCAGGAGATTTGGTTGCAAGCGCCTTTACCGGCTGGACCATCTCCACAGCCCAGATAAATTGCTTCAAGTGCACAGCATAGAGCCAGGGTCCTATATTTGCTATAGGATTTCTCTCTCTCTCTCTTTCTCCCCCCCACCCCCGTGCACGCACCACACACACACACACACTGCAGGTACTTGCTGTCGAGCCACATCCCAGCCCCTACTTGCTGTCTGGCGCCTGGTTTATAGTCACAGCCGTACAATCTGACACCAGTTCCAGAGAAGAGCCTGCCCTGGGGAACCCTCAGAGCTGGGCTGGCCATACTGTCTGTGACTGGAGCTTCTGCAGCCACACAGTTTTCCCTCAGTCCTCCAAGCCAAGACATGCTACAGCCACTCATTCCTGGGGACAGTTGGCTAGAGCTCCCCGTGAAGCCCAAATGCTGCACAGACATCACCAGAGCAGCAGTCAGCTGTAAACACAGCGATGGTTGGTTATGCACTGTCCCCAAAACACAGCTGGCATCATCCAAAGCTTAAAGCTTGCCACAGCACTGGGAACTGCCATTCAGGCACACACAGAGCTCACCCTGCTTCTGCCACGCCTGCCCAGTCAAGTCTACCTTTACTTCCTCTTTTCTTCACATCATCTAGAAACTCAGTTGTCTCTAGAATGGGCAAGAGAGGCACCGGGGCTTCCCCAGAAAGCAGCAGCACACTCTGAGGTCTTAGTCCCATGCCTGCACATTTCTGCTTTTCTCTGTCTGCTGGAAAGTGTCCTCCTCGGCTATCATAATGAAAACCAAGCGCATGGTGAAGCATCTGTCATCCCAGCACTACATAGGTAGACCCTGCCTCAAACAAAAGCAAACAGAAAAGGGAACTGGATTAAAAACAAACAGATCTTCAAATCCCTTCAGCTCCAGGGTCAGCATCACAAATTTTTTCCCCATCCATTCATGTCTATGTGCATTTGTGTATGTGCATCTGGAGACCAGAGAAGGGTGTCAGGTGTCCGGCTCTGTTACTCTCTGTCTCATTCCCTTGAGACAGGATCTCTCGCTGAGCCTGGAGGTAGGCTGGCAGTCAGCAAACCCCAGTCCTCCTGTGTAACCACACTGGCTTTTCAAGTGGGTGTTGGAGATTTAAGCACCTAAATACCGAGCCATCAGTCCTCACACACATCCCAGGCTGGCTCCACCCCTGGTCTGCCACAGGTCAGGAGCATCCTACCTCTCACTCTCATCAGCAGCCTTCTCTGCCTCTTCCAGCTTCTGCAGGGCTGTAGTCAGCTGCTCCTGAGCTCGGTCCAGCTCTTCCTCCAGCAGCTGGAGGCGGCGGTTGAGAGCGGCTGCATCTCCTTCAGCCTGGAAAGTCAGATAGACACCCAGATTAAGAAGAGGCAAGTTGGCAAGCAGGAGCCCTCCACCCCCACCCCCTCAGTGACCCTGATATCCAGCCACAACCCACCCAGGGACCCAGGCTCAAGGGAATTCATACTCATTTAAATTTAAATTTGGTTTTAAAAATTATTGATCTGTGACACAGGGCCAGACTGGTCTCTAACTCCTGGACTTACAGATCCTCCTGCCTCAGTCTCCCTGGGTGCTGACACAAGGCAAGGCACAGTGCCCAGCCTCTCTGGAGAACATACAACTGAGCAAATTTATTGTTTTATCTTCAAGTCTCACCCACCTTACAGGTGGAGACAAGGAGGTCCCACCAGTGCAGTGGTTTTATTTAGTGACTTAGGGCTCTGTCACCCAGGGGTGGCCACCCTCAAGAAGGAGCACGGAAAGTTGGTCACATGAGACTCAATTAGCAGGGCATGGTGACACACACACCTATGATCCCAGCTCCAGGAGATTGAAGCCAAAGGACAAAGAGTTTCAGGCTAACCTGAACTATTATACAGTAAGATCTCTGTCAAAATCCCAGAAAAAGGGAGAGTTGGCTTAGGGGGCAAAAGCACTTTCTGCCCAGCATAAGGACCGGAGTTTGGATTCCTAGCACATACTTTAAAATAGTGTGTGAGTTCCTGAGGAGATGCAGAGGAAGTCGTGCTGCAGGCTTTCTTTAAGGAATAACCACTACATGGGGACAGCTATAAAACTCAGTGGGAGTCAGAGCCTTCTCTCCCTCAGTTTACACAGCAGGGAAAGTAAAAGAACAATGCCAGGAGCCTGTCAATATACAGAGGACTTCCTCCCCGCCCCCCCAGTTTGTGATCTGTGACCACCTCCCCCAACACCAATATGTGCCTGTGTGTCTCAGGTCTCTCTTCTCCCACAATGTGGGTCCTGGGGATTGAACTCAGGTCATTAGCCTTAGTGACAAGCACCTCTACCCAGCTGAACCATCTCAGTGGCTCATGGGTGCCTCTTTCTTATGTCTTGAACCTCAATACCTATCACATGCAACAACTGGGGCAGGATTGGTTCCAGCCCACTGCAGTTTTTAGTATATTTAGGGAAAGTATGCAACCGGCTACTATCTAGTTTGTTAACTTTTGTCATTTTCTAAAAAGTGGAGCTTTTAGTTGTTTTTTTGAGTTGTGAATCCCAGGTTGGCCTTCAACTACATAGTCTGGCCCTAACTTCTGATTCTCCTGCCTCAGCCTCTCAAGTGCAGGAACTATTCTACCTCATCCAGTAGCCTGGGCTACAGGAGCACAAGGCCACACCCAAAGTAGTCATCTCTTCCAGAGTCACACTGAGTTTCCTCATTCATGAATTGGTTCAAAGGAAAAGAACTTAGACTGATGAGGTACACTTTGAATCTTGGCATCTTTTTCCTTTCCTTTCCTTTCCTTTCCTTTCCTTTCCTTTCCTTTCCTTTCCTTTCCTTTCCTTCCTTTCCTTTCCTTTCCTTTCCTTTCCTTTCCTTTCCTTTCCATGTCTTTCCTTTCCTTTCCATGTCTTTCCTTTCCTTTCCATGTCTTTCCTTTCCTTCCCTTCCCTTCCCTTTCCATGTCCATGTCCATGACTAAATTTATCCCTGAACCTAGCATGGGGAACAGGGTTCAGGAATCAGAGTTTATTGGCAGCCTTCTGGGCCACTGCTTGCCATCATTAGGACAGGCACTGAATTTGACACATCTGCAAGCATATTTTCAACTGTTTAAAATCGAAAGAGTCCTCATTCACAATCATGCATTAACAGAAGCGCACACTCGCAAGACACACACACACACACACACACACACACACACACACACACACACACACACGCTAAGTCATCTTGAGCTCCGCCCCTTCCTGCAATCAAAGCCTTCCACGGGCTACAAAGGGTTTCCCTTATAAGGTAAAAGAGGCTTGCTAGATACTTGTGGCCAAGCAACAGGAAGACGTCGACGTCGGTTAATCACACAAAAATCTAAATGAAACCAGCTGTTGGGACATAGGCCCAGAAGTCAGCCACACACACACCCACCCCATTTCTGGTCTGGGTGCTTCTGGCCCGGAATCAACTTGAGATGTCTTTCTACAACCAAAAGAAGCATGCTCGACCACACAAACTTTTAAAGAAGCCCCAAAGTTTTCCAAACGGCATCCCCGCACCCCACCCTTAGACCGCCAAATTCCTGGTTTGGCTGGAGTTTCGAGGCCATTTTAGAGATGCCTAGGGTGGGACGGGCGTATGAGAAGCCAGAACAGCTACTGTGAAGAGCTTCCGCCCCGTTCTGAGGCTTCCTCCAGCCCGAGCGGTCCTTGAGGGATTCAAGGCTTCCACCCGGGCCATGCTGTCGCCCAGCAGCCTTGGGAGAAGTCCAGGCGGTGCCTGCGCTGCCAACTCCACCTGGCCTTTCAGTTTCTAGGATTCCCGCTCTGAGTTCCCACACTCCCGGCTTCAGTGGACCTGGGCGATCACACAACACTCCTCCCTTGTCTGTGAGTCTCCTTCGCTAGCAAACGCGGCTCTACTACTAGGGGCTCTCCATGCCCCGGAATGCCTCTCCCTAGTCTTGTCTTTCCACCCACCTCTAGCGGACTCTTGGGAGACACGAACAGAATGCTTTGTGGGTGCCAGAGCTGGGGTTAGAACCCAGATTCGTCTCTGGCCCCGGGCTTGACCCAGGGAGGAAGAGGAGGCGCGGAGGCCCCTTCCTCTTTCCGAACTATTCATGCACCCGGGTCCCCGGACTCTCAGGGAAGGCGCACACAGTGGGCGCTCTAGTAGCGGCGGTGGACAGCCCCCTAGTGGGTATTCCCTGGGTCTAGGGACACAGGGTGGTGGTGGGTGTCCTGCAGGCCAGCGTCCAAATTCTCCTGCCCCCCCCACCCCGCCCTCAGCGGACACGTCGCGGCCGCACCCTAAGGACGCACCAGGAAAGTTCGGGCGCGAAGAAGCAAGAGCGCGCGCCGCTCCCGCCCCCGCCCCCACCTCGGTCCAGCCGCAGACAATGGGAGCGCCGCATCTGCCCCGCCGCTCGGGAAAGCCCCGCGCAGGACTGTCCCCCGCAACCCCCCATTTCCTGCTCCGCCAGCATACGGGGCTCAGGGGTCCAGGGTGCGGATGATCAAGGCGGAGGACGGACGGAGGGAGGGGGAGCTGGAAGCGCGCGGAGCTGGAAAGAAAAGAGGGCGCGAGGCAGAGGGGCACGGGCTCCGGAACGCGGGGACGAAAGCTGGGGTCGGGAGGGGGTCACAGACAGCGCGGGTCCCGGTCTCTCACTTTCTCGCGCCGCTCGCGCTCGCCGTCCAGCTCGCGCTGCAGGCCCTGCGCTCGGTCCTCTGCGTCGTCTGCCTGCTGCTGCAGGGCCTGGATCTTGCGCTTCACCGCCTCCAGAGAGTTGAGGCTGGCCATAGCTCACTCGCTCCGCTGGGCTCCAGCGACAGCTAGGCGGCCGCACCCGGGCCTGTGAGCCTTGGCCACGCCGGGGCCGCCCCCGCCTCTCCCCGCCCCGTCCCTCCCCCCTACCCTGCTGTCAGGCCGATGAGGTCACCCCGGCCAGCCGCGACGTCAGCGGCGGGCGGGGGGGTGGTGGTGGCAGGGGATGGCTGACGTAGGCACCGCTGGCGGCCTTTGCCCTGCGGGCTCCTAGTCCTCCTGAGAGGCCCGCCCCGCCTGGCCCAGCGGCCACGCACTTACCTGGGGTCTTCGTCTGCTTCAGTTTCTTCCTCACGTCTTTCAGAACCTCGGAGCGCCTGTTCCATTCTTCCTCCATGCTTTTCCGTTTCTTCTGGACGTGCATCAGCTGCTTTTCCACCTGGAGACCCAGAAGGGAACGAGTCAGCCTAATGGTCTGTTGCCTGGCGCTTGGGAGGCTGAGGCAGAAGGACTGGGAGTTTGAGGCCCTGCAAATGAACACAAAGTCTACATGAGCTGGTGAGATAGTTCCACGGGTAAAGGTGCTTCCTGCCAAGCCCGATGCCCAGGGTCCGTTAACCTCACACGTGTAGAAAGTAAAGGTTTATATAGAGAAGGTCTCCTTCAGAGGACACAAGTTTGTGAAAGTAAAAAGTATGTATAGACAAGGTCTTAGACAGAGGACTCAGGTTTGACTCCCAGCTCCTGTTCCGGGGGAGCCAACATCCTCTGCTTCCATGACCTCTTAGCACAGGCATGCATGCAGGCAAAACACTAACATAAAATATAAAACACCCCCGCCCCCCACAGTGGTGAGTGTGCATTACTGAATACAGAGGGATTTTACTCTTCTCTTGATCTAGGGACTGGCCATTCTTAGACTCACCAGAGTCCCCACTCTCTTGAGGAAGTCAGAGCTTTAGTTTGCAATACTACAAATTGACTTTTGCACTCTCATTTTCCAAATGCAGGTCTCAGATGATCTCTGTTTAAGCAAAGTGGACCCTATAAAAACTCTCTGAGTTTTGTAGGCAGAGACTTTCTGATCAGTGTGCAAGCCCCTTTCCCTGCTGAGAACCTTCCTTGGCTGCCCATTGCTCTGGGTAGTGATACTGAGGAAGGTGTCACCAAAGCACCCTCAAGACCCCAGATCCTGCTCTCACGCCAATCTTGGTCCCACATCTGGCTTTTGGGGTTGTCCTGGAAGAGACTGACTCCCAGGACCAACTCCCTTCTGAGCTCGAGTTGTCACTCCTCTAACTTTTGCACACTTGTCATCATCTGTTTTAATTAACATGTCCTTTAACCTTCCCCAGAATCTAGTGCTGTTTGTTCTGAGAGTCTGTCATCCCCCTCACCTTCCTGTTTGAGGCATCTCATCTCTCTGAGAGCCATTCAGCCATGTGACACCTCCTAGCTGCTACAATCAGTCGCTCTTGTGTCAACTCCACAGGATCTCCTGCTACCCATGTTGTGGCCTGCAGCAGGACGCCCCCGCCCCCTTGGCAGTCCTCCCCTGTGAGGCCAAGCTTCCCGTCCTCTTCCTGTCCTCCCTCAGCGGGAAGCACTGAGGGAGGTTGCCTTTCTGTAGATTAACCCCCACCACTTCCCCTAACCCCCACAGGACTGGAACCCAGTTCTTAAAATAAATTTGATGGGGACTGCATGCTCACACCAAGACTCAGATCTCTGTGAACAGTGAGTGTTAAGTAAGATGATAACCAACTACTTATGTATGTGCACACTTGTGAGTGTGTGTGTGGGCAGGTGTGTGTGTGCACACATGCAAGTGTCCACTTCCCCCCACCCCCTTTTTTTGACACTGCTTCTCACCCTATAGATCAGGGTGGCTCTAAATTCACAGAAATCTGCTACCTTTGCCTCTTGACCCTGGATTAAAGTGTTGTTTTCTTTCCTCCCAAAGGGAGTGCTTGTCAGAGGTGCCACCTGGGAGGTCCTGAGGCTCTGGGCTGATTGGATGAACTCAGGGCTGCAGGCATAGGGCAGGCACTCCTAAGTGGATAGGAGTCACAGCCCACCCTCCAGGTGGTAGAACCAGGCTTAGATGAGCACAGCAGAGAGCTGTCCCAGCTGGCTTGTCTGACATCTCCAAGGCCACTCTGGACACGGTCCCACTCTGCCACAATGATGGATGTGACTGGGCCCATCCCATCATTCATAGCACTTCAGGCTAAAGGGAGGGCCTTGACCTCCAGGCAAAGAGCTTGGAGTCTTGCTCTTAGTCACAGATAGGTGACGCCTCTCCCTGTCCCTTTTCTGGCCTTAGTTTCCCCAACAACTGAATGAAAACCTTAATCTGGTGAACTTTGAACACTCTAGGGCAGGTAGCTGTCTTTGACTAAGAGACTGAGTCAGTTCCCTTAAAGACACCTCACAGACCAAGGCTGGCCTTCACCCACTTGTCTTCCTTCTGGACCTGTGGAGTGGAGTATTTATTGAGTACCTACTGTATGCCAAGTATGGGAACTCTCTCAGTGTGAATCAGATTTGACTCCACTGGATATGAATCATAGGTTATAAAGGGAGTTTGAGGGGTTTTATATTCTTTTTTTAAAGTGTGTGAGTGTTTGTGTGTATGTATGCACACTCGCGCTCAATACCTGCAGAAGTATTGGGTTCCCTGAAACTGGAGTTACAGGCAGTTGTTAAGTTGCCTGACAGGTGATGGCAGCTGAATTCAGGTTCTGTGTTAAGAGCAGCAGGTGCTGTTAACCACTGCCCCATCTCTCTAGTCCTGTTTGTTTTTTGAGGCAGTGGCTCATTTAGTCCAGGATTCTTCCAGTTCCTATGCAGCTAGGACAAACTTAAATTCCTGAACTTTCTGCATCCACCTCCAGAGGGATGGGTGACAACCATGTGTCCCTCACCTGCCTGGGCACTTGAGTGAGTTCTTGATATTTTAGGAGACAGCATTTGTACAAGAACAGTTGGACTTCCAGAGATACACACTCACTGAAGTCCCGTGTTACAGAGTGGCAAACGGTCCTGAAAGCAGGATGGCCTTGGATAACACAGGACTTTGGTGTCAATGCTGGTTTGACTAGAGGCTCTGCTGTCCACTGTGAGGATACTCACCCAGCCTCCTCCCTCTGGCACCCCGAGGCTGGGATGACCCGCTCTCCTCCAGCCTGGGCTCACTGAAGGCTGTGTTTACAGCTGAAGTCACCACAGGCCCCAGCAGCAGAACATAGCAGGAAGTGATCTTTGCTATGTGGATAGTGTATGTGTGTACATGTGCATATATGCATGCGTGTTCGTGACCATGTGTAAGACAGAGGTTAACGGTGGGCATCTTCTTCCCATTCTGTTTTTGAAGTAGGGTTTCTGACTAGAACTGGAGTCCATTAATTTGGTGACACTGGCTGGGCAGGAACCCTGGATCTACCTGTCGCTGGTGCACTCAGATACACCCTGTTGGGCTGGACTTTACATAGTATCTGGGAGTCTAGACTCAGGCTCTCTCATGGGTGTGAGGCAAGCACCACTCTGCTGTCCTCTACACACTCCAAAGATTCCAGTGGTAGGAGGTGGGAATAAAAAGGAGACAGTACCAACAGGCCAGTGTCGCTTCCTGTCCAGATCCCATGGCCAGAGCCTCCCTGACCTGCCACTCTGCTCTGGGACTCAGTTTTTCTCCCAGTAAAGCGGTTACAGAATACACAGTTTAATGAGGTGGAGGCAGGATGTGGGGGTCAAAGGGCAGCAGTGACGGATGTTGCTGCCCTGGGCTGCAAGTTGGGCAGGAAACAGGCAGGCCAGTTTTCCATCCTGCTTCCCCACTGGACAGGCACAGCCAGGAACTGGATCAGGCTGAAGGTCCTTGGGGTCATGGGGACAGTGGTTGGTTCAGATGGGTCCTGACTGGTTCCCTCTGTCTTCCTGCAAGGGAAGAGAAGTCCATATTGTTATCTGTAGCCAACCTCCATCACCAGCAGGAGTGACTGACCTTCGGTACCACACCCTGCCTTCTTCTCCAGGACTCTGGGACCCGGTATCCCACCACAGAGCATCCTAAGATTTCACTGAGGCCTCAGAGATGGTGGCCTCTAGCCAGGTGCAGTGGTGAACTCCTGTCATCCCAGCACCTGGGAGGTTCAGACAGGTGGATGACTTGTGGGCCAGCCTGTGTTACATAGCTGGATCATAAGTCAAAAGCCACACCATCGCCACAGCTCAGTGAGTGAACATACTCACTACCAAGCTTGAGAACCCGGGTTTAGCCCCAGGACCCGAAAGATGGAAGGAAAGAAGCAACTCCTGAAAATTGTCCTCCAATCTTCACGTGTGCATCCCACTCCCCACAAACACACAGCAGACAAATAAAACGAGAGACACCTGGATTTCCACCCAAGTCACTCCTAGCAGTTTCCTTGAGAAAAAAAGACTTGGAAAATAGAGAAACAAAAACAAAATAAAAAACTCAAAAAAATTCCTGGGCTTGGGGAACAGGCTCACTGGATAAGAACACTTACAGCACAAGCATGATGGTCTGAGTTCAAATCCCCAGCACTCATATTAAGAAGAAAACATATGGATGCACATGTACTGTAACCCCAACACTTTGGAGGTCGGTGACAGGAGGATCACTAGTACTTACTGCTGCCAGGTCCAGGATCAGCGGAGAGACCTGCCTCAAGAGACTAAAGCTGAGGATGACAGAGCTGGGTACCAGTCCCCTCTTTCCTCTGGGACACAGATGTGTGTGCAACACACACTCACACACACTCTCACACATTTACTCTCTCACACACACATGCACACACCCACACAGACACACTCACACACATTCACACACACACACACTCACACACTCTCTCACACACTCACACACACATACACTCACGTATACACAAAGAAAAGAAAAAATCCATCGAGAAGCAGGACAAACTGCCACCATTTTGGTCACAGAGCTGGTTGGGGACTGCAAGAATCTTCTTTTTTGAGCACTATGCTTCCTTGGGAGATTAACCTAGACCAATCACTCACAATTAGTGAAAAATGGAGCCACAGACTTGATTATCCCTTTCCCAAGCCAAGCCCTTCATGAAGGTCCAGCCTGAGGCAGCAGAAATCAGCACAGAGAGGGTGCTGAGCAGCTGGGAAGCAACCCAGCACAGCACATGCTCTTACTTGTTTGAGCTTGTTTTGGGCACTTTTCTTTCTCACTTCAGCACTTTTCTTGTCTGCCTCAGCCTGCTCTGTGTGATGGTATTCTGTGTTTCTGGCTTCAGCATCTATATCCCTTTGATGGCCTTCATGGTTTCTGTGGGGTATGGGCACAGGGCGAGAGAGTGGCCCAGGGTGGAGGACCAGGTCTTATAGGCCCAGCCTGCCCACCCCCCCAGTAGGCAAGTCTTCGAGGAGGCCCAAGTCTGCTGCAGGGCCAGCTGCCACTCCTTTGACAAAGGAGGACTTTGCTAGCTCACCAGCCTGAAGCCCTAGGCTTATTTGGGCCTAGGCTTTTCCTAAAGAAAAAGAATAGCCAGCTCAGGTTCCAGTTATAACCTAGTGACACAGGTATGGGACCCATGCGGGACTGTGGGCAACAGGCAGGTCTCTGAAGATTCCTGTGGCCAGGCCAGAGGTGGGGTTTGCACTGGGCAGCCTTAGTTTCCCTGGCTCCAGGGAAGAATGAAGGTTTGTGAGTGGGCGCAGAGTGTTTGTCTCAGGTGCAGAGGATCCCGGTCGGTGCCCTTGCCCTGCTGAGTCCTGCTGGTGGGTATTAGGCCCAGTGGTCTTCATTTGGTCTGTGCCAACACCTGGCTCAGTCTCTGCACCTCTCTCTCATCCCTTCCTCCACCATCTCTCTTTCTATACCTCTCTCTGTCTATCCTGTCACCAGGGTTTCTCTCATGTGCAGCTCACCAAATCGAGAAGCTTGGTCCATCAGCTGTCATGGGTAATCTCATGCTAACTTACAGCTCTTGTCAGGCCCGAGGTTCCTGACACCCGTTTTAGACCCCATACTGTCTTCCTTGTTCAGAACCTGATTGACTCCCTACTACCTACAAAAACAGAAAATGGCCTCCAACCCCTGTACTTCCCCCATGTCCCATCCCTGGAAAGCCGACCTGAGTGACTCCAGGCTCAGCAGCAAGACCTTCTCTGTCCAGGTTCTAGGCCTAGCCCAGACCTTTATAAGTCCTTTCTCTAATGCTTCTCTAATTGGGTCTGTGCCATTACCATGCTCAATTTCCCTTGTTACAGAAGCAGCGATTAAATGCATCTCCCACAGTGTCAGTGATAAAAACACACGGCAGCCAGGTCAAGCCACTGGCACACCATACCACTCACCAGCCTAACCGGGAGGGTACACAGTTTCACTTTGTTTGGAATAGGATCATCCAATGTAGTTTGGAACTCAAGATTCTTCTATCTCAGGCCAGCAGAGCACTGGGGTCACAGACTTTACCATAGCACTGGGCTGCAGCCCACCATAGTTTTTTGCAGTGCTGTGTGAAATCCAGCAGCTTACCACATTCTCAGTAAGTGTTCCTCTGCCTACTCATGACCTCACTGGGAGGTTCTAGGCACGAGAGCAGGAGTTCTTCCTTGCCACTGTCAAGCCAAGGGCTCTCCCCACGGGACCAACTGGAGCTCTCCTCTTTTCCCCCTCGGCCCTGGGCCCCCACTCCATTCTCAGCTCTTTTGTGGCTCCCAGAGGCACCTGGGTGTCCAAGAGGCTGAGAACGAGACAGCCCCTGCCTCGTCATAGGCCCGGGGACCCCCCCCCCCAGTCAGCTCCCACTGTTCCACGCCTCAGACTGTGCTTCCCCACCCCTGGAGTGGTGTCCCTGGGCTGCCCTATGGCCCAACACCCGGCTGGTAACAGGGTCAAACTTCCCACGTTCTGCCTCCCGAAGCAGCTGAGCCCTGTGGCAGAGCAGATGTGGGACCCCATAACCCTACCTCAGGCCTAGTGTGTAAAACCCGGATTCTGTCCCTGGTGTCAGTTCTGGGGTTTCATTCCTGGCACTGTGGGGACTACTGATGTAGGTGATATGTGTGTGGTCTGAGATCCTTCTTAAAATGGTGAGCAGCTCCTGGTGGTTTAGAGAGCTACAAAACTGGGCAGTATCATTGGGAAATTAATAATTAATAATAATTATAGTAAACATTGATTGGCTCTGTTGCACCTGGGGCTCTCTGCCAAGTGTCTTCAACTGAATCTACTTGATTTTACAAGTCTCCCAAGAGACAGGCACTATGTTTTACTTTTTAAAAAATGATTTACTTAGTTTTATTTTATGTGTCTTTGTATGTCTATGTATGAGTTTGTGGACCATATGCATGCAGCATCCCTGGAGATCACAAGAGGGCATCAGACCTTCTAGAACTGAAATGACGGGAATGTGAGCCACCCAGTGTGAGTTCTGGGACGTGAACCTAGATTTTCTGCAGTAGCAGCCAATGCTCCTCATAGCTAGTAACACAGTATGCAATTGACTGACCTGGGAGTTGCACATGGGCTCTGGACTCTGGAGTCTACATACTTAGCCACTACCCAAAGCCATAGATATCCTCTTTTGGTCCAGGGCCAGCTCAGGCTACTCTCAGGAGTCAGCCAGTGCCCAAGGGGTGTCATTGCTGCATCAGGGGACAGTTTACTTATGACGCTGAAATGTCTGATCCTACGGGTGTGGCAGCCTGGGCCTCTAAGGATGTTTGTCTATGGAGTATAGCTTCCTCTACGGTGCAGGGTATTTGTCTATGGTGTATAGCCTCCCCCTGTGGAGCAGAGGGCAGGTTTGTTTGGTTTCTGTAGAGATAATAAGTTTCTCTTGGACCTGAGGATAGGGTGGGAATGTTTGCTTACAAATTTTACATTGGAATTTATTCTTTTCAACGCCAATAAGCCCATATAAAAAACACACAACCCAGTTATTATAATTATAGGTTATAAGCCTAGATTGGGCAGATCTAACACTATACTAGCTTATTCCCCAGTTACAAGACCCCTTGCTACTTGCCATCTCTCTTGGTCATGCTGATGTGCTCTGTAGCTTGCTTCTCTTCTGGCTTTCTCCTTCCCCTTTTATACTCTTCTCCCCACCTGCCCCCACTCTCAAAGCCCACTCCACCTTTCCCTCCACTGCCCAATCACAGGCTCTATCCTTTACTGACCAGTTAAAATGGGAAGAAGTGATATCACTTGAGTATGTGGTGGACTACTCATCCAGGGTCAGCCTGAGACAGAACAAGTTCTAGGTGAAGAAAAGCTTAAATCCAGGTGTGGTGGTACACACTTTTAATCCCAGGAGATAGGCATGCACATCTCTGAGTTAAAGGTCAATCTACAGAACAAGATCCAGGACAGCCAAGCTTAGGTAGTGAAGGAGTTGGAAAAGAGGAATTTAGTGATAATGTAATAGAACAAGGGTGACGTGTTCCAGCTCTTGCAAGCAGCAGAACTTGGCAGCTTCAGCCATGTGGCTCTGGTTTTACATTCAAGAGGAGCAGGAGACTACTGGAACTATTGATGCTGGTTAACTGGAGCTAAGAAATTAGTGGTGATTAAGAAGAGAGCAGCATCACTGAGGTGAAATCTTCTGGGAAGTGTTTTCTGAGAGCACAAAGAAGCTGTGTTCCAGAGATAGCCAAGGTTGTACCTCGAGCTGCAGCTGTACTTGGTAATGTGGTGCTGGTTTTGAAGGCATGAAGGGATCATGAAGAGAAGCTGAGGCTTGGGACTGTGAGAGGCCAGGGAAGGCCATTGGTGATGGTGCCACCCAGACACAGTTGACAGCCCAGGACTAAAGAGGTCATGCAAAGGAGCTGAGGCTTGGCACCATGAAGAGAGTCTATGAGAGGCTGTTGATGAAGCAGAAGACCCCAGCTTATTGGAGATGCCAGCACCATGGGATGATCACCAAGAACAGCAGCAGCAGTGGAGTGGATCAACCTGAGCTTAGGGTTAACCTGCTACAGAGGGCAGAGCTGGAGAGTGACACCAGCCCTTTGGATGAACCAGATCATGTGTGGATCCCAGACATTGAAAAAAGAAGAAGCTGTAACATTGCAGTTGCCTTGGAGATGCCAAAATGTTCGAGATGTTAGAGCCGTGGTCTGTCTGCTGAGGAAGGCTGCTAGCTGAGTGGAACCAGCCCAGGAGAAAGAAGTTTGTTGCAGTCAACAAAGATGAAAAAAGAGTGGAGATCTGAAGACTACTTTGACATCAGCCATGGAGATGCAGAGTTTGGAGTTTGTCCAGCTGGTTTCCTGTCTTGCTTTGGGGATTACAGTTAAGTGATTCGATGAATCTCAGAAGAGCCCTTGAACTTTGGATTTTTAACATTGTTGAGATTGCTATAGACTACAGGGACTTTTGAAGTTAGACTCAATGTATTTTTCATTATGGTATGTTTAGGTATGGCCCCCATAGACTCATGTCTGAACAAGCCTATGGGGGCCAGGGAGTGGAATGTGATGGTTTGTATATGCTTAGCCCAGAGAGTGGTACTATTAGGAGGTGTGGTCTTGTTGGAGTAGGTATATGTCACTGTGGGAGTGGGCTTAAGACCCTTATTCTAGCTGCCTGGAAGTCAGTATTCTACTAGCAGCCTTCAGATGAAGATGTAGATCTCTCAGCTCTGCCTGCACCATGCCTGCCTAGGTGCTGCCATGTTCCCACCTTGATGATAATGGACTGAATCTCTGAACCTGTAAGCCAGCCCCAAATATATGTTGTCCTTTATAAGAGTTGCCTTGGTCATGGTGTCTGTTCACAGTGGTAAAACCCTCACTAAGGCACTATCTTAAGTCTAAGTCACTTTGCTTCTGTAGCTGACATGTATGAGTTGTTCTGAGGCCAGAAGCTGCAGTCTTTGGCATTTAGCACCTCAAGTAAAACAGAGGGGAATTAAGCAATATAGCCTTTGTTCTATCTCTGCAGAAACTGCGAGGCTCTATCTCCCAGCCTTCTATTTGAAGTCACTGGAAGAAAAAGAGACACTTTTAATTTTAACCTTTATTTCTAAGTTCTTTCTAAAAAGTTTCCTAAGAAAAGTTCTCTAAGAAAAGGGGTCAGGGCTGTCCTGTCTTTGTCCTTAGCACTGATACATCTTTCTGAGTGCATGATCGCATGGTAAAAAGTTCACCACAAGTTTATACATAAATTCAAATCATAAATTGAGTAAAAAGTTTATAACAGAGAATATTTACATGCATATCCATTAGGAGAAATTATCTGGCTAAGCATTCATCTTCTGTCACCAGCTCTGCAGGCTCACGGAGAGCTAAAAAGCATAGCGTCTGTGAATGTTATCATTGAAGTTTTGTATCGATAGACCCAGTCAATATTTTATCTTCTGTCCTTGCACCTAGAGTAAATTCTCAGTTCCCTCTGTATGACTTATGGGTAATTGTTTACAACCTCTTGGAATGTGCTCTGAGTTGTAGATGTCTGGTTGCTATATCAGAAGCAATTAACTTGTGACACTTGAAGACTGGCAGAGTTATCATTGCAGTTTTGATTATCAGAGAGGACTTAATAGCAGTAAAAGAGCTTAATTACTAATATAATTTTAGGAATTGTCATAGGATTATCATTAAGAATTAAGAACTCTCCAGGCAGTGGTGGTGCACACCTTTAATCCCAGCACTTGGGAGGCAGAGGCATGTGGATTTCTGAGTTCGAGGCCAGCCTGGTCTACAGAGTGAGTTCCAGGACAGCCAGGGCTACACAGAGAAACCCTGTCTCGAAAAACCAAAAAAAAAAATTAAGAAATCATCTATTTGTCTATAAAGTATCACTACAAGACAGTAAGCACATCTTCATTGTTCTGCAGAGATCTGCTTTAAAGGGTGGGCTAATATCTAGTGATTGTTATATGTATTTAATAGTAACAGGAAGAGCATATTGATAGCAGGAATCTTTTCTAAAATGAAATT
Organism: Mastomys natalensis; assembly: GCA_021653895.1. Taxonomy (NCBI): domain Eukaryota; kingdom Metazoa; phylum Chordata; class Mammalia; order Rodentia; family Muridae; genus Mastomys; species Mastomys natalensis. The sequence continues at coordinate 629,890 of JAJTUV010000903.1, forward strand.
CTTCTTGGTCTTGTCTAGAGAAGCAAATCAGTCATTAACTTTGTCACTCCATGTTGGGACAATCTCAGGAAGATCACCTGTATTTTTTAGATTCTCCTTGATGGCTCCTGGCACAATTTAACCTCAGAGATTTGGCTATGAGTCTGATTTTGCTGAGTGAAAAGGTAAGTCCTCCAATCCCTCCATCCCTCTGATCTCTCCAGCCCCAGCAGGCTCTGCTGTGTGGAAGGGGAACAAGGACTTGGTTTCTGCAGCTTCAGGGTTCATGGGGTCCTGGCATGTGAGGAAGGGGACTGTCCTTTCCTGGTGGTTCTCTTGGACTCCTGGACTCTGCAGTGGCCTTTTGTGGTCTTGCAGGCCCTGTGTGGAGCAGCCCTTTCTTTACAGGGCCCGGCTCTCTCCAGGCCCCTCCCTGTCTCTGCAGGATGGGCTAGATCTCACTGTGTGTTCCTCTCACTCTGCTCTTGCTCTCTCAGGATTTAGTTTACTGTTACATATTGTATGTGTGTATGTTGACTCCCCAGCCCAGGCTGTGTAGGAAGGTTGCTGGGGACCAGAGAAGTGATACCAGGAAGAAGACACATGTGAGGGAAGCAGCTGGGACTCAGCTTCCCTTTGAGTTTTCCTGAGCAAAACCAGACATTTCAGGTTAGGAGGCTGAGTCACCCAGTTATTGTCTTATTTAGTTTACGTATATGTGTGTCTTTTTGTTTGCATGGATGCCAAGGGAGTCCAGAAATGGGTGTCTGAGCCCTTGGCTCTGGAGTGACAGAGCCTTTGTGAGCTTCTGATGTGTGAGGGAATGGGAATCAGGTCTCTGATAGAACAGTAAGTGTTCTTAATTGCTGAGCCATCATTCCAGCCTCACTTGTCCAATTCTTTTAAAAGATTTTTTTTTCTACTAAAAGAATTACATAGATGTGGGGTACTCAACAGAGAAGACTTACTCGGACACCAGTTTAAGCCTGTCCAAAGTCTTTATTCGCTGCCTGGAAACTACACCAGATTCTTAGGACCTCTGTGTGACCCGAGCCTTTCTCAGGGCGACCTTTTAAGCACTAAAACCATGTCCTGGGCTAATGTGTGTTGTGGATAGCCTCAGCCTTGTATTTTGATCCTAGTTTCACTTTCCTGGGAGGGGCTGCAGAGGATGATTGAATCTGTACACAGGTGATGTCTTGTAAACCTTCTGTCCAATTAAAACCTGTAAAATAAAGGCTAGAGCCAGAGATTGGGCAGTAGAAGGGGAGGCAGAGAAAAAGGCTTAGGGGAGGAGAGAGTGAGAGGAATTTGATATAAAAGGTAGAGCAGAAGGGAGGCAGAGGTAGAAGCAAGAGGAAGTCGAAGCAGAAGGAAGCTGGCCTTCTATCTCTGATGATGGAGGAACCGGAGCCTGAAGGACAACCATTCAGCCTGGATAAACCTCAAGTTATAAGGGATCTCATAGCCGGGGATTAGAGTAGTGTAGTGGTAAATCTGCCCAATCTAGGCGTGCAATTTATACCATAATTATTGAGTTGTGTCTTCCTTTACTGGTCTCCTTCGGGAAGGAGATCTTACAGCAACAAATTTGGCGGTTTAAATAATTTCTTCTACTACAAACATGCTTCAGCTGATGGTAACCAGAAGCAGAACAACAGAAGTCAGAAAGCAAGGTTAGCACATTTAGAGACTGTCCTAAAACTATGGACTTTGATGGGTTAGGCCTTTGTTTTCGTTTTGTAAGGTGATGCTGTCTATGCACTGAGTTTTGTAGCCTGAATGGTACTTCCATCATGGAGTCAGCTGGGCTTTTCTTTTCTCATTACTCTGTAATGAGGAGGAGCTTTTTTCTCCCCACTTTGGCTTATAGTTTGAGAGATACAATCCACACATCATGAAAGGTATGGAGGAGTGTCTTGGTCTGGGGTGGCATAAGCTTGTGGCTGCTACTTATTACATGTAGGCAGATTAGGGAGTGGAGAGCTTGGGTCAGATGTGGACATTGATTGTTGAGGCTAGTGCCAGTGACCACTTCCTCTAGTTAGCCCTCATATCCAAGATGCATAATCTCTCCATCTGGTGGGCACCAAGAATCCAGACATACAAACCTGTGGGGAACACCGCACGATCAAACCACAACAGAATCTATACCACCAGCCCCCTTCCAAGAACATCACTAGACATGGTGGCATACACTTGCAATCTCAGCTTTTGGGAAGCCTAGGTGAGGGATGTGGGTTGCTTCTGAATGAAGTGAGGACACATTGGCTCCTAGGTTTGGCTGAGGAGAAGTCATGTTGTAGCTATGAGGGAGAGAACAGCCAGAGGCATCTGGATGAGTCTAGACTGAGCCTGGCCAGGAGTGTAGAGTGTGGGGGAGGGGGGGGGACAAAGGAGACCAGGAGAGCAGAGAGAACCATGGGAACAAACAACCAAAATGGCTGAGTTATACAGGCCAGAGGAGCTAGAGGAAGAGATGCAAAGCCCAGCCCCTGGGCTGGAGAGGTTTAGCTGGGGATGGGGTGGGAAGTGTAGGCAGGAGCCACAGATACTGAGTGAGACTTGGGACATCAGCAGTCTGAGGCTAGCCTGGGCTGGATAGTGAGTTCCAGACTAGCCAAGGGTATATAACAAGTTTTATTTTTATTTCTTTCTCAAGAATAAAGGAAACAAGGGTGTGGGAGGTAGAGAGATGGCTCAGTGGTTAAGAACTTGTGCTGTTTTTCCTGAAGGTCTGAGTCTGATTCTCAGCACCCACATCAAGCAGCTCACAACTGCCTGTGACTCTAGGGGGACTATGTGCACACATACACACACACACACAAATAATAATAAAGATATATTGTAATTAATTAATCTTATTTCTTTGGGGGTATTGTACACCACAGCACCCATGTGGAGGTAATAGGACAACTGTGTGAATAGCTTCACTTCTACCATGGGAGTTCTGAGGATCCACCAAGTTAGGCTTGGTGCCAGTTGGTGTCAGTTATCTGCTGAGTCATGTTGCCAGCCATGTTCATCTTTGTGGAGACTCAGGAGGACAATGCAATGAAAGGGTCAACTTGGGCTCAGGGTTGCAAAGCCATGGTCACTTGGCTCTACCTGTGTGGGCAGAATGTCTTGGTGCAAGCAGGGTGGTGGTGGTGGTGTATACTTTTAATCCCAGCACTTGAGAGGCAGAGGCAGGTGGATCTCTGTGAGTTCCAGGCCAGCTACTGCTACACAGAGAGACCCTGTCTTGACAAAACCAAAACCAAAACCAAAACCAAAGAACATTATGGTACATTTCTTGTTTAGATGACTTGGTGTTGGCATCAAGAGTGCAGCTTCCTGGTCATGTCTGGAAGTATTCTGCAGACTCTCTCTGTCCCAAGTCTTAGGGTCAGGCTGTGTTACAGATTTCCATTTGGGACTGTGTGCCCCATGGTCACTTGTCTGTATTTGACCATTTGTGGGTCTGGGTAACATGCTCGGTCTGCTGCAGAAAGAAGCCCTTGCAGTGACAGGGAGGGCTGCGTTTACCAAGAGCTTGCCAATGCCCCTTGGCCGGCTCCTAATCCAGTCGATCTGACAGTTAACCAGGATGCATCTGTGGTAAAGTTAATTAATGGGAGAGACGAGATGGCTCAGTGGTTAAGAGTGACTACTGCTCTAACAGAGAACCAGAGTTCAGGTCCCAGCACCCACACCTGGCAGTCACAACCACCTGTAACCCCAGCTCCAAAGGACCTGTGGCATCTGTGGATATAACACAGAGGGGGAGCGGAGAGAGGGAGAGAGAGAAAGAGGGGGAAATAAAACAAATATGTTTAAAAGAGATTAATCTATAAGGCTGGTGAGATGGCTCAGTGGGTAGAGAGGCTTGCTGCCAAGCCTGATGACCTGATTTTGGAGGGAAATTCAATATCCACAAGTTATCCTCTGACCTCTACACAGCTGTCATGACACAGGTGCACTTCTATACATTCACACGTATACTAAATACATACATATAAGAAATGTTAAAGATTAATTTATAAATCAGGCACAACAGTACCCTAATAATACAATAACTAGTAACAAAGTTACGGGAACATAGTCTCTTCCCTCTCTCTTCCTCTCTCTCTTTCTCTTTCTCTCCTCTCTCCAAAGTCTCACTCTGTAGCCAAGGCTAACCTTAAACTCCACAGTCTCCCACCCCAACTCCCCAGTGCTAGGATGATGTGACAGATGCGTGTCACCATGCTTAGCTTCCAACCATGTTACTATATTGTTCTTGCCTAACTCAGGGTATCAGGAGATGATGGGATGTTTATGTGACCATAGGAGGTAATGAGACAGGGCGTTGGGAAGCTATCTGAACATGAGCATATGAGAACATAAGCTTGAAACTGAGATGGTTAAGTCACACAGACACACTGATGAGACTGTTCTCCCGTCCTGGGAGGGATGGAGATGCACAGCATAAGGTATCATCATGTGGGTAGAATGCCACAAGATGGGGAACTTTTTTTTTTTTTTTTTTTTTTTTTTGGTTTTTCGAAACAAGGTTTCTCTGTATAGCCTTGGCTGTCCTGGAACTCACTCTGGAGACCAGGCTGGCCTCGAACTCAGAAATCCGCCTGCCTCTGCCTCCCAAGTGCTGGGATTAAAGGCGTGCGCCACCACCGCCCGGCACAAGATGGGGAACTTGAGTGCTAGAGAGATGGCTCCATTGTTAAGAACACTGGCTGCTCTTGCAGAAGACCCAGGTTCAGTTCCTAGAACCTACATGTACACAACCATATGTAACTCCAGATACAGGGATACAGCATCCTCTTCTGGCCTCCATGGGTACTGCACCCATGTGGTGGTCAGGCACACATGTAGACAAATGCTCACACATAAAAAATAAAATAAAAATAAAAACCTTAGGATTTGTTTCCCAAACTTTCTTTTATCTTTTAATGAGTTTATCTTGTGTGCAAGATTTCACTGACAGGCCTGTGGAGTCAGAGTCCAATCTGTGAGAGTCAGTTTGCTTCTTCACCATGCAGGTCCCAGGGATCAAAGTAAGGTCATCAAGCATGCTGGACAGCCCAAGTGTCTGGAATTTTCTACTTGACATTGTTTCGGTTTTGTTTTGGGCCATGGCTGCTTGTGAGTGTCTGAAGCTGCAAGTTGCAAGCTTGTGGAGGGAGGGCCACAGACCAGAGGGTGGCACCTGTGCAGTTTGTAGTATGAACTGAACAAGGCCCAGCACACAGACAGGGTGAAGACTTAGGACTGGTGGAAAAGCAAGACAGGAGGAAGCTGGACCCTCCAGTGCATCCACAAGGAAGCTGTGGCCCATGCGGGGTGGTCAGGTCATAAGACTAGAATGGATAATTGATTCTGCCCTGGAGGCTGGAGAGATGGCTCAGTAGTTAAGTAAAGAATATTTACTGCTCTTACAGGGGACCTGAGATAGGTTTCCAGCACCGATGCCAAACAGCTCACAACTGCCTGTAACTCCAGCTCCAGGGGACCTGACGCCCTCTTCTGGCCTCTAGGGCACTATACTCACATGTACTCACCAAAACACCCAGGCAGAAAATAAATCTTAGAAGTTTAATTCTTAAAAAAAAAAAAAAAAAGAAAAAAGAAAAAAAATTTAATTCTTAGACTCAGCAGTAAAGAGCACCGGCTGCTCTTCCAGAGGTCCTGAGTTCAATTCCTAGAATCCACATGGTGGCTCACAACCATCTATACTGGTGTCTGTGGCCATTTTCTGGTATGAAGGCATACTTCAGATAGAGTACTCATATACATACAATAAATAAATCTTTTAAAAAATTAATTCTCCCATGCAAGTACTAACTTTGCTCATCCTGCTTAGCTTACAAGCCTGGGTAAGATCTGGTGTGTCCAGGATGGCACAGCCAGGGAGAAATGAACTCTTTACCTAGACTTAAGGGAGTGACCCTGTCACTGTGGAAGTGTGGTCGTTATAAGGGGGTTAGCCTGTGCAGCTGTCTGTTTCTCCTTCTGTCCTCTGCCTCTCTCCTCCCTTTGCTCTTCCTCTTCCACCATAGGACGAGGCTGTTCTGCAGACATGGTTCGGTAGTTAAGAGCACTTACCGCTCTTCCAGAGGCCCCAACTTTGTTTCCAGCGCCATTTCAGGTGGCTCATAGCCATCTGTAATTCCAGCCCTAAGGATCTAATGCCTTGTTCTGGCTTCCATACATGTGGGCATGTGTGCATGCGCACACGCACACACACACAGACAACATACACTCACATATGCTGACATACATACACACACATACACACACTCACATACAAGCACACAATCAAACACACACACTTACACACAAATACATGCTTACAATACATACACTCAAATATATACACTATGCAAACACACACACTCTCACACACACAAACGACACACATATACACACTCACACACACAAATACACACAGAAACACACACATACAAACACACACTAACACACAAAACACCATCTCTTTCTCACACACACTCTCTCTCTCTCTCTCTCTCTCACACACACACACACACACACACACACACACACACACACACACACCAACAAATCTAAAGCAAACAACTTTTCTGTAGACAACTTTGGAGGAATAAAATAATTGATGAGTTGAAGCCATATGAATGTCTGGGTATAACTTGTGCCCTTTTGAACTCCCCAGTCCTGTGGCTACCTAACAAGGACTGCTGTCCTTCGGACAAGGATCCCCAGGGCGCCTTTCATGTCTCTGTTCCTCAGGGTATAGATGAAGGGGTTCAGCATGGGAGTGACCACAGTGTACATCACTGCCGCTGCCGTGTCTTTCTGGGCTGTGTGGGAGGACGTAGGGCTGAAGTACACCCCAATCAGTGTCCCATAGAAGAGGGACACCACGGAGAGATGGGAGCCACAGGTGGAGAAGGCTTTCCATTTCCCTCCTGTAGATGGAATCCTCAGCACTGCTGTAAAGATGCGTGTGTAGGAGATCAAGATGCCCACGAAAGGGGTGATGATGGGCAGCGCGCCCACAGTGTACACCATGGCGTCATTGAGAGAGGTATCTGAACAGGCCAGCTTCAGAAGTGGGCTGAGGTCGCAGAAGAAGTGGGGGACCTGGTTGTGGGCACAGAACGAGAGGCGAGTCAGAAGGACTGTGTGGGTCAGGGCATTTGCAAAGGCTAAGGTCCAGGATGCAGTGACCAGGAAGCCACAGAGCCGGGGGGTGATCAAGGTTGTGTAATGTAGAGGGTGACAGATGGCCACGAAGCGGTCGTAGGCCATGGCAGTCAGCAGGAAGCTGTCAATGCCTGCAAACCAGATGAAGAAGAACATCTGTGTAAGGCAACCAGAGTAGGAGATGCGTCTCTGTCCCGACACATGGTTGGCCAGCATCTTGGGGATGGTGGTGGAGGTGAAGCAGATATCTACAAAGGCCAGGTTGGCCAGAAAGAAGTACATGGGGCTGTGCAGCCTGGGATCAGCAGCAATGGCCAGGATGATGAGCAGGTTCCCTAGGCCTGTGACTAGGTACATGCTCAGGAAGGCGGAGAAGAGCAGCTGCTGCTGTCTGGGGTCCTGTGACAAGCCTAGTAATAGGAACTCGGACACCCCACTGAGGTTGGCTTCCATGGCTGTCCTAGAATAACAGGAAGAACAGAAGAATCTGTATATGATGATAACTGAGACTGAGTTCTGTCCTTCAGTCTGTGTGTGTGTGTGTGTGTGTGTGTGTGCACGCGCTTGTGCACATGGGCACATGTGTGTGCGTCTGTGTCTTAGGGTTCCATTGCTGTAAAGAGACACCATGACCATGACCACTCTTATAAAGGACAACATTTGATTAGGGCTGGCTTACACTTTCAGAGGTTCAGTCCATTATCATGGCAGGAAGCATGGCAGCATCCAGGCAGACATGGTGCTGGAGGAGCTTTTGTTCTGAAGGCAAACATCAGACTGGCTCCCACAAGGCTAGGAGGAGGGACTGAAAGCCCACGCCCACAGTGACACACTTCCTCCAAGAAGGCCACACCTCCTAATAGTGCCGCTACCTGGGCCAAGCATATTCAAACCACCACAGCGGGGTGTGTGTGTGTGTGTGTGTGTGTGTGTGTGTGTGTGTGTGGATTCCTTTCCTTTGCTCAGGCAATCGGCAGGTCTTGTTTCTCTCTTTTGAAGAAGGATTTTCCTCCCTGAGCCCATTACTGGTTGATTCTAGGCAAGGGCTCAAGATCCCTGAGCCTTACCCCCAGCCCCTGTTATAGACAGGGGCTTCACCTCTGCATTAGAGCCCCTACATAGAAACCCATAGTAAAAGGTGGGGGTACGGCTCAGTGGCAGAGTCCCACTTAGCATGCATAGGGCTCCTGAAAGGGAAAAGGTAAACCTCATGCTGTGTAGGAGTGGGTACATCTGTGTAGGATAGCATGCTATCAGGTTTCCAATTCTCTTGTACAGCACTCGAGCCCCTCAGTGCACACACAGCAGGAAAGGCTTATCTGGCTCACAGTTTCAGAAGCACCAGTCCCTGCCTTGTGCCTGGGGCAGAGGAAGAGAGCGAAGGAAGAGCCAACATCCATTGCAATGACTCCTCCCACTAAGTCCTGTCCCTATGTATGCCACTATTTCCCAGTAGTGACATAGGTTGACCCTGTCTTTTATTTTTTGAGACATGGTCTCACTATGTAGTCCAGACTGGCCTTGAATTCACAGTACTTGGGATTATAGGCCCGCACCACCGTGCCCTTCTCCAGTCTCTTCATTTATTATATGTATATGTAATGTATGTATGTATATATATATATATGTATATATATATATATATGTATATATATATATACATGTGACTGTGAGTCACCCAACATGGGTGTTAGGAACTGAACAGGCCTTCTGTAGGAGCAGCACAAATGCTTATCTGCTGAGCCATTCTCCAGCCCAAGAGCCCAGTCTCTAACACATGGGCCTTTGCAGGGAGCTCCAGATTCAGGGTGTAAAGGACAATGATGTCATCTCTCTCTCTCTCTCTCTTTTTTTTTTTTTTTGCTGTCTTTTTTTTTTTTTTTTTTTTTCTTTTTTCTTTTTGTCTTTTTGACAAAAGCCCACCTGTAGCCTAGGTGGCACTTGCACTGTTATTTAGTGAAGCTGACCTTGAACTCCTGATTCTCCTGCCTCTACCTCCCAGTGCTTAGATGACAGGTGTTCATTTACATGCCCTGCTCATCATTCCCTGGATATGTGATCAGAAGTAGGTCTATTTAAGAAAGAAATCCAGGCTGGCAAGATAGCTCAGTGGGTAAGGGAGCCTGCTGTCAAGTCTGACAACCTGAGTTCGATCCCCAGGTCCCACATGGTGGAGGGAGAGAACAGAATCCAAGTTTTCCTCTGACCTCCATACCATCACACAGACACAGACACACAGATACACAGACACACACACACACACACACACACACACACACACACACACACACACAGAAAAGGGGAAATAGAAAGATAGACACAGATGATCACACAGACACATACGCACAGAGAGAGACAGACACTGAGAGGGGAAGGAGAGAGGGGATGGGCACTCTGCAGATGGCTGTGGGCAGACGCACACCACACACATTCACCTTTCCCTCCATTATCTTGTCCTTAGTTTGGATAATGAATACATTTTGTCATCCTGCCGCTTTTGTTTTGTTTGTTATTTTGAGACAAGGTCTCTACGTAGCTCCGACATTCGTGGGACTTGCTATGTAGACCAGACCAGCCTTGAACTCACAGAGATCTGCTTCCCCTTGCCTTTGGGGTGCTGGAGTTAAAGGTGTATGCCAGTCCTAAACCTGGCCACGCTGGAGTTATCTACTCTTCCATGCTTTCTGGATGGCTGAAAATCAAACTCTCTCTCTCTCTGTCTCTCTCTCTCTCTCTGTCTCTCTCTCATACATTCTCTCTCTATCATTCTCTCTCCCACATATGCGTGCGTGCACACACACACACACACACGCACTCATACACACTCACACTCTCACACTATTCCCACTTTTAAGCCCTGCTTCAGTTGGTTAGTAAATTTCAGACCCTAACACCATTATCTGCTCAAGACCACTGCTCCTGTGACCCAAGGGCTCTTAACTCCTCTTAGGTGTTCTGATCCTTGCTGGGCTTGCTCAGGTCCCTACAAGTGACATCAAGCCTATCTCAGTCTTTGGCCTGATTCTGGGTCCCCTCGCTCAGCCTCAGTCCCACTGAAGTGACATCTGTCCAGGTAGGGCACTGGGTGGACAGTGGCTGGACTGTAGCTGCTTAAGTGTCCTGACCATCCTGTCCACTGCTTATCTCCCTCTCTTCCTCTCCCTTTCCATTCTTTCTTCACCTTCCTCTTCTTCCTCCTCCCTCTTTCTCGCCTTCTTTTTCCTTTTTCACTTTTAAGATAACATTATTATTACTACTGCTGGATACAGGTCCTCTGCTTGCTGGTCTGGAATCCAGCATCCTGCCTCAGCATCCGGGATGACAGGCGTGGGTCTCCACACCCAGGCTTCCTCCTCCCGTTGCCTCTCAACTTGTCTCCACTGACTCTCAGCTTTGTCCTTCACTGGTGTCTTTGGTACCAGGCTTGATCTCTACAATGTGCCTGGTCAAGATGAGAGGAGCTGCCTCTGCTCTGTAGAAAATCTTGCACTGGCGTCCTGCGGGCCTGGCTTCTGGTGAGCCTTCTGCTGATAGCTGACAGCTAGTGTTCATGAGAAGCTTCTTACACAGAAGACCATGACAAGGAATGGATGGAGGCTCCTTCATCACAGCATTCCAGGTAAGGCTTTTTATCTCCATTCATATACTGAGGGGACTGGAAATTATCAATGGCCCCACACTTCACAATCTGTCTTGTTCCAAACCTCTTGATACCATACTGTACAAGCTGAGCATGGTGGGCTCATCTGTTGCTCCAATACTCAGAAGGCTGAAGCAGGAGGATGCCAAGATTAGCCAGGGCTACACATGACCTTGTTTCAGAACAAACAGAACAGGAGCAGCCCTGGCACATAGGACCCAGATACTGACTACTTGGCAGAACTGCCCATTTTCTTATGTCTGTTTTTTTTATTGACACAACTTAAGTGAGGCCCAGAAAGGCAAAGCCACTTGTACAAGGTCACACAGTAGGCTTGGCTACACCCTCCACGACCCACTACTTGGTGTGGCCCCTTTCTTTTTCCCCTGCCTGGATCATCTGTTTTCACTCACCTATGAGAGGTGTGCTTCTGGCCTTGGGATGCTCGGTGGGAGGTGAGCCAGCTCTTCTTGGGAAAGGATCCTGGACAGTGTGTGACTTGTGGAGGCAGCTTTCTGTCCCTACAAAAGACTCCAAGGCCTTGGCAGAGCACAGCTTACCCTATGTCCTCATTGCCTGGCTTGTTCCCCAGGGTCTTGTTAGGACCAACTAGTTAATTGTTCTGTGTTCTGTCCCTATCAAGTCAGCTTCTTAGGGGCTGAGGGCACTGCACTTCCTGGCCAGGTTTTCCCTTCACACCTGTGGTACCAGTGTCTCTAGGATTCTTTGGGGACCCCTTGAAAAGCATGGTTCAGTGGAATTCCCTTGACACTATTAGACCTGCTCAAACCCTGAGATAGCTTTGTGGCTTTCTAACGCTCACTGGGGGCAATAGACCCTTCACATATATTATTTATTAACTTTTTGGGGGTGAAGGACACAAAGTCTGTAGCAGGCATGATTTCTGTTTTGTCCATATATGTTCAGGCATACAACATTTTTTTTTATTTTGTTTTTCGAGACAGGGTTTTCTGTATAGCCCTGGCTGTCCTGGAACTCACTCTGTAGACCAGGCTGGCCTTGAACTCAGAAATCCGCCTGCCTCTGCTCCAAGTGCTGGATTAAAGGCGTGGGCCACCACCGCCCGGCCAACATTTTCATATCATTCAGTAGGATGGGAATGGAGTCCCGTGAAGGAAGGCTCCATTATTCCTCTTAGTCTGATCCTATTCTTTTGAATGCTGCTTCCCCGACTCACTTCTGAAGCAGCAGCAGTTTGCTCTTTTCCCTCCCTGGGGGGTGCACCCCAACCTTATGTGGGGTCAGGTTCCCACTGACCTCACTAGTTTGTCTATGACCACTCCCGGTCTCCCTTTCCCTTATAAACCATGCTTTCTGAGACACCGGTTTTCAGGCTGAAGTCCCTCCACGTCTCCTGCAAGCTGAGCTCTGTGTCATCCAGGACCCACCTTCCTGGCTCTGGGCCTCTGTAAACTTGACCTGTGGGCGTTTGCTGTGGCTCCTTGTGCTCACTGCTCACTCCTGCAGTTTCTCACGCACAGTCTCGGGGCTGAGCTTTCTTCGATGTCCCAGCACTCAGGACTGGGGGTCTAGAGCTGGCAGGAGAGGGGCTGTTGCTGAGGTGGACATGCCAGCCTTCGGAACTGCTCTCAGGTCTTCCTAGTGGAGCACAGGAGCTTTTGGCTGGATGTGCTGTGACTTGAACACTGTGTGTCCTGCTCAAAACCACAGTGGAGCTTAACCCCATATGAACAGCTGAAGTACACCGAGCATGCCTAGCACACGTGAGGTGCTGGGTTCCAGCTCCAGTGTCGGGGTGGGGGTGGGAGGGGCTAGGGGGAGGGAGGAGGGAGGGAGAGATTGGGGCTGACAGCTCAGTGGGCAAGAATTTTCTGCTCTTGCAGAGGATCTGAATTCAGTTACCGGCTCCCACATCTGGTGGTTCACAACTGCCTGTAAACCCTTATTCTTGCCCTGGACTTGGAGAGCACTGCATACACATGCACAAGCCCTGCCCCGCAGACAAACACACGGACACATATGGGAGAATAAAACTATTCTTTGTTTTTGTTTTTCGAGAGAGTTTTCTGTGTAGCTGTGGATCTTCCTGCCTCTGCCTCCTGAGTGCAGCATAACAATTCTTTTTTAGAAAGAAAGAAAGAAAGAAAAAAAGAAAAAAAGGAAGAAAGAAGAAAGAAAGAAAGAAAGAAAGAAAGAAGAAAGAAAGAAGAAAGGAAGGAGGAGGGAGAGAAGGAAAGAAGGAAGAAAGGAAGGAAGGAAGGAAAAAAGGAAGAAAATAAGGAAGGAAGGCAGGCATTAGAGCAGTTAGACATGGTGGTGCTCACCTGCCCACCAGCACTGAGATGTGGCGGCCTGCCTCCCCCACGCGCGCGTGAAGACACCAACAGTTGAACAGACTCTCAGGAGCTTTCAGCACTTTCATGAATTTTAATTTTGTTGCATGCGTTGATGTTGTGAAGCACCGAATTGCTTGGCTTTAAACCTTTCCCTCTAGATGTCTAGAGTTTTGGACCTTCAGGTATCATCCCTGGGTCTGAGCCACAGCTCTTGGCTGCGTGGCTTGGAGGAGGCGCAGCGCCTTCTAGCGGCCGCAGTGAGAAACACAGCACAGAGCATTACTGCTTCAACCTTGCAAGGTACCCACCTATGGGCTGCCTCTTCTTTTTCATCTTCCCTCCTCTCCCTTCTTCTCTCTTACGTCTACTTATCTCGCTTTTCTCATCTTTTCCCTGCTCCTCTTCTCACTCCCTTCCCTCCCTGTTTCCTGTGCAGCTGATGAATCCAAGACGCCTCACATGCAGACAGTCTTCCACGGCAACCCCCCCCCCCACATAGCTACCATCGTTTCCAAATTAGTAAGACTTTATGTAGTAGCGGCTCAAAGCATATGTCAGTGTGTTCATGTCGTATTATAGACGTCCCTTCTACCTGCTGCTCTGTGAGACAGGATGTCACTATGCAGCTCTGCTAGTCTGGCCTGACTCTCCTCCTGCCTCAACCTCTCTGGTTGTGTAATGACAGCGGTGCCACCGTGGCAGAGTTGCTTGATTATGTTTTATTGTAGGTAGGGTCTGGCTATGTAGCTTAGGCTGTCTTAGAACTCTCCACATCCCTGCCTCAAGCTACTTCAGGGCTTGGAAGACTGGTGTGAACATTCATTCCTGGTTGGGTCCATATAGTTGCTTAGTGTGCTTTCTAATGCTATGATTAGAACACCATGACCTAAAGGAACTTGGGGAGAAAAGGATTCATTTTATTTACATATCCTGAATCACACTTAAAAGGAGGAACCTGGAGGCAGGAGCTCATAGATAGGGCACAGAGTGAGCTGCTTACTAGCTTGCTACCCATGGTTTGCTCAGCCTGCTTTCTTTCTTTCTTCTTTTTTTTTTTTGGTTTTTCGAGCGGATTTCTGAGTTCGAGGCCAGCCTGGTCTACAGAGTGAGTTCCAGGACAGCCCAGACTACACAGAGAAACCCTGTCTCGAAACCAAAAAAAAAAAAAAGAAATCCGCTGCTCTGTCCAGTCTGGGATAAGGCTGCACCTGCCAGCCAGCTGCTTTCTTCTATGCACAGACACAGCCCAGTTGGATGGTCCCCCATCAATCATCAATTAGGAACCCCCACACACAGCTTGTGCATCTATGATGCGTTTCTCAACTGTGTCCCTCAGATAACCCTAGCTTGCAAGTACGAACTAACCGGACTGTGTGTCTTGTGTCTTTTCACTAGAGGAGCTCCACTTTCCTTGAGCTTCATGACAGTGAATATTTGAGAACGTTAAGCAAGGTGCTTGCCATCAAGGCTGACTTGATTTTGACCCCTAAGATCAACATAGTGGGAAGAAAGAACTGACTACCTCAAGTTGTCCTCTGGGCCACAGACTAAATAAATAAGTAATAAGTAATTTAAAACAAATATATTTAGATTTTTGCCAAGGACCAGCCTTGGCTTGGAAAGGAGTTCTGAGGAAGAGTGTCTGAAAGTGGCAAAACGAATGACTCAAAGTCAAATTGTGGGTCCAGGCTGACAGGCTATGTTCTGCTCAAGACAGCTTTCATGCCTGCTTTCTCTGGAGATCTCCAGACAACTCGCTTTCTCTGTGTTCTGCTCGAGACCGTTCTCTCTGGACAGCCTGCCTCCTGCAGGTCATAAGCAGAGTCTCTTATTTTACATGTCAATCCGGTCATTTACTCCAGGTTTCCTTTTGATTATCTTATGAATCTGCATCCTGTGACTCCTTAATTCTTAGAAGACAGAAAACACACATTTTATCTTAACATTGCAAAAGAATTCAGAGATCTGCCTGCTTCTGTTAAGCACAAACAATAAGGTAGCTGAGTGGGACCCTGTCCCAAAATTACTATTTCTACCACACCTGGGCCTAACCTTGTTCTGTCCCAGGCCCACCCTGAACTCAGGAATCTGTCTGCCTTTGTAAGCATAAACAAAAACTTAGCTGGGTGGGATCCTGTCCTTAGATCACCACTCCCTAAATCTCTTTATTTCCTTATTTAGTGTCTTTTTGACAAGCTGGCTCATAGTGCAGCTGCCTCTGTTCCTTTAGATCTGTGAAGCCCCTTATACAATTCATATTGCGTCTTTATATTTTGCATAGTTGAGAAACTATATATTTTTGAACTCATGTTTTTAGAGTTCTTTCCATAGCCTTAGCAGCTGTCCTGAAGGTCTCAGCATTTTGCTGAGATATTAGCTGCACCTTTGCTCCCTGGACTCCTATTGTCTCTGATCATCATGGAGTCAAGCGAATAAAGGTTTGTTTACCCTGGACAGGCACTGACCACAGATCAAAGAAATTACTCTACCCAGTATGGCTTAGAGAACCAATGAGTTCATTGGGTGATTCAAAGGGAGCTACCAAAGCTCATCATAGGATGGGTGACAACTCACAAAAGCTGCACAACTTGCAGGCAGCTCCACCCCAGAGTCTCCACCCCCAAGGTTCTTACTGGTTTATACCCTTGAAGGAGAGGCATTGTAAATCCTGTAAATTTGAGGAGTTTCCTGAGACTCATACGTTTTATTTCCTGAGTGATATGGGCCTTCTATCCTTCCTCTAGAAAGGGATGTTCCAGTTTGGATGAAATCACCAGATAACAATCCCTCCCAGGCTGTGCAAAAATGTTCAGTCATGGAGCAAAGGCAGGTTGGCTACAGGTAGCTACTTCTGTTTACTTTCTGTTCCTATAACAATGCCATAGACTGATAAATTAGAAGGAAAAGAGGTTTATTTTGGTTCGTGGTTATATGAATACAAGACTGAAGAGCTTCATCTATCAATGGCTTTTTTTTTTTCTTTTTAGAAATAATCTCTACTGAATAAAATTCTCTTGAACCGAATCCAAGAACACATCAAAACACTTATCCATCATGATCAAGTAGACTTTATCCCAGGAATGCAGGGTTGGTTCAATATACGGAAATCCATCAATGTAATCCACTATATAAATAAACTCAAAGAAAAAAACCACATGATCATATCTCTTGATGCTGAGAAAGCATTTGACAAAATTCAACACCCCTTCATGATAAAAGTCTTGGAAAGATCAGGAATTCAAGGTCAATACCTAAACATAGTAAAAGCAATATACAGCAAGCCAGTAGCCAGCATCAAACTAAATGGAGAGAAACTTGAAGCAATCCCACTAAAATCAGGGACTAGACAAGGCTACCTGCCCACTCTCCCCCTACCTATTCAATATAGTACTGGAAGTCCTAGCCAGAGCAATTAGGCAACAAAAGGAGATCAAAGGGATACAAATTGGAAATGAAGAAGTCAAAGTTTCACTATTTGCAGACGATATGATAGTATACTTAAGTGACCCCAAAATTTCCACCAGAGAACTCCTAAACCTGATAAACAACTTTAGCAAAGTGGCTGGGTATAAAATTAACTCAAATAAATCAGTAGCCTTCCTCTACACAAAAAATAAACTGGCTGAGAAAGAAATTATGGAAATGACACCATTCACAATAGTCACAAATAATATAAAATACCTTGGTGTGATCTAATCAAGCAAGTGAAAGAACTGTATGACAAGAACTTCAAGCCCCTGAAGAAAGAAATCGAAGGAGATCTCAGAAGATGGAAAGATCTCCCATGCTCATGGATTGGAAGGATTAACATAGTAAAAAATGGCTATCTTGCTGAAAGCAATCTACAGATTTAATGCAATCCCCATCAAAATTCCTCTCAATTCTTTACAGAGATAGAAAGAGCAATCTTAAAATTCATTTGGAATTACAAAAAAACCCAGGATAGCGAAAACTACTCTCAACAATAAAAGAACTTCTGGGGGAATCACCATCCCTGATTTCAAGCTGTACTACAAAGCAATAGTGATAAAAATGGCATGGTATTGGAACAGAGACAGGCAGGAGGATCAATGGAATAGAATAGAAGACCCAGAAATGAACCCCCATACCTATGGTCACTTGACCTTTGACAAAGAAGCTAAAACCATCCAGTGGAAAAAAGACAGCATTTTCAACAAATGGTGCTGGTCCAACTGGAGGTCAACATGTAGAAGAATGCAAATTGATCCATACTTATCTCCTTGTCCTCAATTCCAAGTGGATCAAGGACCTCCACATAAAACCAGCTACACTGAAACTAATAGAAGAGAAAATAGGGAAAGCCTCGAACACATGGGCACAGGGGAAAAGTTCCTGAACAGAACACCAATGGCTTATGCTCTAAGATCAAGAATTGACAAATGGGATCTCATAAAACTGCAAAGCTTCTGTAAAGCAAAGGACACTGTCAATAGGACAAAGCGGGAACCAACAGATTGGGAAAAGTTCTTCACCAACCCTACATCCGATAGAGGGCTAATATCCAAGGTATATAAAGAACTGAAGAAACTAGATTCCAAAGAATCAAATAACCCTATTAAAAAATGGGGTACAGAGCTGAACAAAGAACTCTCAACTGAGGAAACTCGAATGGTTGAGAAGCATCTAAAGAAGTGTTCAGCATCCCTAGTCATCAGGGAAATGCAAATGAAAACAACACTGAGATTCCACCTCACACCAGTCAGAATGGCTAAGATCAAAAACTCAAGTGATAGTAGATGCTCGAGAGGATGTGGAGAAAGAGGAACACTCCTCCATTGTTGGTGGGATTGTAAGCTGGTACAACCACTATGGTAAGCAGTCTGGTGGTACCTCAGAAAATTGAACATAGTGTTACCTGAGGACCCAGCTATACCACTCCTGGGCATATACCCAGAAGATATTTCAACATACAACAGAGCCACATGCTCCACTATGTTCATAGCAGCCTTATTTATAGTAGCCAGAAGCTGGAAAGAACCCAGATGTCCTTCAACAGAAGAATGGATACAGAAAATGTGGTACATTTACACAATGGAGTACTACTCAGCTATTAAAAACAATGAGTTCATGAAATTCTTAGGCAAATGGATGGAGCTAGAAAATATCATCCTGAGTGAGATGACCCAATCACTAAAGAACACACATGGTATGCACTCACTGATAAGTGGATATTAGCCCAAAGCTCACAATACCTAAGACGCAAAGCATAGACCACATGAAACTCAAGAAGAAGAAGGAAGACCAAAGTGTGAGTGCTTTTGTCCTTTTTAGAATGAGTATCAGAAGATTCAACCAGAGCTCCCAGAGTCTAAACCTCCAGCCTGAGAACAGGTAATTGAGGGTGGCCTTGTCAGACATCAGTGGAATTGAAGGACCATGGTCCCCAAAAGTTTGGATTCCCTAGTGTTGGAGAATCTGAGAGCAGGGAGATGGGTTTGGGAGGATGTTTGGAGCATACCCTCATAAGAATAGGAGGAGGGGGTATGGGATAAGGGGTTTAGGGGGAGAATGGGAGAGGAGATAACATTGAAAGGTAAATACAAAAAATATCTAATAAAAAATATAATGAGTCTGACAAAAAAAAAAAGATAGCTTGCTTATTTCAAATTATTTTCAAAAGTTTCTAGGAGATGCTAATTGGCTAAGATCTTATTTTAAGCTCTCCACAAAAGAATTTAAGTCTCTGTTTAATATTCTCGAGAGAGATGTAAATCGTAATTTCCCTCAACAACCAATTGACAAAAGAGGAGTAATTTTACCAGTAGAAGAAGCTATTATTAATCGATATATTATAAAGACTGATTGGTTGTTGGCTGTTCAACAACAGTCCTTTGATAAAAGAGATTATTAATGTAGATTTATATTTCTTCAAATAGTGTCTTTATGATTCTCTGAGTGTGGAAGAAGTGGCTGCTGGTGCTTCTGCCCAGATCTTACAAGAACTCTGAAAAATGTGTTTTTAAAAATAAAAGAGGGGGGACTGTTCCCCCCCCCCAGAAGGAGTCTCCTGTAACACTCTCCATCATGCCTTGTTTACTTTTAACTCTCTAAAACTGAAAGCTCATGGAAAATCTGCTGCTGACTGCCTCTGGCATCGCTGAGACCAATAAAAACTATGCCATAGCTATGTGGAAGGACCCTCTTACCTTAAATGGAATGGCCCAGACCCCGTTCTCATATGGGGCTGAGGACTGATATGCCTGTTTGATACCACAGAAGGCACAGCTAAATGGCCACCAAAAAGATTAATGAAATAAATAGATACCCCCACAAAGCCAGGCCCAACTATAAATAAGATGAATAACAATTGACCTCCAGGGAAGAGAAATCTCCCTGAGAATTCCCTTCTTTTTCCTTTCCAGGTAAAAATGAAACACCCGTGATGTCTGCTGGTAGAAGTTCTAATCCTGATGCTGGCCTCCAGACTTATACTACTCAGATCTTTGATGGACCATTGACAAGGACACCAAACAGCTAGAGATTGACATCACTAATCTGAAGAAATCCCTCGTTTCACTGTCTGAAATGATCTCCAAAAATTGCAAAGGACTTTATTGGATTTGATTTACTCTTTTACAATAGAAAAGACTGTGTACAGCTCTTGACTGTGTACAGCCCTTAAAGAAGAATATTGCCCTTACATAGACAAAACAGGGATGGTTAAAGAGAACATGAAAAAAGTCAGAGAAGGCCGGAGAAAAGACAGAGAAAGAGAAAGATGAGAGCTGGTACAAGGATTGGTTTTCAACCTCTCTATGGTTGTCAACCTCACTTCCTCCCATCTTGGGACCATTAATTGGGTTATTTTTGCTGATTTCTTTTGGTCTCAGGCCTTAAATAGGCTGACTAACTTTGTGATACAATAGATAGATAATTTGGTAGCAAAACCTATTCAGATACATTAGCATAAGTTAGCTATGGAGGACCACGAGACTCAAGATGAGGTTGTTACTCTATCCAAGATGTTCCTAAAACCCATCTCCACCTAAACTAAAGAGGGGACTTCCGCCCCTAGACCAAGCAGAGAGGGACCACCCAGAACCCCTCTGACGGCAATCTGAATTCTTGCTTAGGCTGTGAGGCTAAGCACTGCAAGGGAATATAAATAAAAGTTAAAAATATCTCTCTGGGTTCCCTGAGGGACAAGCCTGACTGCATAGGGGTTGATGTCAAAAGTATCCCCTTCCAGGAAAAAGACATCGGGATGGGTATGGCCCTCATACCTCACTGGACAATGACAGGAGGACCGGAGCTATTACAAGGTCCCCTTCAATTATTGGAGTCAGGCCTCTATCCTCGCCTTTGCAAGATTAGAATTGCCAAGGCACTTCTATACTTAGAGAAGGGAGGAGATGTCAGGGGCAGCCCTGCATATACACTAAAGGCCTAAAATCAGCAATAGGCCTGACATACATACATGCTAACACAAAGTCTTGGGTCTCTGTGGAAAAACACTGAAACAGAAGGCTATAAGCTATGGTAAACAGGCAGCTTTTGTGGAAATTTACCAGCCTGAGTAGTCATAGATCTTGTAAATAGGCAGCCTCGGCTGACAGTACCAACTTAGATAAGGACAAGTGAATCATAGGCAGAGTCGTAGTGACCTGTCCCCTCAACCTTCACCCAGCTGATACCCTGTTCTGAAAGGTATCTGTACTCTCCCTGATTACCTATGCTCCGGTGTCATTCCCTTCCCCACATCCTGCCTTTTTGTGTTTATAACCCCTGTGTGAATAAGTAAATTACGATGTGATTTAAATAATAAAATGAAAAAAAGAAAAATAAATTAAAAAAAATAAAATAAATAATCTCATGTAGCCTAGGTTGGCTTCAACTCAATAAGTCCCTTGAATTACCTTTTTTGGTTTGGATTTGTTCTTTTGAGGTAGGTTTTCTTTGTGCAACCCTGGTTGTCCTGCAACTCCTTCTGTAAACCAGGATGGCCTTGAACTCACAGAACCTGACTCTGCTTCTCAAGTGCTGGGATCCACTGCCTGGGCTTCCTTGAATTGCTTTTAAATTTGTATTTATCATTATTTTTTCTTTTTTGTTTTTTTTTATTTTTCGAGATAGGGTTTCTCTGTGTAGCCCTGGCTGTCTGGAACTCACTCTGTAGACCAGGCAGGCTGGCCTTGAACTCAGAAATCCACGTGCCTCTGCCTCTCAAGTGCTGGGATTAAAGACGTGCGCCACCACCGCCCGGCTTATCTTTATTTTTTCATGTGTGTATGCATGGTTTTGCATGTGTGGGTGCATGCACATGTGGAGGCCAGAGGCTGATGTCCATCTTATCCTTTGAATCCTTTGAATAGTCTAGCTAGCCACTGGGATCCTGTCTGTGCCTTTGGAAGCTGATATTGCATGTGGCTCTGGAAATCTGAACACATGTCTCTGGTTTGTGTGGCAAGCACTTAAGGGCAGCAGCCATTTCTGAAGGCTGACTGTGAAATTCCTATCCTCCTTCCTCTACCTCCCCAATGATAGGCATGGTCTACCATGCTCAGTCTAGAAAACCTGCCCTCTTATTTAAATAATTTACAAAACATTTATTTATGTCTCTTTGTGTATATGCCATATGTATGTGTGTGCTCGAGAAGGCCATTGGCTTTCCATTGGAGAAGAGGGCATTGGATCTCCTTGGATTGGAGTTACAGGCTGTGAGCTGTGAGACATGGGTGCTGGGAACCAACCTTAGGTTTTCTGGAAGGGCAGCAAGTGCTCTCTCTAAACACCCGAGCCATCTGCCCTTCCCCTATTTAAAACATTTTTTTTTTTTTGAGGCAAGGTCTTGTTATGTATCCCATGCTGGCTGAAAATTTGAGGTAACCCTCCTGCCTTGGCCTCCCCTGTGCAAGAGATGACAGGCATCCACCACAAGGTGGGGTATAACTTCAAGTTTTCTACAAAGTCACACAGATGTGAGAAGTGCAGCTGGCCGGTGGAGACAGCTGGCAGGTGGAGACAGCTGGCAGGTGGAGGCAGCTGGCAGGTGGAGGCAGCTGGCAGGTGGAGGCAGCTGGCAGGTGGAGGCAGCTGGCAGGTGGAGGCAGCTGGCAGGTGGAGGCAGCTGGCAGGTGGAGACAGCTGGCCGGTGGCCTTGAACCTTGTATGCGTCCAGTCATAAAGGAGGATCCTAGAGAAAACCAGGATCGCAGAACATTATCACTTCTCCCTGAAGTCAGACCTGCCCATGACCTTGACCAAGGACATTCGAACCTCTTTGTTTCTCAGGCTGTAGATGAGTGGGTTGAGGGTGGGGGTGATGAGGCTGTAGAAGAGGGATACCACATTGTCCTGTTGTGGGCTGTGGTAGCTGCCCGGGACCATGTACATGAATACGGCTGCCCCGTAAAAGAGACCCACTACGGCCACGTGTGAGGAGCACGTGGTAAAAGCCTTGTGTCTAGCTTCAGCTGAGCGCATGAGCAGTACAGCCCCCAAAACGTGGCCATAGGAGGTGAAGATGAGAGACAGGGGCAGCAGTAAGATCAGCACCCCAGAGATGGAGAGCGCCAACTCATAGGCGGATGTGTCTGCACATGACAGCTTGAGGAGAGCTGGCAGCTCACAGAAGAAGTGGTCCACGGTGTGCGAGGCACAGTAGGGGAACTGCAGGGTGATAGAGGTCTGGATGGAGGCCACCAAGGCACCCGAGAACCAGGATGCACCCACCATCACTAGACACACTTGGCTTCTCATGAGCACCTGGTAATGCAGGGGGTGGCATACGGCCACATAGCGGTCATACGACATGAGAGACAGAAGGACACCCTCAGAGACACCCATGAACATGAGGAAGAACATCTGGGTGGCACACCCCCCAAAGGTTATGACATTCTCTCCTTGTAGAAACTCAGCCACCATTTTGGGGATGGTAACCAGTGGGAAGCCAACATCCAGAAGTGAGAGTTGGCTGAGCAGGAAGTACATGGGTGTGTGGAGCCTGGCATCTGTGGCAATCAGGAAAATCAGGATGGTGTTGCCTAGCAGGCCTATGATGAACATGGTGGCCACCAGGAAGAACAAAACAAGATGGGGCCCTGTGTAGCTGAAGAGGCCCACAAGGATGAAATCTGAAGTTGCTGACACATTTGAAGCCTCCATCCCCGAGGTGCATCACTGTCTACAGAAGATTTGGTAAAAGATCCCACTGGGATAATTGTACATCACACTGCAACTATTTGGTGGCCTCCTGGAGTCTCACAAGGAGATAAAAACTTATGAATAAATCCAGGCTCCGCCCAGTGAGGGGCTGGAGGAGGAGCTGGAGGAGGAGCTGGAGGAAGAGCTAGAGGAGGGGCTGGAGGAGGAGCCGGAGGAGGAGCTGGAGGCGTGGCTCAGGGGAGGATCCTTTCCTGGAATCCTCCAGTGATCAGAGCATGGAGAATTCTACCCTGGTATTCTGCTTCTGTTATCTCTCAGGCAAGTGCACCTAACCAAGGGTTACAGTTGAAATCCGCGGCTAAGCTAGAGAGCTTAGGACAGCTCTGGTGAAAGATCAGAGCACACAGCTCACCAGACACCCTGGTGCAGGTAAGGGATTTTGAAGAGGTCAAAATATGACATAGGGAGACCATGCCTAAGATGACACATGAGGATGAAGGCCAATCAAGAAATATCTGGAACTGTGAAGAAAGGCTCATTTCCATATCCATGGCAGAGAGAAGATCTGAAAATTGAGAACAGTCAGGAATGGATATTTGGGATGGACTGTTTCTGGGTGTGTTTCCAGGACGACACAATATCTGCCTGTTAGGTTTGAGTGTGTGTGTGTCTGTATATGTATGTACATATGTGTGTGTGTGTGTATGTATGTATGTTTGTATGTGCATATATTTGTATGTATATATGTACATATGAATATATGTGTGTATGAAATAGTTGTTCAACTCAAACATACTGCATGTTTGTGCATGTTTGATCGATAATTTTTGTTTTGTTTTCATTGGTTTTCTCTTTAGTTTGTTTTGATTTTCTTATTTGTTGTTTGTATATATATATATATATACTTATATATATGTATATGTGTATGTATATGTATGTATGTGTGTGTCTCTGTGGGTATTTATGTGTATGTGTGTGTCTGTGTGTGTGTGTGTGTGTGTGTAGCTGTTAGTCTTTGGTGTGGTTCCTCAGGTGCCATACTGTCCATCTTAGTTTTTGAGACAGGTCTCTCCCTGGCTTGGAGCATGCAAGGAAGGCTGGCTGCTTAACAAGACAAGGGGCTGGCCAGCCTCAGCCTCTCGCAGAGCTGGGATTACAAGCATCTGTCAGTGTGCTTGCTCGTTCCCTCTCCCTGCTGTGTGCCCATGCACATGTGGTGGCCAGAGAACAACCTGGAAGAGTCTTTCTTCTTCAAGGATTGAAGACAGGTCCTCATGCTTGCATATCTTTCTTTTCTGACAGAGCCATCTTCCAGCCTGCAGCTAGCTCAGCAGGCAGTGCTATGCTGAATGTGTATGAATGTGTGGCCATCTGTCTGTCCCTCAGCCTTCCCTTCCCTTGAGCTCAGAGCATCTTGCAGTAGTATTCATGATTCTCACCTCTAGTGCTGAGCAGGTCTGTGTGGAAGATGAAGCTATTGGAGTTGACTGGGACACGTCTAGAAGCACAGACATGCTGCCTTTGGAGTACAGGACAGACACCTGCTCTGGCATGTAGCCACAGGATTTGGGAAACTTCAGACATCAGGGACTGTGCATGGAGGTCATGTGGCGCCCAGGTCCCCATGCCTGTTACTGTGGATACTGTTCAGACTGACTTGCTTTGCTCTAACACAGCTTTGCTGAGCTTCATCAGAAACACTTGGTTCAAGGCTGGAGGGGTGGCCCAGTAAGAACATGTGCTGCTCTTCCAGAAGACCTGAGTTTGGTTCCCAGAACCCACTCCAAGTCGGCCACAGTCACTCTTATCTGCAGTTTCAGGGAGTCAGACAACTCTGGCCTCTGAAAGCATTTACACACACACACACACACACACACACACACACACACACACACACACGTGACTTAAAATTAATAATAGTAATAGTAAAGTAATGATAATAATAAACCTTTGGCAAAGGCCCAGTGAGATGGGTAGAGGGTGGAGATGCTTGGTGCCAAGTGTGATGACTTTGAAGAGCCCAAAGCAATTCCAGGCTCTGGCCTGCCACCTCCACCTTACTGCATGCCCTCAAGCCCTACATTCTTTCAGTGCAGTAAAATCACCTGACCAGAGAGAGCTGGATAAAGGTTGAGATAAGACTGCTGCCTTAAAATAGCCTTGAGACTGTACCACCATCCTGCTCTCTGCTACACTCTGGGCTCGAGAACTAACCCTCAACTTGCCAATTCCTTCTTTATTATCCCCTGAACATCTGCTCCTGGGTTTACGCTTCAAAAGGAGACTGGTGGAGCCCTTCCAAGGTCAGCTCTGAGCCTGACCTCAACCCTCACTGGTTAGAAGCATTTCCTGTGGTGAATACAGTTGTTTTTGGTTTATTTCTGACTTTGGTGATCCTTTCCTCATTAGTAGTGCTCCATGACCCCAACAACTTGAGTTCAAACCCTGAGAACAACATGGTGGCAGGAGAGAACCAACTCCTGCAAGCTGCCTTCTGACCTTCACGCACAGAGGGTAAGCCCTCTACTCAGCTGCCCTCCTCTCTCCACTTCTGTCTTGTTTGTCTTGTTTCTTTTGAAGCTGACTTTCATAACTTCTAACCATTGAAGGTGAAGGGGCCTACTCATCCATTTTGTCTCTACTCATAATGTCTCTACTAGGTCATAAGCCATCTGTTCCAGCAGCAGACCCCAAAGTCCAGGAACAAGACAGTAAAATCCCACCTGAGGAAACGCCTGAAAATAGGCACATGAATGGGAGATATCTGATCTCAGGATTGGCCGTCTGTGCGGAGGGGGGGGGGGGGCAGCCCATCCTGTGGTTAATCATTCATGGTTCAGGAATGCAGCCCATCTGGGGCATCCCAGCACCCAACAATGAGGTTTTAGATTCCCTAACCCTAACAATGTCATACTAAAACGTTTATCTATCTTAAGTCTAAGTCACTTTGCTTCTGTAGCTGACCTGCCTGTCAGAAGCTGGAGTCTCTGGCATTTCACTTATAGTTGAAGTCCCAGGAAGGAGAAGGGGAGGGAGGCCTGTCTCCAGTCTTTGTCCTCAGCACTTGTACGACTTTTAGAGTGCATGATCACATGGTAAAAAGTTCACAAGTTTGCACATAAATTCAGGTCATAAATTGAATAAGAAGTTTACAACAGAGAAAGTTTACATGCATATCCATTTACAGTAATTATCTGGCTAAACTGTCATTAGCTCTACAGGCTCAAGGAGAGTTAAAGACCACAACTAAGTTATCCTTGAAGTTTTATATAGATAAACCCAGTCAACATTTTATCTTCTGTCCTTGTACCTATAGTAAATCCTTAGTTCCCTTTTTATGACCTTTGGTTAATGGTTTTACAACCTTTTGCAATGTGGTTTAAGTTGTGGATGCCTGGTTGCTGCCTCAAAAACAATTAATTCATGACACTTGAAGACTGGCAAAGTTCTTGTTACAGTTTTGACATCGGAAGGGCCTTAATAGCAGTCCTATTATAAAAGAGGCCTGAATGTCTTTGTCTGGGTTGTCATTTTGAAGTGTTGGTGACCCCTGCATGTTGGTTGTTTCTGCAGAATAATCACTCTTTGTTCTCACACACTATTTGAATGTGGGGTCTTCCTTCAGCCCCTCCTGAGCCCTAACAAAGGCTCTGGTTCCTCCTCATCTCCTCTTCCTCGTATCCTTTTCCAGCCCAGTTTTTGTCCTGCAGTGTTTCTTCCTGTTGAAACTCCCATGGCCCAGGAAATGCAGCCAAGATTGACAAGACCCCCTCTGCCAGGTCACAGAAGCAGTGGAGTGTTCAGGGGTGTGGGCAGGGGACACACTTCTAGAGATGCAGCTTTGTTGAGTTGTTACCCACATTGTCAAGACTGTCTGGAAGTACCAGAGTCCCCCATTTTTATGTAAATCACCCCAAGAAATGTTAGGTTTTAACAAGATCTGGTCAATGGCTGACTAAGGTGTCTGTTTAAAGTGGATTCTGCCCTCCTCTCAACTCATTGCCCTGTTCAGTTTGGGCTTTTCCAGGTGCCTCTGCCTGGGCTCACCCTCATGCGTACAACAAATCCTTGCCTCAAGCATACTGTGGAGGTGTGCTCATTTTTTTTTCATTCATCTGGTACCTTAAACACAGGAGAGGCATGTGTGAGTTGCCTTCCATGTGACTTGGCCTCTCTGAACCAAGGCGCTGGTGGACTCTCCTAAGGGAGGCATGGGTCATTTGTTTCTGTCACCCACCAAAACTGACTTCAAATTCTAGAGTCGGCCTCTGCAGCAGCTTCTTTCCCCAACCTTCTCTAGCCACTGACCTTTCCCCACTCACTTGGTAAGTCTCCTTTCTGGCCTCTGGAGCCTCCTATGCTTTTGGGGGGCAGCCATCACGTGGCAAGACTTATATCTTTGCCTGTTTCAGTGGTTCTTAGGCTGTGAGTCACTACCCCTTTGGCAAACTTCTATCTTCGAAAATGTTTACATTACACAATTCACAAAAGTAGCAAAACTAGTTATGAAGTAGCAACAAAAATAATTTTATGGTTGGGGGTCACCACAACATGAGGAACTGTGTTAAAGGGTGGCAGTGTATGGAAGGCTGAGGACCACTGCTCCATGGGACTCTACCTTTTCCCCAAAGGTCCCCAGTCCAGCTCTTCAGTTGCTTTCACTTGTCCTTCATGGCTCTCAGCTCTTCCTGGAGCTTCCTCACCCCCCTGACCCCCCGGAGCTCCGGTCCCCCAGTGTCTCAATGCAGTTATGGCCTCTACAACAACGTTGGAATCCTCTCTGTAAGTCTTGTCCCTCGTGGCTGCATCGTTAGCTGTCTCTCAGCTCCCTCCTGGAGCTTATAGGAGCTCTCCCTCTGGGGAGTTCATTTTGTGACCCTTTCTCCTGGGATTTACCGATTTCATTAAACCTCATTGTCTTACTGCAAACAGTTCTGCCTCAGCACAGCTCAACCAAGGGCCGAAAAGTAACACACTCCATTTTCAAATTCTCCAGAACCATAGCTTCTGCCACCACACAAACAAATGAACCCCAAATCTCTGATATCTAAATACTTTCTTCTCTATAATCCCAAAAGTCTCTACTTTTTACTCTTCAGAATCTTTGGTCTTTATGATTTCTCTGTACTCTGCTCTTGAGAAATCTTTTAAGACTATTTTGTGTAAATGCTCTCACCTCAGGGTATTCTAAGTTTATTGGGTGTGGTTAAAAATCTGTAACAAAAATTTAGCTTAAAACTTATAGCAAAAGGTTGAATCTTAATTTTCTGTATGTGGTTCAACTCTTATTTAGAAAAAAATAGATCTTCTTACTGTATATGTAACTTGGATTCGACTCTTGTTTAGGAAAATAGATGTTTTTAATAAGCAACCACGTGACTTGCCTTCATCTTGGCTGATGATCTCATCAGGCTGGAAGCAACCATGTGTGTGGTAGATATCTTTACTAAGGTTAAAAACAGGTATATACTATATGACTTCACCACCATCTTGATTAAGATGACCACGTGGTATAAAGCAACTAACGCAGTACCTATATAAAACCTGTCTCCTATTTAGACTAAGGAGTCAATAGCAGGTCTCCAAAAATATTTTGGATTAGAATGGATTTCTATATGATAAATTTCTAAGGTTATAAAAGTCTACTCCTGTTAACAAAAGCTGATTTAGAGAGTTATTTCTAACCACTTATTTCTTTACTAAGTGCTCAATACTTTGCTAAGTGCTTCTAGAAAATGTTACATAAGGAACACATGTTTGATGAATAAGATATGTTTGATAAATAAGGGTTACAAATTCCTAGGGTATACTCAGGTAAACAGTAACTGATTTGAAAACGTGTGTTTGGCTTCTTTGTCCTTGTTAACTTGTTTTAAATCTTTAGCTATTTGGAGAAACTGAATCATGAACAACCTGATGTTCTGTAATGGTGGACTATGAAAAGGTCAGGAAAGTTCCTGGTCTCCCCATGGACTATATTTATGGTTAGAAGTTTTATTTTTGATGCTAAAGAATCTTCAATTAAATCTTCAACTCAAAATTCTAAGTCTCAAGATGTAAAATTATAATCTTATTACTGACTTGTAAACTGTTCAAAATAATTAAGACACACAAGTTAGTGCTCAGTCACCATCAATGATCAAATTCTTCAGCGGTTTCAGAACTAAGCTCACAATCAAGCTAAGTACAAATGTAACTCATCTAGTTACACACTTTATTTAGCTTCCTGTATGTCTTTTCAAGATTAAGCCTAAAGCAAGGAACTAAAGTCAAGTAACTGAAAAACAAGTAAAGTTTGTTTAACATCAGGCAGACTTAACAGACAACGGTCCTCAAACTCTGCAGAGAGCTGTTGAATTTAAAGGGTTTAATAGAAAAAGCTTCCCATGAGAAACAGAAATGCCAGATCCTAGCAGCAACTCTAAGGTGTCCAAAGAAGAGAATGGAGCACAAACTCTAAGCACGTGAAAGAACTGCCCCAGGCCTCACTCACAGCCAGTGCCCCACCCACATTGTGACCCCTGTTGGGTTGACTGCTCTACACTGCCTCATCAAAGTGTATCAGTTTTCTCAAGTCCCTCCTCCGCGGGAAAATCCCTCAGCCCTTCTGGGCCTGGCAGCTGAAGGCTTATGTTGCCCTGTGCAGCCGCTGAACATGTTATGTTGTCCTGTGACAGCTTAAGACTTAACCCTCCAAGAAGCTTCTGCCCCCAAAGAAGCCATCAAGACCATGAGACCATGGGAGCATAGAGCAAACTGTCCAGGTTATGGTAAATCTCTGTTATTTTAATTGATACAGAGGCCACTCGGATTATACTTCCTGCTATAATTTATTCTTCTCAGATCTCTGATGGTGTTGGCCCATAACTATAGCTTTATGTTAACAACAGCACACAAAGCAACTCCTCTGCCCAAGACTGAAGCTGCCTGGTTAGTTCATTTCATATGCAAAGTGGCCTCACTTTTCCAAAGCCCCTAGGTCTCCTGCTGAGAAAGGCAGACACAAACAGTTTACCTTAATGATAGATAAACTCACAAAATAGGTCTGTCTGTCTATCTGTCTATCTATCTATCTATCTATCTATCTATCTATCTATCTATCTATCATCTATCTATATTACTATTTATTTATTTAAAGGAACATGTTTTGCAATGACTGCTGTCAGTAGTAATCAACCACCTGTGTCTCATAGTAAATGCGTGGATGGAAGGAAAAGGTTTAAGGTTTATGTATGTTGTGAGGGTCTAAGAAAGTAATTTAAGGTATATCAAAAATGAGAAATGCTTCAGGTTTCTTTCCCTCTCTGTGCTCTTGCTATATTAAGACTTCAAAAGCTCACAGTTTGAACATTCTGTAGCTCTGGTAAAGCAGTGTTCCTACGGTCATAGTCACAAGCACAAAATTATCTTTGGTTGTCTTCTAAGTATAGACTTAAAAGTACTTCTCAACCATGTTGGAAACATCTGTCCAATCTCTATATTCAGTCCTCTGGACAGAAGAAAAAGTATTAATGCTTTTAACCTCAACTCATTTTTTTTTTTTTTTGGGTCCCCAAGCTTTTACTATAACTCAAAGGCGTGAGTCTGCTGCCCTTTTTACAATGTAGATTTCAGCACAAATTGCCAAACAGTGGCAATGCTAATAAATCTAAAACTTTTATTTATTCCTTTTTGTAAACTTACAAAAATTCTTGTAAACTTCAGGGAGTCATGAGACTTGGATCCACCTCTCACAGGTCAGCAAAGTCCAGATAAGTACTTCAGTCAACCAGCAACCTAAGTTTCCCTGCCCACTACCGTTTCTGAGGGCAGGATCTCTTCCTTTTCCTGGACCTGGGACTCCTCCCCTCCACCTGAAGACCATGACCACCAACAAAACCCCCACTGGTTCCCAGGATAGACTTGAGTAGAGTTGATTATTCCTCCTGTGGTAGGTTCTCTATCTGGGGTCTAGAGACATTTGTTCACTCTCCCCAGGAAATGTTACACCACACATTCCTTCGCTCTCTTGAGCTCTGATGACAGTTATTTATGCGCTTACAATGTCTTTGTCACTAAAGGATGCATGGAGGCCTGGAGGTTGGAGGCAGGAGAGATGACTCAGCCATGCTTGTTGTTTTTGCCAAAGCCCAGCACTCACATGGTGGCTTAAAGCTATACGTAACTCCAGCTACCAGGGACCCAGTGCCCTCTGCTGGCCTCCATGGCACTTCACATGTGCACATACCCACACATAGACACGTCTACATCCACATAAAGAAGAGACAAATCTAAAACATAAAAAGAAAACTGGGAGTGAAAAAAAAAAAAAACAAAAACAACCCAAGAAGTTCCAGAAAGCTCAGAGCCCTTTGGGGAGATAGGAACAAGGAACTTGGAGAGTGAAACAAACCCAACATCTTACAGATGTAACAACAGAGATTCATCAATTCAGAGGGAAGAGGCCCATCACACGGGAAGAGTCTTTGCCAGCAGTTGCCTGATAAGTGTGTTAACTCTCTTGACTATATGGAGACCTCAAAACACATTAATCAAAGAAACCAAGCTTCTAGTCAACACGGGTATGAGTTGAATGATGGTTCTCAAAGAAGAAAAACAAAAGATCAATAAATGCATGAAAATGACATTCAGCTTCCTCAACCTCTACGGAAAAGTAAACCAAAAAGTCCATGGAGAAGGTGGGCGTGGAGGCACAGCTAGGCTAGCAAGTTCCTCTGAGATTGGAACCTTCTGGCTCCCAGGGGAGCTCCTTAAGCACAGGAAGTAAACAACTCAAAGACTTCAGGAAGTCCCGCTGAGTATCAAGATCCACTAGGCTCTTCTTTCCTCAAGTGTGCCTAGGTACAAGGCTTGCTGAGCTTCCTGGAAGGTGTTTAAACTGACTGAGGGACCAGAAAGGGACACTCTCTAGCCTGCTGAACTGCCCGCAAGCCATGCAGTGAGCTCCCAGCTCTGTGAGCTGTCACCATGCTGGGGTGGACTTCAGTGATAAAGCTGTTTTGGAGTCATTTTTGCTTCTCAAAGTAACCCCTCATCTATACTCCTGTTTATAAGCCCAACAAAACTCATGGTTCACCAGGTTGGATTTTAGTGATATCTGTAGTTTGGCCTGTTGTCAGTTTCCTATCTGCAGTGAATAGACATTTGTTCATGTCCCCAGTAATAATGTCACACAATGCTTGTCATTCCAGCACTCAGGAGACTGAGGCAGGAGGATCAAGGATTCAAAGACTGGACTGTGTGAGACCCTATCTCCAAATCCAACCCAAAAGGATCATGGAGACCCCACCTCACCACAGGGAGAGTGGCTGACATCCAAGAAAGTAGCAAACACTGTCGAAGATGTAGGGATCCTTATACACTGTGGAGTGCAAACCAGTGCAGCTACCATAGAAGACAGTCTGGGGCTTTCTGCAAAACTGGAACTAGAATTACTATGTGCTTCAGTTGTGTCCCTCAGGATTTAGCCAAAGGAATCAAGAGCAACATGGCTTGGCTGCCATATGGCAGCTTTCTGGAACTTCCTCAGATAATAAGCAAAACCACCTTAGGATCCAGCAGCCTTAGTAGTGGGTAAATATCCAAAGAAAACAAAGTCAGCGTGTATAAGACAAATCTGCTCCCCCTAGGTCATTGCGTCATCGGCCATAGGAACTAAGGCAGAAGATAACCCGTGTTAATGGAGGGATGGTGAAAACGGCCGTTCCATGTATGAGGGCATGTTTCTAATGGAATATTACTCAGCCACAAAAAGGACACCCTGCCATTTGGGACTGTAGCTGCTTGTATTATGAATGCTAATTGTGTTCCCAAAAAACTGCTTGCATGAGAGTATCTGCATGCAGCTTCTGGGAACCCCCCCCCCCCAGTTGGTCCTGATTGGTAAATAAAGATGACAACAGTCAATAGCTAGGAAGGACAGACAGAGGGAGGATTTTAGGCTATCCTTGGGACCAGGAGGAAGGAGAGGGGGAGATGGGCCATGCTGAGAAAGTGTGTGTGTGGGGGGACAGACACCAGGCCTAAGAATAGTGCAGGACAGAGAGGCATAGCCATCATTTGAAGGAGTCAGGAGAGAGTGGCCCAGAGGGCTACCCAGCA
The DNA here is from genome assembly GCA_021653895.1 of Mastomys natalensis. Classification (NCBI taxonomy): domain Eukaryota; kingdom Metazoa; phylum Chordata; class Mammalia; order Rodentia; family Muridae; genus Mastomys; species Mastomys natalensis. Next base: position 663,217 of record JAJTUV010000903.1, read on the forward strand.
GCCAAGATAGAACACAGAATTTAGTAATTAGTACTCGGCAGGATTATCGGCAGGAGGTAGGTTCTGACAGCAGCGGGGCGATGTGCTGATTAAGGCATATTGAAATGTAGAGGCTGTGTGTGTCTTTCATTCGGATCCTAGACCTTTGAGGCAGGTAGAGAACCTCCACTGGAATTATTAATAATCATTACTACAGGGGCAGTGTGGGTGGACTTTGAGAACATTAGGACCCAGGAATCACTGAAGGGAGGCCTCAGATCCAAATAGTATGCAAAGGCTAAGAGTGTTTATCCCGCGGAATTACCATCATGTAGGGGTCAGCAGTTCATCACAATGAGGACGACTTGAGGAATTTGCAGGCCCCTTTTTACGCAGGGGTAGGGGGATTTTCTAGAAGGGTTAGGTAATCTCTAATATGATTGGTAGGGGCAAAGCAGTGACAATAGTACAGTTTTGATTGGTTGCTAAGTTAGTGTCATATTTGCCGACCTTGGAGAGTTTCAGTAACCAGCGTTGTTCTGGCCTTGTCGTCTCCTCTGACCAAGTGTCTCAGAAGCTGACAGGGCCATCTCTGATCAGCAGCCTATTGTCAGTGCTTTCCTCCAAGGCCCCAGTTTGGTTCCTGGGACTTGGAACTTTTTATTCCTTAGTGGATCTCTCAAGAGTATGACCTTAAGTGATATAATCCAGGCATAGGAAGACAGCTACTTCCCACCATCACGTTCTGGAGCAGTCAACCACAACCAGAGACAGAAAACTGGGTTGAATGTAATGGAGCATGCCTATAACCTCAGTACTCTGGAAGCTGAGGCAGGAGGATTATCATGAGTTTGAGGTTAGCCTGGGTCACAGAGTGAGACTCTGTTTCACAGAACAACAGCCCATACCAACCAGCCAACAACAGCAGGAAGAGAAACACAAAACTAAACCAAGCAAGCAGCCAGCCATAAGAACAACAAAACCCAAATTCAACTGACAACCAACCAATCACAATTGCACCAAAACCTCCAAACCCATGTGGCTGCTCTTGCAGAGGACCCAGGTTCCCAGCACCTATATGGTACTTACAACCATTGGTAACTCCAGTTCCAGAAGGTCCAGCGCCCTCTTCTGGTCACTGAGGGTATAAGGCACACATGTGGTACACAGACATGGATGCAGGCGAAAACACTTACACATATGAAATAAAATAAATAACCCTAAAAAACAAAACCCACCAAAAGTCCCCAACACAACCAACCTGTTCACTACCTACAGGCCAACCAACCAAGCAACCAACCGTGAAAGCAGAGCAGTGAACAGAGGAGGGGTCACCAGGGGCTGACTAAGCAGCTGCTGGCTGGCTGAGCCTTTATAAGGCTTCCCAGGGAAAGCCTAGATGGAGATCAACGTGTTAATTAAACTGCTCATAATAACCATGACCTAATGCATATGTAAATCAGAAGTCACAGGTCTTAATATGCACAACTTTATCTGTCCATTAAATAGTAAAGGAACCTAATAAGCTAAAGTGTCTGTTCAACTGCAGGCAATATGTGATGTTGAAGGATGGAGAGAAAGGACTCTGGCTGCGAACCAATAGTCCTGAGTCACCACCTACCTCCTCACTGGCGGGGAACATGCACTTTTCTAGGACTCTTGCTGTTTACAGTAAAAGGCACATCCTCACTTCCTTGTGCAACCCCAGTGGTCCAGGGATTTATCAAATTATAATTCTACCCAAGGTGACCTGGATCCCGTCTAAAAAAATCATACTTATCAAGATGGGGTCGGGGGAAGACAACCAATTTTCCTAACAACCTTTTGAGTTATAGTTTGAGAGCCACCAAACTGGTTTATACAGCAGATGCTGAGACAATCACTGTGACCCTTCTGTGGTAGCCACTCATGGGTGCATCCCTGTATTTCCTTTCTGAGAGACTCCTTCTTTTTCCTTAACATTCCTACTTAAGAATAACAACAGAACTATCTCCATGAGCTGTGTCTGTTGCAGAGAAGCCCACACCTATGCCATCCTGTTTGTATTCATTCTGTACTTAAGGGGCTTTCTATTTTTCAAAAAATTATTGTGTGTTGTGTGTGCGTGTGTGCATGTGAACGTGCATGCGCCTGCCTGTGGCTTTGCATATGTGCATGTGGAGGTCAGAGCACAATGTTGTGCAGTCCATTCTTTCCTTCCACCTGAGGACTCTAGGGTGGGGGTGGGACAGATTGCTAGAATGGGCTTGTAACAAACACCTTTACCCACTCAGCTTTTTGCTTGCCCTCTTTCTATATTTAAGAGCCCAACTCAAATCACAAGTTCTGGGTTTGCCTGAGTGGAGGCCACTAAAAGATGAAGAGAATGTGGGCTGGAGAGATGGCTCAGTGGGTAAGAGTATACACTGCTCTCACAGAGGACAAAATTTCTTCCTAGCACCACAAATGAATGGCTTACAATCCCTTATAGTGCTGATGATCTGATGCCTTCTTTTGGCCTCTGCAGGCACTGCAACACACACACACACACACACACACACACACAGAGCCAATCAGTAATCTTAACAAAAAAAATTAAGGAACTCCTCCAGCCAGTATGGTGACTTAGGGTTGTGCCTCTGTCCCTTCCATGCTGATGACATAAAGACCCTTTAAAATGTTTTTTAAACTCCTAGAGTTTGATGAGGTGCAGAGGGGAAAACATGGTGTGTGGTTTCCAAGAAGGGTTGGTACCCAGCTTTCCCTGGCAGGTAAAGGCTGTGGAAACAGTTTAGGGAGAAAGCCAGTTAGCTTGTTTCTCCTTCTGAACACTCAGAGCTCAGCTGCCTCTGACCAAGTGGGGAGTCTTCCTCCCCATACCACAGGATACCACCCCTGGGCACATCGTTGAGGCTCATAGACTGAGGTCTCCATCCCAGAGCTCTCCTTTATCCCAGTCAGTTGCCAATTGCAAGTTCCCAAGATAGTCAATTCAGCTGTCAGTCAGAAATTCACATCCCCCACCAAGCACTTCCATGTCAATCACTAGTACTTGAGCCTCTTCAACTGTCAATCACACGTTCTTGAGTCCACAGCACCTACTTCAGCTGCCAATCTCAAGTACCCAAGGCTGCCACTTTTTAGCCAACCATCAGAACCAGTCTCCCTCCTGCTCTGGCTGCATTCAGGATTCCCACATCCCTGTGGTTTCTGTCCATCTGTGACAACTTCTGCAGAGCCCCTGGGAGTCACAATCCTAGCTCATACAAAGTGTGTATACTTTGGGGAGAAAGCTATGGACCAGGGGTTAGGGATAAAACTATCACCTGACTTTGCAGGAGACTTTGTAACGCCAGCGTGTGGTGTGGGAAGACAGGAAGGGGATCTAGCTCATCCCTGTGGGTTGCTGGGCAAGTAGTTAAGAGAATGGGCCTTCTTAGGCAGTGCTAGCCCATTTCTCTCAGCCTTGGGATCTGGACAGGTTACGTACCCCCTGGGACTCAGTTTACCCACATTTAGATGATAGTAAAAAGCTCCTTCCACACAGAAGCTGAGGATGGGATGACCGCCCTCCCTGTATCTTGCTGTGTGGCAGGTAAACCATGATTCATAGTCTCATCTCCTCAACCTCCTAGGAAGCTGAGGTTACAGGTGTGTTGTCCTAGGTGAAGGAGCTTACATTCTTGAATTAAGTTCTCAAGTGTTATTTGTATAGTTAAAGAAATGTAAACATTCAAATAGTTAGCAGAATGAAAGCTTGCTTGGTGTGTGGTGAGCCCTGATTGCCATTCCCAGTACCAGTACCATATAAACAGTAAGCACTTACTTTGTGCCCCACAGCAAGCTACTGTAATAAGGAACTTATGGGTTTTGACTGGGACGTTTCTGAACCTTGGCACCATTGACATTTTAAGGTAGATGAGGGCTGGTAAGATGGCTAAGTGGGTAACGGTGCTTTCTGTCAAGCCTGGAGACCTGAGTTTGATCCCTGGGACTATGTCAAGCCTGCTTCCCCAGGCCAGCCCTTGCTCTTCTGCCTGAATCATGCCACTTTTAGCATCTCTGTTTAATTTTTCTTCCCAGGTGAGAGAGATGGCTCAGCAAGTAAAGGACCTTATGGCCAATCCTGAGAATCTGAGTTACATCTCAGGACTCACATGATGGAACTTCCAGTGACTCCCAAAAGTTCTTCTCTGACCTCTACACATGCAGTGTGACTATAAAAAATTAACATGTAATAAAAATAAAAACTCTTCCTGTCCCAGGGTAGAAACTGCCTCCCATCCATGGATGTCTTAGCCCTGTGTCCCCTCACCCCCAACTCCCTCACAGAACTCACCTGAATCTGTCCTGGGTCTTCTCAGCTGATGGATTTACACTGTCGTAGGCGGCCATGCAGGATCTTTCTTGAGATGGGAGCATGCAGGTTGGCCCTGTTTTACCTCTGAGAGTGTAGACTGTCAGGAACACGAGGTGAGTTCAGGACTGTTGGCTGTGGGATGCTGGGTCCCTGCCATGAAGAACACCCGGGGATGTCTCAATGACTTACCAGTTATAGACCCTAAGGCATTTAATTGTACATTTCCCTCACTTCCTGTCACCTCCTACAGTGTTTGGGTGGCCCCACTGCTAATGAGTTGTCTAGGAAAGTGTACCTCCACCAGGACCTGGAATCCCTTTCAGGTTGCATTTGCAATAGGACTTTTACTTTTACTATCAATTACATGTAGAGGTGTGTGTGTGTGTGTGTGTGTGTGTGTGTGTGTGTGTGCTTGCTTGTGTGCAGTGCCTATGGAGGCCAGAAGGGGCGCTGGGTCCCTGGAGCTTGGCTGTGAGCTGCTCTGATGTGGGTCCTGGGAACTGAGCTCAGGTCTTCTGCAATGAACCCTCTGAGCCTTCTCTCCTGACCCTGTGGTGTCTTCTCTGTGTGTCAAAGGTTGCCTTGGGCAATGCCTTAGAAAATTCTTGCTTCTACACATGAACTCTCTGCAGTTAGTCTGGATGGGGTAGATCCTGGGGGGATTCTTTTTACAGTTTTCTTGTTATTGTGTGTTTGAAGTGTGTGTGTAGGTTAGACAACTTTGTGGAGTTCTCTCCTTCCCCCTTTACATGGATCCTTGGGGATCCAACTCAAGTCCTTGGTCACTGGGCAAGCCCTTCCTCACCATCTCCGGGGATTATTTCCTTATTTCAAATGGAGTGCTGGGTTCCTCAGGGTGAGCGGTCCCTGTCACAGGACCAGACGCAGGAGTTGCATATGGGCAGGTGCTCTGCCAGTGAGCTCACCCCCAGGCCTCTTTGGACTTTTCTTGTGTCTCTTTTTCTTCCCCTTTCTGCTCTCTCAATAACTGTGTGCAGGAGTGTGTGCACAGCCCACAGGTGTAGGTCAGAGGCCAACTTGTTGAAGTCAGCTCTTTCTACCCCTGGCCACAGGCTTGACAGCAAGCTCCTTTACCCACTGAGCCATCTTGCTAGCCGTCTTTTGACCTTTTCTTTTTGTTTTTTACATTATGAAACAGGATCTCACTAACTTTTCCAGGCTAGACTGGAACTCACTCTTTACCCCAGGTAGGCTTTAAACTCGCAATCTTCCTGCCTCAGCCTCTGAGCAGCTGTATGACAGCCCTGTGTCACAGGTTTCTTGGATTGACTTAACAATCTTTCCTTTTACATTTTCTCCCTTATGTTGAGTTTAAGGTCTGATGCCTTCTTTACATCCTCCATCCCTGACAGCATCAGGCTCAGGAGAATCTATGTTTATGGAAATGTTTCCTATTTTTCATTTTTGAGACACTTTCCTGTAATCAGGGTGGCCTTGAACTCACCACTATGTAGCTAAGGTTGACTTTGAAGTCCTGATCCCTGCCTCCATTTCCAAGGGCTTGGAACAAACATGCATCTAGTTGATGTCATGTTGGGGATGGACCCCAGGACTTGTGCATGCTAGGCAAGCACTCTACCAACTGAGCTACAAGCACTTTGCAACTGAGCTACAGCCTCAGTTCCACAAAATTGTTTTAATTTCTTTGAAATTCAGTTGGAAAAAGATGGCTCTACTCACCCTGGAGTTTATGTGTCTTTAAATTAAAACCAACCATAAAATGGTATTTAAAATATTACTCTGGTGGGGCTGGAGAGATGTCTCAGTAGTTAAAAGCATGTGTCCCTCTTGCAGAGATCCCAAGTTTGGTTCCCAGCACCCCTAACAGGTAGCATACAGCCAGCTCCAGAGGATTCCATGCCTTGGCCTCTGAGGGCACTGAGCTCACATGCACAACCTTCCTCCCACACACATAAAATGGAAGATAAGATAAAAATTCCTGTGAACCCAAAGTGGTCTGCAGGAGTGACAAAAGACTTTGCCCCAAGTGTTGAGGGTGTGCCCCTTCAGTGGTTGGATGGACTTTATCTTCCCAGTCCTGCAACTCTGCAAGCTCAAGGGTGGACTTCTAAAACAGACATATAGTATGTCCAGGCTCACAGTAATGTGATTAAATGAGACTGAATAAGGACCGTGGAGATGGATCAGTGGTAAAGGGGGCTTGCTGCTAAGCTTGATGACCCGAAGTCAATCCCCAGGACCCAAAGGAGAGAACTAACTCTTGCAAGTTGTCCTCTGACCTCTATGTAGGTACCATGGCATGTGTACAATGCACGCACTCATGCATGCATGTATGCATGCACATCTAACACAGAAACAAATCAAATGAGACTCACCCCTGCAAATGCCTGTGTATCCTCAAACCTGGTTCATTCATGAAACTGAATATAGACACAGAGTCTTCTGTTCTTACAGAGATACCCAGGAGTCTCCAAGTCCCTGACCAACCTCCTACCTGCCCAGGTCTACACACACTTGCCCACACTTTGTTCTAGAATGTCTTCCTGACAAACCTTCTCAGAGAGCAGCTTCTCTGCTAAAGTTACTCATTTGCTCTGAGAAGTCATTAAAAATGCTCCCTGAAGGTAGAGCTCCTGGGGGATGCCATTGCGTCAGGACCCTTCTTATTATTTCTCAGGTTTTTTGTTTAGGTGGGAAATTAATAGTTCTGGGAGGTAGAGCCCCTGAGACTGGAATTCCTCCCAGAAGATTTTGGAAAACATTTTCATCTCTCATTCTGGGTAACTTAGATGATTAACTCAAAGCTGGAGGTAGCCGACAACTTAACGTCTTCACTTGTCTTCTTGTGAGAGCAGGGTCTAGGAGAGCTGGTTTCCCCCTTTGTCTTCATTTTTCTAAGGGCACACATGCATGAGAACTTCACTTCTAGGGGCTACGGTTGATGCCAGTGGTAGAGCACTTGCTTAGTGCATGCCATGCCCCGGGCTGCACATGGTTCATCTATCTAGCATTTAGCATGTGTCTGTCTGTCTGTCTGTCTGCCTGCCTGCCTACCTGTCTGTCTGTCTGCCTGCCTGTCTGTCATCTATCATATTTCATTCTATCATCTATTGGTTAATTATCCACCTATAATTTATTATACTATCTATTATTATAAAAGATCTACCTATCTCTACCTATGTATCTCAATAATGTATCATCTATCTTCTATTTATCAATAATTTATCTATTCATCGTCTATGTATCTATCATCTATCACCTGCCTATAATACATCTATCACCTATCTGTCTCTCTCTGTGTGTGTATGTATTGCATCTATCTATCTATCTATCTATCTATCTATCTATCTATCTACCTATCTATTCATCTATCCTTCCATTTATCCGTCTAGTTTGCATAGCATGAGGAGACAGTGATGCTTCAGATGGGGTAAAAGAGTGTTAGAAGTGGATGATCTGGACAAGGAGGCACAGGCATCTTGAGAGGGTGATACAGGCAGATTGTGATTTCTAGGTCAGTTTGTACTACTGAGTGAGTTTAGGGCCAGCCTTGGCAACTTAGACCCTGTACTGGCTGGTTTTGCTTGTCAACTTGATACAAGCTAGAGTTATCAGAAAAAAAGGAGCCCCAGTTGAGAAAATGTCTCCATGAGATCCAGCTATAAGGCATTTTTTCTCAATTAGTAAACAATGGGGGAGGGCCCAGTCCATTGTGGGTGGTGTCATACCTGGGCTAGTCATTCTAGGTTCTATAAGACAGCAGGCCAATGACACTAGGGACCCCAGCTAAGACACTGCCTTCTTCCTGCCAACTTCCCTTAAAGCACACCCAGCAATCCCTAACTGTAGCCCTTCCCTTGGGCTCCATATTCTGGCCCACAACTTTGGCAGAAGACTTCTGCTTTTCCAAAGGCCACACAGGTACTTGGAATTCTAGAGACAATGTTGATCACGAAAACCTCAATGAGACCTCCTACTGTATCTGAAGACTCAGAGGTCACCAGAACCTGAGTTCACTCAGGCCAAAAGACCAGAGAAGAAGCAGAAACCAAGGGGAAAACAACCCAGAAATCCATCTAACAAGGGTAAACTCTGAAATCATCCTAAACATCCTAACATCCTAAACCTATAACATCCCTAAACCCAGATGACTAGAGGCCATTGTAAGAACACAATCAACAAAAGCCAGGGCGATATGGCACTACTGAAGCCCTGGTATCCTACTACAGCAAGTCCTGGATATTCAAACATAGTTGAAATATGAAAAACGACCTTAAGTCCTTTCTTATGAAGATGATACAGGCTCTTAAAGAGGAAATGAGTAAATCCCATAATGAAATCCTGGAAAATACAACCAAACAGGTAAAAGAAATGAATAAAACTGTTTAAGACCTGAAAATGGAAATAGAAGCAATAAAAGAAACCACTGAGGGAATCCTGGAGATGGGAAACCTCTGGAAGAGAAGAAGAGTTACAGATGTAAGCATCACCAACAGAATGTAAGAGATGGAAGACAATCTCAGGCATGGAGGGTAAGATAGAAAAAATTGATACATTGGTCAAAGAAAATGTTACATCTAATATGTTGCTGACACAAGGCATCTGGGAAATCTGGGGCACTATGGAAAGACCAAGCCTATGAATAATAGGAATAGAAGAAGGAGAAGATTGCCAGCTCAAAACTCCAGAAAATATATTTAATGAAATCATCCCTAAACTAAAGAAAGAGATGCCTATAAATGCACAAGAAGCTTATTGAAAACCAATAGATTAAACCAGGAAAGAAAGTCTTCCTGCCACATAATAACTAAGACACTAAATGTATTGAACAAAAGAAGAATATTAAAAGCTGGAAGGGAGAAAGGCCAAGAAACAAAAAGTCAGGCCTATTAGAATTACACCTGACTTCTCAACAGAGATTTTAAAAGCTAGAAGATTATGGGCAGATGTCTTGCAGACTCTAAGAGATCAGAGATAATGGTTCAGATTACCATACCTAGCAAAACTTTCAATCATCATAAATGGAGAAAACAAGATATTCCATGACAAAACCAAAGTTAAACAATATCCACAAATCAAGCCCTACAGAAGATACTAGAAGGAAAAGTCCAACACAAGGAGATTAACTACACCCAAGAAAACAAGAGATAAATAATTTTACTTCAGCAAAACCTAAAGAAGGGATGGGGACAGACAGACAGACAGACAGACACACACACACACATACAGACATACCACATACTACTATCACTAATATCAAAGCAGCAGAACTTAATAGTCATTGGTCATTAATATCTCTCAACATCAATGGATTCAATTCTCCAGTAAAAAGATGTGGGCTAACAGAATGGATGTCAAAACAGGATCCACCATTCTTTTGCATATAAGAAACACACCTAAATATCAAAGATAGACATTTCATCAGAGTAAAGAGGTGGAAAAGATTTTCAAAGCAAGCTGGTATAACCATTCTAATATTTAATAAAATAGACCTTTGTATTAGTCAGAGTTCTCTAGAGTCACAGAATTTATGGAATGAATCTCTGTCCTTCTCCTCTCTCTTTCTATGTTATAAATAAATTCCATATATCATAATATACATATATATACACATATACATATATCCACTTTGGTGGTTTGAATAGACTTGGCCCCCATAGACTTATATGTTTCAATGTTTGGCCCTCAGGGAGTGACACTTTTAGGAAGTGTGTCCTTGTTGGAATAGGTGTGGTTTTGGTGGAGGAAGCATGTCTCTGTAGGGGTGGATTTTGTTCTTCCCAATGCAGAAGAGACCCTCCTGCTGGTTGCCTATGGAATAGTCTCTCCTGGTTGCCTTCAGATCAAGATCCTTGACTCTTTCTCCAGCACCCTGTCTACCTGGATATTGCTATGCTTCCTGCCATGATGATAATGGACTGAACTTTTGAAACATTATGCCAGCCTCAATTATATGTTGTTCTTTGTAAGTGTTGCCTTGGTCATGGTATCTCTTCACAGCAATGGAAACACACACACATATGCATGAACATTTATATGTATATACAAACATATACACATTGAGATTTTATTGAAATGACTTACAGGCTTCAGTTCAACAAATCCAACAATAGCCAGTTGTGATGGAAAGTCCAAGAATCTAGTAGTTGCTCAATTCCATGAAGCTGGGTGTTCTAGCTGGTCTTCTGTATAAGCTGTAATCTCAAAGAAGTAAATGTTAATGTGTGTGCTGGCAAAGTGAGTGCAAGCAGGTGAAGAACAAACAAACTCCTCCCTTTTCCATTGTCCTCATATAGGACTCCAGCAGAAGGTCTGGCTCAGAGAAGGTATGCCTCAAGATCTGGATCAAAAGCCTGTGTCTTCCTGCCTTACGAACCAGATCACAAGTGTACCCTCCATTTCTGGATTGTTGTTCATTCCAGATATAGTCAAGTTGACAACTGAGAATATCCATCACAACTGTCAACCAAAATTAATCAAAAGAGATGAGGAAGGACACTTCATACTCATCAAAGAAAAATCCAACAAGATGACCTCTCAATTCTGAACATCTATGCCCCAAATACAAGGGCACCCTCATTGTAAAAGAAACATTACTAAAGCTTAAATCACACACCAAAACCCATATGTTAATAGTGAGAGACTTCAACACTTCCATTCTTACCAATGGGCAGGTTAGCCAGACAGAAATTAAACAGATGAAATAATGAAATTAACAGATGTAATGAATCAAATAGACTTATCGGATATCTACAAAACATTTCATCCAAACACAAAAGAACATTCCTTCTTCTCAGCATCTCATGGGATCTTTTCCAAAATTGACCACATACTCTGTCACAAAGCAAACCTCAACAGATATAAGAAGGTTATATCTTATCAGACCACCGTGGATTAAAGATGGATTTCAACAACAACAGAAAGCTTACATGCTCATGGAAACTGAACAACTTTCTACTCAATGATCTCTGGTTCAGGGAAGAAATAAAGAAAAAAATGAAAGACTTTCTAGAATTCAATGAAAATGAAGGCACAGCGTACCCAAACTTATGGGATACAATGAAAGCAGTGCTAAGAGGAAAGTTCATAGCATTAAGCACCTTCATAAAAAAAATTAGTGAGATCACATACTAATGACAAAACAGCACATCTGAAAGCTCTAGAACAAAAAGAAGCAAACACACCCAAGAGGAGAAGATGGCAGGAAATAGACTCAGGGCTGAAGTCAATAAAAGAGAAACAAAGCAAGCAATACAAAGAATCAGTGAAACAAAGAGCTAGTTCTTTGACAAAATCATTAAAATAGACAAACTCTTAGCCAAACTAATGAAAAGGCAGAAAGAGACTATCCAAATTAACAAATCAGAAATGGAAAAGGAGACATCACAACAGACACTGAGGAAATCCAGAGAATCACTAGGTCTCACTTCAAAAGCTTGTACTCCACAAAATTGGAAATTCTTTTAAAAAAAGATGATTTTCTTGATAGATACCATTTACCAAAGTTAAAGCAAGATAAAGTAAACAATTTAAATATTCCCATAACCAATAAAGAAATAGAAGCAGTCATTAAAAGTCTTCCAACCAAAAAAGCCCAAGCCAGATGGTTTTAGCTCAGAATTCTACCAGACTTTCAAAGAAGAGTTAATACCAACACTCCTCAAACTATTCCACAAAATAGAAACAGAAGGAACATTGCTAAATTAATTTTATCAGACCACAGTTACCCTGATATCTAAACCATACAAAGACCAAACAAAGAAAATTTCAGACCAGTTTCCCTCAGGAACATAGATGTAAAAATACTCAATAAAATACTCACAAACAGAATCAAAGAACACATCAAAGATATTATCTACCATGATCAAGTAGCCTTCATCTCAGAGATGCAGGGATGGTCCAACATATGAAAATCTGTCAATTTATACACAATGTAAACAAACTGAAAGAAAAAACCATAATCATCTCATTAGATGCTGAAAATACTTTTGACAGAATCCAACATCCCTTCATAATAAAAGTCTGGGAGAGATCAAGGATACAAGGCATGTACCTAAACTTAATAAAGACAATTTACAACAAGCAAATAGCCAACATTAAATTAAATGAAGAGAGACTTGAAGCAATTCCACTAAAATCAGGGACAAGACAAGGCTGTCCACTCTTTCCATATGTATTTAATACAGTACTTAAAGTTCTAGCTAGAGTAATAAGACAGCTAAAGGAGATCAAGGGGCTACAAATTGGAAAGGCAGAAGATATTTGCAGAGAATATGATAGTATACATAAAAGACCCCAAAACTTCTACCAGAGTATTCTTACATTTATAAATACCTTCACAAAATGGCTGGATACAACATTAACTTTAAAAAGTAGCTCTCCCCCACTGACTGAGAGAGATCTACAAGCTGCAGGCCTACGAGTTCCCACTTGGACTTTTTTTTTGCAATCTGAGATAGCATCAATAGCATCAAAATGGAGGGCTACTGTGTTTTGGTATTCTCACTCAGTATATGCAAAATACTGGCAACATTATCATTATGCAATGCTTTGGTTGCAAAGCCACCAGAATGCCTACAGAAAGTTCACGGACTCTTATTTCACTTCCCTATGGTTCTTCCCTTATGGAGTTCTTCCCTTGAACTCTCTTGCTTATGAGGCTGGGTATTTGGAACTCTTAAAGCCAGCACATGGCCCAGCAGGAGTCTCCCTACAGTGTTTTCCATCTCAAAAGCTCTGGGAAGCCTCTGGATAACAGCAATAAAAGCCAGGCATCCACTAGGACATCTTGCATTTTGCAGATAAATGGATAGAACTAGAAAATGGCATCCTGAGTGAGGTAACCCAGACAAACATGGTATGTACTCACTTCTAAGTGAAGATCAGCCATAAAGTAAAGGATAACCAAGTTACAGTCCACAGACTGAAAGAAACTAAGCAACAAGGAGGGCTCAACGGGGATGTGTGAATCTCACTGAGAAGGGGAAATAGAGTAGACATTGCTGATGGGTGGGGGATGGGAGCAGGAGGGATCAGGTCGGGGAGGACTGAGTGAGACAGTACTGGAGAGACAACTGAAACAGGGAACATCTCCGGGACGAGCTAGAAGACTTAGGGCAATGGAAACTGCCAAGAATCTATGACGGTGACCCTAGCTAAAACTACCAACAATGGGGGACATGGATGTTAGTATTTTGTCTAAACTCCACCCCCACAGTTATCTGGCAACAGTCACATAGGCCTGCCCACTATAAAAGGGGCTGCTTGGCTCCTCCTCTCTCTCTTGCTCTCTTGCCTCTAGCTTCTCTCTGTCCCCTCCCCCCTCCCCCTTCCCTTCCCCTCTCTCCATATGGTCATGGCCGGCCTCCACTTCTCTCCTCTCTCTCTCCTCCTTTCTCTGCCATCTCCTCCTGCTTCTCTCCCCGCCTTTATCCTCTGCCCTAATAACAACACCCTTGTGAACCATTTGGTCTGGTTGTCTGTTCTAAGCTGCGCTCAGAAGTCCATCATTGGTGCCTGTAGGACCCCGAAGGACTGCTATGCCCTGGCTGAGACTTTCTGAGTGCTGCTGTCTACTAAGTAACATTCTGCGGTTCTGGAGCTGTCAAGTGGAGGTTCCACCGAGATTGGGAAAGAGAGGAGAACCTGACAGGATTGTTCCTGGAAGGAGCCGGCTGGCCAGCTCAGTGAGTGGAATGTATTGGAGAAGCAGCGTGGGGTCAAACTGAAAGCAGTAAGTAGCACTAAGAGAGTTTGATCATTTTGATTGTGCCACGGGAACTAGGAGTTCCTCCCTACAAGTAGTGGCACAGGATGACGCAGCTAAGAAATCCTTGCATGAGGTGGAGAATAGCTCCAGTTCTGGGGATGAGGGAGAAATTTTAGAAAAGGAAAAATTGAAGAAATGCAAGGTAAAAAAATTGGAAGGGGAGCCTGTAAAAGGGGAAACAAGAGTGGATGACCTACTCAGTCCCCTGGTGGTGGCTGTGGCAGCCGGGATGGCATGGTGGCCGGGCTGGGGCATTTCTGCTGCTGCTGCAGCAGTGGTGGCAGGCGGCTGCAGGAGCTGGGGAGGCCGCGGTCTGCATCAGTCATGCCAAATAAAAATAAGAAAGAGAAAGAACCACCAAAACTAGTGAAAAGTGGAAAAAGTTCAAAAGAAGGACAAGATACCACAGAAACAGAGATAGCCAGCAGGAAAAGCCTTGGAGCTGTCCAGTCTTCAACACCTACTAAAATAAAAGTACCAGTCCCTCAGCCAATCGTACATAGTCCCTGTGAAGAAAGACAAATGGCAGAACTCTTCACAGTTTAATGCCAGCAATAATAGAGAACTGCAAAAATTCCCATCTTTACAAGATGTTCCTCCTGTGGGTCAAGAGAAGCTTTTCATCCAGGAGCTACGTCTGTTGTGTCCTCTTTGACTTTGCTTCTGACCCACTGAGTGACCTGAAGTGGAAAGAAGTAAAGCAAGCTGCGCTAAGCAAGCTGGTGGAGTATATCACCCACAACCAGAACGCGACCATAGAGCCCATTTACCCTGAAGCCATCCACATGTTTGCAGTTAATATGTTTCGAACCTTGACACCCTCCTCCAATCCTATGGGAGCAGAATTCGACCCAGAAGGAGATGAACCAACGTTAGAAGCAGTCTGGCCTCATCTGCAGCTTGTTTATGAATTTTTCTTAAGATTTTTAGAGTCTCCAGATTTCTAGCCCAATATAGCAAAGAAATATATTGATCAGAAGTTTCCATTGCAGCTTCTAGAACTCTTTGTCAGTGAGGATCCTTGGGAGAGAGATTTTCTAAAAACGACCCAGCACAGAATCTATGTGAAATTCTTAGGCCTGCACACTTACATCAGGAAACAGATCAATAATATATTTTATAGGTTTATCTATGAGACAGAGCACCACAATGGCATAGCAGAATTACTGAAGATCCTGGGAAGTATAATTAATGGATTTGCCTTACCACTAAAGGAAGAGCACAGATTTTCCTGTTGAAGGTGTTGCTGCCCTTGCACAAAGTGAGGTCCCTGAGTGTCTACCATCCCAAGCTGGCATACTGTGTCATGCAGTTTTCAGAGAAGAACAGCACCCTCACTGAACCAGAGGTAATGGCAGTTCTCAAATACTGAACAAAGACTCACAGTCCAAAAGAAGTAATGATCTTAAATGAATTAGAAGAAATTTTAGATGTAATTGAACCATCAGAATTTGCGAAGATCATGGAGCCTCTTTTCTGACAGTTAGCCAAATGTGTTTCCAGCCCTCACTTCCAGGTGGCAGAGCGGGCACTCTATTACTGGAATAATGAGTACATCATGAGTTTAATCAGTGACAATGCAGCGAAAATTCTGCCCATCATGTTTCCATCCTTATACCGCAGAGCCCTCCTGGGATATGTCCTGCTTTCTCTCTGGCTCCTACTGGTGTTGTGGATAGCCTCAGTCTTGTATTTTGATCCTAGTTCCACCCTTCTGGGAGGGGCTGCAGAGGATGATTGAATCTGTACACAAGTGACGTCTTGTAAACCTTCTGTCCAATTAAAACCTGTAAAATAAAGGCTAGAGCCAGAGATTGGGCAGTAGAAGGGGAGGCGGAGAAAAAGGCTTAGGGGAGGAGAGAGTGAGAGGAATTAGATAGGAGAAGCAGAAGCAGAGAGGTAGAAGCAGAAGGAAGTCGACGATGGAGGAGCTGGAGCTCAGAGGACAACCACGAGGCCTGGATGAACCGCAAGTTATAAGGGATCTCATAGCCGGGGATCAGAGTAGTGTAGTGGTAAATCTGCCCAATCCAGGAGTACAATTTGTACCATAATTATTGAGTTGTGTTTTCCTTTACTGGTCTCCTTCAGGAAGGAGATTTTACCGTGGTAAATTTGGGATTAAATAATAACTTCTACTACATACTGGAGAAATTCTTAGTTCTGCTTTCCCTGTCTATTGTCTGTCCCTTGTGCCAATCTGTTAATTGTCTGTTTTTGTTTCATTGTTTTATGTTACAAAAGTATTTATTGGATATGATTAAAAATTTGCAACTTTGATACTAGAAAGTTGGTTTAACTAGTAACTCAGGGCTGGAGAGATGGCTCAGCCAGGGTATAGTAGAAAGAACACATTTAACTTTGAAAAATTATCTTGAAAAAAACAAAAAGGGAGGAGTTTACCTCACCTCATGCAAGATTATCCTTTATTTTATATGTTTTAAATTTTTTATTAGTGGATAAGGATGCATTGTCTGTAGCAGACAGACACTGAAAATGAGCCCAGAAGGCACTGGGCTTAGTGAAATGGAGAGAATTGTCATCAGGTGTATGGAAAGGCCCTGACTCTTTGTTAGTCAGGGTGAGAGGTTCTGTTTGTGTTTTTCCTAAAGATGCTGAAAGTCCTGTTTGGATTCCTGAGTGTTGTGTGTGCCCTGTCACTACACAGCCTTGCCCAAGTGGAGATCTACTGGAGCCTTGTGAAGAGCCCCCCAATTCTGATGTCAATGGGTATAAGCAGCTCAACCTGGCTGGTCATAGTTCCAACCAACAAGACTACTGGAAAAACTGCTGCTAATTCTGAGAAACCAACAATTTCTTTATGTTAAGATTAATGTTAATTGTGTGCAGCCTCTCTATGGAGAGAAGTTTTTAGCAGGATTCAAACTGCCGGAAGGCTCCTTAAAGGATGGGCTAGAGGTTCTTGTCTTTGAGATTCCTAGCCTTTGGGGCAGCCACAGCAGGATTGATATTTCTTTGCCGCTTTCATAGACAGCAGATCCAGTCCCAGGCAGTTACTAAGCAGGTGCTCATGTTGCTGGCACGAGAGAACCCTTCTGCCCAGGTTTGGCTCAGACTTTACTGAGAATAGTTAGTCAATGATGGGCAACTCTTTTGCAGTCCTTACCTACCTAAGACAGGGGCCTTGAGGCTGGCAGGGATTCCCAATGATGAGTAAGTGGTATTGACGCAAGTTGACCTAAGACAGATGCTATTCGCCTATAAAATAAAAATGGGGACCTGTAGGATCCTGGAGGACTGCTATGCCCTGGCTGAGACTTTCTGTATGCTGCTGTCTACTAAGTAACATTCTGTGGTTCCTATAAGATCAAAAACATCCTGTTGAAGGATGTACCCCAGGAAGGGAATTTATACTTGACATCCTATTGCCCCCCAGTTGAGTTCCTGTTTTTTTCCTGAGTTTGTATTTTTCCTTCCCTGGCTTGGTGTATATATTGAACCTGCCCAGTAAAGGCTTTGGCATTCTCTCATAACGGATGACCTGAGTCTGAGCCTTTCTTTAATCCCCCAGGCCTACACCCGAGCTCAGTACCACGTGCAGCGCCGGAGCTGTCAGGTGCCATGACTCAGATACTTCAGGTACCGCATCAGCTCCTGCCAGCCGCCAGCTGCTGTGACCCTGTGTAGGACCAAAGCCACGTGGTTTGCTGCCGCCTCAGCCAACCCTGCCGCCACCTCGGACTCCATCTGCTGCTACCTGCCATCACCAACCACATGAATTTCCACCACTGCTACAGACAAAACTTCCACCACGTGAGCTGTGCCGCTGCAGCCCCCACATGGTGCTCTGCCACGTGGGCTGGGTAGCCAGACAGGGACACAGACCTCACGGTTCCACCTTTCCTAATACCAGATGCACAAGCCTGCAAACACATACCAGTGTATTAATTGGTAAGGAGTTTCCAATGGGTGGGAGGGACCCTGGACGCCCAGTTAGGGCCTGGCCAGCCTTCCCTGGGCTAAGGGGTTGGCTTTCCATTGCCCCGGTCCATATGACTGGCCTCTAGCTGAACTATGACTTAGGACATTGGCTGTTGGGTGACCCCCCTTTGAAAGTAGTTCCCAGCTCCCCCGAAGCTCTAGCAGCTGCCGGAAATCCTGGTACCAGGTGGGCTACTTTCTGGGGGACTCTGGGAGCTCCGCCGAGGCCCCTAGATATTTTTGTGACGACCTGATATCTAAGCTGTTTGCCTGATTTTTCATTGCCAGCTTTTCTTTTGGGATGCCAACTGATCGCTCGGTAAGAGCTCACATCACCCAATGGGCAACACATTATCTTCGACTGTACCCATAGACAACCCACTGGGTTGTCTCCTGAAAAACCTCAAATCTCTAAGATTAATGCCTGATTTGAGGCCTTCCAAACTGATACACCTCTGCAATAAGGTCTGGATTCATTACCCTCTAGATAATGGACTAAAGTAGCCACTTAATGGCACGATAGATCCAATCATTTAAAAACGTCTTTTTTTTTTTTTTTTTTTTTTTTTTTGGTTTTTCGAGACAGGGTTTCTCTGTGTAGCCTTGGCTATCCTGGAACTCACTTTGTAGACCAGGCTGGGCTTGAACTCAGAAATCTGACTGCCTCTGCCTCCCAAGTGCTAGGATTAAAGGCATGTGTCACCACCGCCTGGCTAAAAAGGTCTTAACACATACTGCCAGCAGTCTGGTAAATGGAAAGAAGTTCCCGATATTCAAAAACTTATCTACCTTCATTCTTAATACTTTCATGTGTTCTGCCTGTTCCTTCATTCCCCACTGGTCAGAGTAACCATCCACATGGTCCCAGGAAAGATTTCTTGAGCTCAGAGCTAACCCTGTGTTTCCCTGACCCTCATTCTAGGACTCCCCCTCCTTCTCCATCATTTGCGGCCAGCCACACTCACTAGTTCAGCTGGTTTGCCTGAAAAGCAGCGGGTCCTGGACCCTGCTTGTTTCCTTCCCCTCTTTGCCCCCTCTGTCATTTGTGGCCAACTGGACCCATTGGGTTCAGATGGCTTGCCTGAAAAGCAGAGGGTTTGACACCCTGCTTACTCCCTTCCCTTCTGTGGTTCTTAGCTCTGCTCTGGGTCTTCTCCTTTCACCCTGCCAGGGACCCTCTCTGAGACTTGCTTCCGCACATTGGCAACCACCCTCGCAAAGGGCTTGGCTGCCCACGCATGCAGGGAGGCTCTCTCTCCCTCTCTCCCCAGGACCTGTAAAGTGAGTGCTAGCAGTGCCTTCTACGACAAAAACAACTAACATGAACATTGCTGTGATACGGGACATGCTTGCTGTTCCTTGCCCACTGCAGACTAGCTGCCAGAGGCAGTGGGTAGTGACTTCTGGCTGCTAGTAGGAAGTCCTGCCCTGTGGCTTCCGCCTTAGACCTGACCCCACAGCATCTGTGGCTCACATCCCCAACCCGCCAGCTATATGATTCAGCTTTCTTATTCTGGTCCTAGCCAAATGTTTCTTTGCTAATACAAAAATGTGCTTTTCTCTGCCTACACAACCCACCAAGGTTACTTAAGACCCTTTCTTAACCTGCCTTAATAGATTTTTACTACTGCTATTGAATTCTATTCAGTTACAACCAATCCTTATGGCTCTCAATCTTATCAGAAGTCTGCTAATAGTATACTTAAGTTTATGGCGGACAGAATTCCCAAAGCCTCTAACAATTGACCCAAGATGGTTTCAGAAGACTTGAACACAGGACACCTAGAAGATACAGCTTGGATTGTATGCAAACAAACGCAGTGGGCTAAACTGGATGTTCTGAGTCAAATAACTTGACTAAACCAAGGTAAGTCATTTCTCATGTTACGCATATCCATTCCACAGAGAAAAAGCCCTGTGTCTTCTCTGCTTGGAAGACAAACTGACTTCACCCAAGAGAGT
This sequence comes from Mastomys natalensis, assembly GCA_021653895.1. Classification (NCBI taxonomy): domain Eukaryota; kingdom Metazoa; phylum Chordata; class Mammalia; order Rodentia; family Muridae; genus Mastomys; species Mastomys natalensis. The sequence goes on from JAJTUV010000903.1 coordinate 683,190, forward strand.
ATGGAGAACCATGGGAATTGTTGGCTAGTGGATTCTGTCATTTTTTAAAATAATATATAACTGGTAGATTGTTGTTTACTCTTTCTCAGATTTCTGCCTACATTGACAGTTAAGCTCTCACAGATATTATCTGTTACCTCATTACCTAAACTCAGTTGCCATTAATTAAATGCTTCATATTTCCTCTTCTTGCTATGACACTGTCCTAATATTATCTGAGTTCCTATAAACTTGCCTAACTCTAATAAAACATTCCACTATATGATCCAGCAAAGGTTCATCTTAAAGACTGCTCATGTTAACTCATGCTGCTATCTGTTTTGTAAACTTATAAGCTACAGGAATCCTACTTAGATCTACCCCTCATGGACCAAATAGATTACATCCAGATCTTGTCAAGTCCAGGCACATCCAAAACAGCTCCAGAGAAGCAACCTCCAGTTGCTCCATCTCCTGTCACACACACAGCTGCTTCTACTGGACCTGTTCCTTCTGACCTATCCTCAGATGGCTTCATAGACCCTGGACAGGAAACAGCCAACTCTCCTAAGACCAGACAAACATCCCCCATACCCATTCTTCTAGGTTTCCCCTAAAGACATGCTGCCCCAATGCCAGCAGGAAGTAGCTAGATATCACAACGACCCTATTCCTGTTTCGCTATCACCTCCTTCTAATTTTTCTCTTTTAATTAAACCAAAATGGGGGAATGTTAGTATTCTGTCTAAACTCCACCCCCACAGTTATCTGACAACAGTCAGGTATGCTCCTCCCCACAGTTACCTAGCAACAAACAGCCAGGTAGGCTTGCTCACTATAAAAGGGGCTGCTTGGCTCCTCCTCTCTCTCTTGCTCTCTTGCTCTCTTGCCTCTAGCTTCTCTCTGTCCCCTCCCCCCTCCCCCTTTCCTTTCCCCTCTCTCCACGTGGTCATGGCCGGCCTCCACTTCTCTCCTCTCTCTCTCCTTTCTCTGCCATCTCCTCCTGCTTCTCTCCCCACCTCTGCCCTCTGCCCTAATAAATCCCCTCCCTCGTCAAACCATTTGGTCTGGTGTTGTCTGTTCTAAGCTGTGCTTGGAAGTCCATCAATGGAGCCTAAACTGGTCATGTCCTATAACCAGGCAAGACTTTAAGTGGAAGGACAGGGACTTCAACCCAGCAACAATTTTGACCTATAATTTGTCTTGCTTACAGGATGTATGGGAGTAAAGATGAAACAGAGATTGAGGGAGTGGCTAATGACTGGTCCAGCTCAAGACCCATACCACAACAGGGATCCCACCCCTGGTATTGCCTGCATGGCCAGCAGCCAGAGGCTGGATAACCCAGGGACCTAGGATAGACCCAAATAAGACTGACAAAACATCAACAACAAAAAAGTCAATAAATTGATTCCTAATTTTATTCTGCTATACTCAGATTGGTGTCTAGCCCAATTTTCATCAGAGAGGTTGTAAGACTCTTGTGAGTCTCAGCTTACCAGAGACCCCCTGAGTGAACCACATGGAGATGTGAATCTATGCAAAAAGCAAGAGGAATTTTAATGATCCAATGCATTGGGGCCGTCCTACCCCGAAGGTGGAGTGGCAACCCTGGGCAGCCCATTTGGTCAGGTTTTATACAGTTTAAGGGGTAGACTAGAGAAACAGTGACTAGGCACAATGTGATTGGCAGAACAGTGTGACTTTTAAACTGATTGGTCTTTAGGAAATGAGATGGCAGGCACTTCTCTTGTCTGCAGGTTGCAAGGGTTGGTCTGTCCTGTGGAATGTGTCTACATGTTCTGGGCCTTCCCCACCACAGGTGGGTTCTCTCTCATGTGGTCTGAGGAATGTTAATCAGCCTCTCCCATATGGCAAGTGTCCCAAAGTTCCTGAGCTGACCTCTTCAAGGTTTCACCCAGTAACTGATAGAAACAGATGCAGAGACCCACAGCCAAACATTGGGCAGAGCTTGAGGAATCCTGCAGAACAGAGGAGGAAGGATTGTAAAAGCCAAAGCGGTAAAAGACACCACAAGAAAACCTACAGAATCCATCAATCTGGGCCCATAGAGAATGGAGTACCATCTGGGGAGCCTGGATGGGACTGACCTAGTTCCTTTGCATGTATGTTACAGGTGTGCTTAGTTTTCTTGTGAGCAGCAAGAGCAGGGGCTATCTCTGACTCTGACCTGCTGTTGGCTTCTCCAGCCTTAATAGAAGAGGATGCACTTAATCCTACTACAAGTTGATATGCCACGGCTGGTTGATACACATGTGAGGCCTGCCCTTTTCTGAAGAGAAACAGAGGAGGAGTGGGTAGGAGTAGGTAAGATGAGGGGCCGGGAGGAACTAGGGGGAGAGGAGGGAGGGGAAACTGTGGTCAAGATGTAAAATAAATAAATTAATGAGAGAAAAAGAAATTAGGCGGAGCAAGCCATGGAGAACAAGCCAGTAAGCAGCACCCCTTCATGGCTTCTGTATCAGCTCCTGCCTCCAGGTTCCTGCCCTGTGTGAGTTCCTGTCCTGACTTCCTCCAGTGAAGGACCATGATCTGGAAGTATAAGATCAATAAACACTTTCCTCCACAACTTACTTTTTGGTTATAGTGTTTTCATCACAGGAACAGAAAATCTGACTAAAACAGACCCTGTCTCAAAATAGTAAGTAAAAGAGGAAACGGAAAGTCAAGCGGTGTGGGGACCAGACTCAGTGGAAGAGGGCTTGCCTAGCACGCTGAGATCCTGGATTTGATTCCCAGTACAGAAAGAGAAATAAAAGGGAGCAATGGTAAAATAGAAAACAAATTTGTGACAAACAATGACATCTAAGATGTTGATATTTCAATATTTGAAAAGATTAATATAATTCATCTAATTCCTGAGGAAAATGAAAATGAGACATTACAGCTGGTCTATGTCAGGATGGTGTGGGAACCCTGATCACAGACAATAAAAAGACATAAAAAGATGGAGAGCCATACAAATAAGTGTGGAAATGTAGATGAGATAGAAAAATTATTCCTAAAAAAAAATTTTTTTTGAGATAGGGTCTCACTATGTATCTTTGGCTAGTCTGGAACTCTGTGTCATCCAAGCTGGCCTTGGAATAGCAGAGATCTGTGAAGAGGAAACTTAAAGGTTCTTTGGAAAGTCAGTTGTGTTGGACGGTGTTTTGCTGGGGTAAACACATGAAGGAGTGTTTTCCTGAAGTGGACACAGGTGCAAGGCTCAGGCAAACTCCTGAAGGAAGCAGACAGCATGTGAAAGGACACATGATGAGAGATTCTTTGCTAATGAATCGCGTGTATTGGTCCGCTTTATACTGTGTAGTTCATCTGCATTTGTTGTACTCCATAGACAGAAATGCACTAAAAAACTTCTGGTGGTGTGCTGCAGTTTCTTGCTGCTTCTGTGGACTTGGGCTGATTGGCAGAATGACATCAGCTGAGACAGATGCACGTACGTGCTTAGGCAAGACACATGGAGGACATGTGATGTTTAGGGTATAAAAAGGACTCGATGGACCATGACAGGACTGAGTTAGGCTTGCTTATAGAGCTAGCTGTGCAACTCTTTTGGGTCTCTTGTCTTTGCTGATCTTCACTTCATTGAGAGAGGCACAGCCAAGTCTTCTCCTGGCATCCTTCCAGGTCTCTCCTGCTGACGAGTGCCAAGGCTGAGCCCTGGCTGTCTGTGCTGGGTAGTGCCACTGCTGCTGATTCCTGTTTGCTATCCCAATTCTACTGAACTGGACTGCTTGTGTATCCTTAAAGTGTTTGTGAGTGGATCTAGCTGGTGCTGCTAACCTGTGACCTGAACAACTGATTTCCAGACAACCCAGACAGGAGTTGCTCCAGAGAACCATTTGTAAACAGGTCCACTTCCCTCTAGATCCTTTCTTTCCCAGTGCCTCTGGTGGTGATGGGCTACAAACGAGGTTAAAGCATTTAAGGACCATCATTAAAAATAGGTTTTGAAAAAAGTTACAGATCTGCATGCCTCTGCCTCCTGAGTGCTGGAGGTATGCAGCACCATGTCTAGTTAAGATTTTATTTTTATGCTTGTGTAAATGTTTGTGTCTTTGTGAGTATATACCACTGTGTGCAGGTTCCTTTGGAAGTCAAAATAAGACGTCAGATCTTCTGGAACTGGAGCTAGAAGTGGTTGTGAGCCACCTGATATCGGTGCTAGGAACCAGGCTCAGCTCCTCCACAAGAGCAGCCTCTGTGATGGAAAAATTATAAATGCAATCAACTTTCCCAGGTGGGACAACAAAATGTACAAACATTTTTGAATGTTTTAAAAACTTTGTTTATATTTATTGTTTGTGTGTGTGTGTGTGTGTGTGTGTGTGTGTGTATGTGTGTGAATGTGAGTGTGCACACATCACAGTGCAAGTGTGGAAGTCAGAGGACAACTGGGAGGCATTCTACCTTCTACCATTAGTTTTAGGGATTGAATGTGAGTTGCCAGCTTGACAGCAAGCACCTTTACAGTCTGAGACACTTTGCTGGTCCACAGACAGATATATATTAAAGGCATTTCAAAATCATTTATAACAGGAAATGAAAAATGATCACAGGTTTGTTTCCTTCCAGTTTGCACCTGTGCTGGAAGCAGAGCCTCTGCTGTGGACCCCAACAAACTCAGCCCACACCCCAGTTGCAGCTCGACTTCCCAGGTATTCTGACACATCCAAGATCACAGGTGAGACCCACAAACCCCACCCCAATACCTGGTGGAACTGGGACCCCTGAACCCCAGGATGCAGATACCCTGCCCAGCCAGAGACCCGTGCTCCTTCTGGTTCACACCTGTGCTGGAAGCAGAACCTCTACTCTGGATCCCAACGCCCTCAGCACACACCCCAATTGCAGTTCGATTCCCCAGGGGTTCTGATACATCTAGGATCACAAGATCACAGGATCATAGGAGGGACAGGCTCTAGTCAGAGACAGCATGGCCAGTTAACACCAGAAATAACCAGATGGTGAGAGGCAAGTGCAAGAACATAAGCAACAGAAACCAATACTACTTGGCAACATCAGAACCCAGTTCTCCTACCACAGAAAGTGCTGGATACCCCCAACACACTTATAAAGCAAGATTCAGATCTAAATTCTCATTTCATGAAGATGATAAAGGCCTTTAAGAAGGACATAAGTAACTCCCTTAAAGAAATATAGGACAAAAAACTGGGCAGTGGTGGCACATGCCTTTAATCTCAGCATTTGGGAGGCAGAGGCAGGCAGATTTCTGAGTTCGAGGCCAGCCTGGTCTCCAGAGTGAGTTCCAGGACAGCCAGGGCTGCACAGAGAAACCCTGTCTCGAAAAACCAAAAAAAAAAAAAAAAAAAGAAAAAGAAATGCAGGACAAAACAATCACTGCTCCCTAATATTGCTCAACATCAATGGATTCAATTCCCCAATAAAAAGACATAGACTAACAGACAGATACATAAACAGGACCCAGAAGTTTACTGCATACAGGAAACACACCTCAGTGACAAAAACAAACACTACCTTAAAGTTAAAGGCTGGAAAAAAAATTTTCCAAGCAAATGGTCCCAAGAAACGAGTAGCCATTCTAATATCCAGTAAAATAGACTTTCAACTTAACGCTATCAAAAAAGATAAGAAAGGACACTTCATACTCGTCAAAGGAAAAATCTACCAAGATGAACTCTCAATTCTGAACATCTATGCACCAAATGCAAGAGCACCCACATTCATAAAAGAAACCTTACTAAAGCCCAAAGCATACACTGCACCTCACACAATAATAGTGGGAGACACCCCACTCTCAGCAATGGACAGATCATGGAAACAGAAACTAAACAGAGACACAGTGAAACTAACAGAAGTGGTGGACCAAATGGATTTAACAGATATCTATAGAACATTTCATCCTAAAACAAAAGAATATACCCTTTTCTCAGCACCTCATGGTACCTTCTCCAAAATAGACCACAAAATAGATCACAAAATAGGCTTCAACAGATACAAAAAGATTGAAACAATCCCATGCATCCTATCAGACCACCATGGACTAAGGCTGTTCCTCAGTAATAACAAAAACAATGAAAGCCCACATACACATGGAAACTGAACAACGCTCTACTCAATGATGACTTGGTCAAGGAAGAAATAAAGAAATTAAAGACTTTTTAGAATTTAATGAAAATAAAGGCTCGTCATACCAAAACTTACGGGACACAATGAAAGTAGTGCTAAGAGGAAAACTCATAGCTCTAAGTGCTTACAAAAAGAAACTGGAGAGAGCACACACTAGTAGCTTGACAACACACCTGAAAGCTCTAGAACAAAAAGAACCAAGTACACCCAAGAGGAGTAGACAGCAGGAATAATCAAACTCAGTGCTGAAATCAACCAAGTAGAAACAAAAGAAGTATACAAAGTATCAACAAAACCAACTAGTTCTTTGAGAAAATCAACAAGATAGATAAACCCTTAGCCAGACTAACCAGAGAGAACAGAGACAGCATCCAAATTAATAAAATCAGAACTAAAAAGGGTAACATAACAACAGAAACCAAGGCAATTAAAACAATCATCAGATCCTACTACAAAACTATACTCAACAAAACTGGAAAATCTGGACGAGATGGACAATTTTCTAGACAGACACCAGATACCAAAGTTAAATCAGGAGCAAATAAACCATCTAAGTTCCATAACCCCTAAAGAAATAGCAGCCGTCATTAAAATCTCCCTACCTAAAAAGCCCAGGACCAGATGGTTTTAGTGCAGAATTCTATCAGACCTTCAAAGAAGACCTAATACCAATTCTCTATAAACTGTTTCACAAAATAGAAACAGAAGGAACACTATCCCAATTCATTCTATGAAGTCACAATTAAGCTCATACCTAAACCACATAGACACAACAAAGAAAGAACTTCAGGCCAATCTCCCTTATGAATATTGATGCAAAAATACTCAATAAAATTCTTGAAAACTGAATCCAAGAACATATCAAAACAATCATCCACCATTATCAAGTAGGCTTTATTCCAGGAATGCAGGGATGGTTCAATATACAGAAAACCATCAACATAATCCACTATATAAACAAACTCAAAGGAAAAAAAAACACATGATCATCTCACTAGATTCTGAGAAAGCATTTGACAAAATTCAACATCCCTTCATGGTAAAAGTCCTGGAAAGATCAGGAATTCAAGGCCCATACCTAAACATAGTAAAAGCAATATACAGCTACTGGCTAAGTAGCCAACATCAAACTAAATGGAGAGAAACTTGAAACAATCCCATTAAAATCAGGGACTAGACAAGGCTGCCCACTCTCTCCCTAGTTATTCAATATAGTACTGGAAGTCCTAGCCAGAGCAATTAGACAACAAAAGGAGGTCAAAGGGATACAAATTGGAAAGGAAGAAGTCAAAATATCACTATTTGCAGATGATATGATAGTATACTTAAGTGACCCCAAAACTTCCACCAGAGAACTCCTAAACCTGATAAACAACTTCAGCAAAGAGACTGGATATAGAATTAATTCAAACAAGTCAGTAGCCTTCCTCTACTCAAAGGATAAACAGGCTGAGAAAGAAATTAGGAAAATAACACCCTTCACAATATTCACAAATAATATAAAATATCTTGGTGTGAATCTAACCAAGCAAGTGAAAGATCTGTATGACAAGAACTTCAAGTCTCTGAAGAAAGAAACTGAAGAAGACCTCAGAAGGTGGAACATTCTCCCTGCTCATGGATTGGCAGGATTAATATTGTAAAAATGGCCATCTTGCCAAAAGCAATCTACACATTCAATGCAATCTCCATTAAAATTTCAACTCAATTCTTCATAGAGATAGAAAGAACAATTTGCAAATTCATTTGGAATAACAAAAAACCCAAGTTAGGGAAAACTATTCTCAACAACAAAAGAACTTCTGGGGGAATCACCGTCCCTGACCTCAAGGGGTACTACAGAGCAATAGTGATAAAAACTGCATGGTATTGGTACAGAGACAGGCAGAAAGATCAGTGGAATAGAATTGAAGACCTAGAAATGAACCCACACACCTATGGTCACTTGATCTTTGACAAAGGAGCTAAAACTGTCTAGTGGAAAAAGGACAGCATTTTCAACAAATGATGCTGGTTCAATTGGAAGTCAGCATGTAGAAGAATGCAAATTGATCCATTCTTATTTCCTTGTACAAAACTCAGGTTCAAGTGGATAAAGGACCTTCACATAAAACCAGATACACTGAAACTAATAGAAGAGAAGGTGGGGAAAACCTCAAACACATGGGGACAGGGGAAAAGTTCCTGAACAGAACACCCATGGCTTATGCTCTAAGATCAAGAATTGACAAATGGTACTTCATAAAATTGCAAAGCTTCTGTAAGGCAAAGGACACCGTCAATAGGACAAAATGGCAACCAACAGATTGGGAAAAGATCTTTACCAATCCTACATTTGATAGAAGGCTAATATCCAATATATCCAAAGTACTCAAGAAATTAGACTCCAGACAACCAAATAACCCTATTAAAAATGGGGTACAGAGCTAAATAAAGAATTTTCAACTGAGGAATCTCACATGGCTGAGAAACACTTAAAGAATATGTTAACATCCTTAGTTATCAGGGAAATGCAAATCAAAACGACCCTGAGATTCTACCACACACCAGTCAGAATGGTTAAGATCAAAAACTCAGGTGACAGCAGATGCTGGCAAGGATGTGGAGAAAGAGGAACACTCCTCCATTGTTGGTGGGATTGTAAGCTAGCACAGCCACTCTGGAAATCAGTCTGTCAGTTCCTCAGATACATGGAATTAATTCTACCTGAAAACCCAGCTGTAACACTACTGGTTGTATACTCAAAAGATGCTCCAACATGTAACAAGGACACACGCTCCACTATCATTATAGCAGCCTTATTTATAATAGTCAGAAGCTGAAGACAACCCAGATGTCCTTCAACAGAAGAATGGATACAGAAAATGTGGTACATTTACACAATGGAATATTACTCAGGTATTAAAAACAATGAATTCATGAAATTCTTAGGCAAATGGATGGAACTGGAAAATATCATCCTGAGTAAGGTAACCATCTACAAAAGACCACACATGGTATGTACTCACTGGTAAGTGGATATTAGCCCCAAAATTCACAATGCCCATGACACAACTCACAGACCTGATGGAGCTTAGAAGGAAGGAAAGCCAGGGTATGAATACTTCAGTCCTGCATTGAGGGGGGAACAGGATGACCACAGGAGGTGGAGGGAGAGGGAGACCTGGGAAGGAGATAGGAGGGGGAAGAACGAAGGGGGCAGTATCAGGTATCAGAGGGGACAGGACAGAGGTACAGAGGGTCAGGAAATCGAGTAAAAATATGTAGTAGGGGGAGATGAGGTAATGGGGATAGCCATTCGAGGGTCCCAGATGCCAGAAACATGAGAGGCTCCCAGGACCCAACGACTGGTCGAGAGATGGGGCCGAACACCCATCTCAAAGTTTTTAACCCAGAAATGTTCCTGTCCAAAAGAAGAACAGGGAGAAAAAAATGGAAGGGTCATCGGGGACTGCCCCACCTGGGGATCCATCCTGTCTGCAGACACCAAACCCTGACATGGTTGCTGTTGCCAAGAGGCCCTTGCTGACAGGAGCCTGGTGTGGCTGTTCCTTGGGAGGTTCAGCCCCCCAGCAACTGACCAACGCAGATGTGGATGCTGGGAGCCAACCATCATCAGCTGGCCAGACCACCCAGTGCTCCCAGGGATTAGACCGCCAACCAAGGAGTGTACAGGGAGAGGTCCATGGCTCCAGATACATAGATAGCAGAGGATGGCCTTATCTGACATCAGTGGGAGGGGAGGCCCTTGTTCCTGTGGAGGTTTGATGCCCCAGCGTAGGGGGATGTTGGAGGGATGGGGTAGGAGAGGGTGGGTGGGGAAGCACCCTCAGAGGCAAAGGGGAGGAAGGAGAGGGAGGTTGTGTGATGGGAGCTTGTGGAGTGGTGACCAGGAAGTGGGATATCATTTGAGATGTAAATGAATGAAATTATTAATAAAAAAAAAATTTAAAAAAATGATCACAGATCTAAGAACTATATTGAGCCTGCTACTAAAAACATCTCTACAAAATGGCAACCCCATGATCCAATGGGCTCATTGTTGAATTAATTTATTGGGAAAAGGAGTTATACTTAAGATAATCTTTAGTTTTCTATTGTGTGTGTGCGTGTATGTGTGTGTGTATGTGTGTGTCTGTGTGTGTGTGTGTGTGTCTGTGTGTGTGTATGTGTGTGTGTATGTGTGTGTATGTGTGTGTATGTGTGTGTATGTGTATGTCTGTGTGTGTGTGTCTGTGTGTGTGTGTGTGTATGTGTGTGTATGTGTGTGTCTGTGTGTGTGTGTGTGTGTATGTGTGTGTATGTGTGTGTAGTGGTGTGTATGTGTGTGTCTGTGTGTGTGTATGTGTGTGTATGTGTGTGTATGTGTGTGTCTGTGTGTGTGTATGTGTGTGTGTATGTGTGTGTATGTGTGTGTATGTGTGTGTATGTGTATGTCTGTGTGTGTGTGTCTGTGTGTGTGTGTGTATGTGTGTGTATGTGTGTGTCTGTGTGTGTGTGTGTGTGTATGTGTGTGTATGTGTGTGTCTGTGTGTGTATGTGTGTGTATGTGTGTGTCTGTGTGTGTGTTCATAGTAGGCACTGGATCCCTGGAACTGCATGCAGTTCCAGATGGTTGTGAGTTACTATGTGGGTGCTGGAAACAAAACCCAGGTCCTTTGCAAGATTAGCAAGTGCTCTTAACCACTGAGACATTTCTCAAGCCCCATTGGTTTAGTTTTTGAAAAGATATTTTACCAGCTTATATTAATTATATGTAACAATGTGTCTTATTTTAATACTTTTGTACACATGTATTTGATCATATCTACTCCTATTACTTCCTGTTTTATCATGTGAGTTCCAGGGATCCAACTCAGGCTGTGAAGTGTGGTGGCACCGTTACCAGCTGAATCATCTCACTGACCCTGCCACTCACCTTTGGCTCCTCCCACTTCCAATGGTCTCCTTCCTTCCTCTTTCCAGCCAGCCCTACTTTCTACTGTCATCTCATTTTTTAATTTTTGTTTTGTTTTTGAGACAGACTTTCTCTGTGTAGCCCTGGCTGTCCTGGAACTCACTCTGTAGACCAGGCTGGCCTCGAACTCAGAAATCCGCCTGCCTCTGCCTCCTGACTGCTGGGATTAAAGATGTACACTACCAATGCCTGACCCTTTTTGACTTTTGAAAAGCTGATGAGTCAGATCATGTTGCTTATAGGAGAATGGGCATGCACAAAACTACTGAAGAAAATGTCTGTCCCTTCCCTAGCCTCTGTTAACTGCCAAGAGCTCCTCATGTAGGAATGAGGCTCACAACTTCCAGAAAGGAGGAAAAGATGGAAGACTTCCTCATTCATTCCAGGAGGCCTGCAACAGCTTTGGCACCAAGATGAATATTATGTTAAGTTACAGAGCCATCTTCATTACAGTCAGAACAGAGACTGTCAGGTGTGGCCATGCACTTCTGTCATGCTGGAAGTTGTGAGACTGAGACAAGAGATTCAGGAGTTCAAGACTATCTGGGTATCATAAGACCATACCTCAAGAACAAGAACCCCAACCGACATTTTTATCATCTGGACTGATGAGGTAGCTCACCGGCTAAAGGAGTTTGCTGATCATCAATCTGATGACGGAGTTCGATCCCTGAGGTCCACGGTAGGGGAGATTTGTGCGTAGTCCCCTCTCACTTACCTTGTGCAGGCCCCATGTGATAAATCATAAGGAAGTACAATACAAAATAAAAAAGAGATCCACAAATGTAATTTATAGTGTTAACAGAACAAAGGAGGAAAACATATAATCTGCCAGGCAAAAACAAAGGAAGCTGCCCATAGATTGTTTCCACTCTCAGCCTTGTCCAGAGAAGCCACTGTCTTCTGTGGTCTGCAGGTAACACAAAGACTCAAAGCTGGCAAAGTGCTGCCAGGAACTGACTGCCCCGCTGCAGCCGGGACATCTACACGACCCCGCCAAGGCCCAGGGACTTGGGGCAGGAAGGATGTAAGAGCTTGTGGTTGCTGAGGAGAACTGTGAAGTCCAATTCTGAACATGACATGGCATTGTATTCATGCCCTCACTGCCCCCTGAGCAGGATCCAGCCTGTCACACCCACACATCTACACACAAAATAAATAATGCATTAATTAAAAAACCTGAAAAGATATGTGTGCTTCAAAAAGCTTATGGGCTCTAAAAAAAGCTTTTTAGAGAAATGAATGGAAACACACATAAATGAAGGCCATGCTCCTGGGTGGGTCGTAACACTGTGTGGATGCAGAGAAGCCACACAATGCGGACAAAGCCAAGACTAATTTTAAAAACTTAATCATATGTATGTATGTGTGTGTATGTACATGTGCCATATCACACGTGGACGTCAGAGGACAATGTGTGGGAGACAGTTCTCCCTCACCATGTGGGTCACAGTTGGCTAGGTTTGGTGGCAAGTGCCCTTATCCACTGAGCCATCTCGTCAGCCTCAACAATGGCTTTGTGATTTATGGGGGAAAAGGAACAGAGAGATTGATGAGGCTGTTCATATGACCCTGGCATCCCTGCCATGGTGTGGGTGCTTCCTGCAGCAGGTCTAGCCCTGGACTGGCAGGTCTAGCCTCTGTGCTGGTGGCTTGCTCTCAGCCTTACTGCAGGGTGCGAGGGAATGCAGGAGGCACTCTGGCCTTACCTCAGGGTGCTGCAGTGCGATTTGCTACTTGGATGCTTCTCCTCCCCCTTGTCTCGCCTTCCCCTAGGGGAAGGCAAGTTGCTGCACATTGCTTATCTCCGCTCTGCAGGGGAAGGGTGCAGAAGGCTTGCAGGTGTGTTTCAGCTGGTCTGCCTGCTGACTCGACACCAACTCGGCCACAGCCTTTCAGTGTGTACCTCTGTGTCACTCAAGTTTCTACTCTGAGGTCACCACTTGTCCCTCTCCCCCATCATGGTGTCCTGCTTGTTCCTTGATTCTAGAAGGTCTTTGCTAACTCCTTCCAAAGCCTCCACCATCTGACTGTGCTGTCACCCGTTAGCTTCCCCCATCAGACATAAGCACCATGATGACGGGGACCACATATGTCAGATTCTGCCAGGGACATTGTAGGAGCTCAAGTGGCTCACTGTAGTAGGTATAACCCCACCTCTCGGTTTTAAGGAAGAGAAGAGAGTTATAGAGAGTAGCTACTTGCTTGCATTTGCATAGTTAGCTTGGACTCAGTTCCAGTGAATTTGAAAGTCATCTCTTTCTGATCTCAGAGGAGAATGAATGCTAAAGACCCTGGGAGCTAGGCATGATGGCACACACTACTGTAATCACGATTCTCAGAAGACTGAGGTAGGAGGATTGCTACAGACACCACTGGGATAGGTTCTGTGTGCACATGTATATGAATGTGTATGTGTGTACAGATGCGTGTGCACGAGTGTGCACGTGTGGGTGTCAGTCACTAGGAGCTGTATGTCTTGTGTTTTGATCAGGGTCTCTCACTGCTCTGGAGCTCTTCAGATAGTGTAAGCTGAGGCCAGTGAGCCTCCAGGATCCACCCGCCTTTACGTTCCAATGCTGGGTACAGGCTCAGGCAGCCATGCCACGGTTTGTTTTTAATTAAAATTTGGTGTGTGTTATGAACAAGGGAAGGTCACGTTCTCACTCTCCTAGCTCCCAGGCTTGAATTCGGGCTTTAGGGCAAGCGGCTTTACCTACTCAACCATGTCGATAGCTCTTTCCCAGGGGCCCCAGGGGTTCATGCTTGCAAGGCAAATACTTAACCTATTGAGCTGTGCCTCAACCCTGTGCCTGGATTTGTCTGATAGAATTCTTGAAAAGCCCTGGAAAGCTTTGAGACCTGTATTTCAGCTATGAAGACTGAGGTTCAGGGGTGATGGGCAGAGGCTGGTCTCCTGGGACGGACTGCAGCTGGTAATGCCTTTGTCCATTGGGTGAAAGGAGAGGGGAGAAGCTCCTACCCTCTTTGCTCCCTCCTCCTGGGCCATTTGCCTGTGGGACGAGGAACCATATGTCCCTATGGCAGAAACTCCCATAAGGACAAGTCCAGCTTCTGACTTCTTGTCCTCTTCTGCCACTGGGCCCTAGAATCTGGAGCCACAGTTGACGAGTGCTAGCTAATGGGGTCCTCAGTTACAGCCACAGGCTCTCCAGGCTTCAGGGTGGAGTCAGGCCTGGTTTTCCATCCTGGTCTTCCTTCACTGGTGACTTAGCATGTGTCAGAGACACAGGTTGAAGTGGCTTTTGTGCTGCTTGGTGCCACACCACACACCTGTCCTCGGAGACTCCCTTTGTCTCTGTTGAAAAGTCCTTTCCTGGGCTGGAGAGATGGCTCAGTGGTTAACTGCTAACAGCTTCACAGAGGACCAGAGTTCAGTTCCCACCATCCACTCCAGGTGACTCACAATTGCCTGAAACTGACTTCCTCTAGGAAGTTCGTTCTGACTCCTGGCCTAAGCCAGGATCTCTCCTGTAGACCAGGCTCCGTCTGTGTGTCCATGTGTGCATGCATTGCCTTCCACCTTTGTTTCAGACACTGTCTTTGGAAGTTCCACATGTGGGTCACATGGAAGCTTCCGTATGTAGCTAGTTGGCCTATGAGCTTCTCAAGACCTGTCCGTCTTCATGTCCCAGCTGGCCATGACAGGGATTATACATATCTGCTGCCACACGGGGCTTTTTATGTTGGCTCTGGGGATCCAAACTCAACTCTTACAGTTGCCAGGCAACTATTTCACTGACTGATTTATCTCCCCAGCCAGACTTATTAATTTATTTGGTTGTTTTTTCTTAGTTGTTGTTGCTTTAAAAATATGTATTTATTTATTTATTTACTTATTTATTATGTTTGAGACAGGTCTCACTATGTAGTCTTGGCTGACCTGAAGCTTACTCATTATGTAGATCAGGCTAGTTTTGAACTCACAAAAATCTACCTGCCTCTGCCTCTGCCTCCAGTGTTGGGATTAAAGTTCTAGGCTGTGGTGGCTTCAGTGAGAATGACCCTGTATTGAGGGTTCTCTAGAGTCACAGAACTTATGGAATGTCTCTTTATATATTAAGGGAATTTATTAGAATGACTTACAGTCTTCAGTCTAACTGAGAGACCAAATTTTTTGGGTTCAGACTCCATCTTAGAGAACCTGACCTAAAGTTGAACTCAAGTTAAATAACAGGCCAGTGCCTAGCACCAGTTTCCAGGTTACCCCCCCAACCCCCAACAAGACCTGCATCTAACACCAGTTTCCAGGTTACCTCCTCCCCCACAAGACCTGCATCTAACACCAGTTTCCAGGTTACCCACCCCCAACAAGACCTGCATCTAACACCAGTTTCCAGGTTACCCACCTCCCCCAACAAGACCTTCATCTAACACCAGTTTCCAGGTTATTCACCAACAAATCTACACCTCTAGGTTACAAGCCTGCCCCTAATGCTTCGATTCCTAACAACCACCAATCAGGAGGAAGATGGAAGTTAAGTTTATGGTTTGGCTCCCAACACTAGCCAATTATGTTAAAGGCCATAATGGCCCCTAATCAGATGTGTACCAGGCTAGATACCTCCTTCTTCCCTCTATAGGCGCTTGCCTGAAACTGGGAATGAGACCCCCTCCTGTTCTGCATCAGAGGGTGGCGTGGCCCAAGCTTGAGCTTAAGAGACCCTAATGTGATTGCATCCTTGGTGGTCTTTTGGGGTTCACGAACGTTTCCTGGCACAACATTTTGGTGCATTGTCTGGGAACTCCAAGGCCTCCAGGACCCAATCTGGAGGGTCTCAATACCGGTAACATCTGTCTGAGTCTGTGAGTCCGTCCATGTGTTTATGCACAGTAAGTCTTGTCTGTGTCTTCGTTAGTAAACTCTGAGTGGTGCTCTGTAATTCTGTTCAGAAAAAAAGGCTTTAAATCTGAATCTGTGGCCAAAGGTGGTTAAAGCAAACATGCTGGAGACTGTGGCCATGTGGGACCAGAAGACATTCTGAGTCCCTGTCTGGGGTGTGCCAAGGGCCCACCCACTACTTTTGTTCCTTCCTGACAGAGAGAAAAGGACAAGTTTGTTTGTTTTTTTTTTCTTGTACTTAGCACCACCTTCTGGTTGTTTCTCATTCCTGCCTCATAGAGAGAAAAGGACGAATTTTTCTTGTGTTTTGTCTTTGTTGTCTATGTTACAGGACAAGTTTATGACAGATGTTTAACATGGGACAGATGCCTTCAGCTCCACTATGTTAAAGCTAGGGGACAGAATATTTCTATCACCATTAGGGAAAGTTTTTCTTCCCAGATAACAGACAGCCCCACCTGCCTGACTTCTTGGACATTTTGGTCCACATCCATGGGACCAGCCCAGATCTTCAGGATACCCCCTTGATGGATGCAGAGGTAACATGGTTCACCAGTGGCAACAGCTACATTCAGGATGGACAGAGGTATTCTGGGGCAGTGGTGGTCATATGGGTGGTCATATTCCTCCTGGCAGGAATAACAGCCGAAAGGCTGAGCTGGTAGCTCTAACCAAGGCATTACAGCTGAGAAAGATAAAATGCCTTCACTACTGCTCATGTCCGTGGGCCTATTTATATAAAGAGAGGCCTTCTAATGGCAGAAGGAAAGACTCTCAAAATAAAGAGAAAATCCTCTCCCTACTAAGAGCTCTAGGGGGCCTAAGAAGCTGGCCGTCATCCACTGCTCAGGACATCAGAGTGGGAAGGACTCGTTTCAGAGGGCAACAATCTCTCTTGCCCTTGACTTTCCTACATCCATGGGATTCTATGCTCCCTGACCATGCTAAGTATTCAAAAGATGACATAACCTAGACTAAAGTTTTGCCATGTCCCAATGTTATGATGGATGATAGAGAACAGCAGATTATGAACTCAGTGCCAGAAGAAATGAGATCATAAGAGCCACCACTCTTCCTGTTAGATTTCGGCGCAGCAGTTCAGGCATACAATACCAGACCAGATGGTTCCACAGGAAGTGGGGTTTATTTAGGACAGAGGACAAAGGTGGGGGAGAGGATGGCGGGGGTGGGGGGAAGAGGGAAGCGAGAAAGATCAGAGAGGTAGAGGAGTAGAGGCAGGCCATGACCACGTGGAGAGAGGGGGAAGGGGGAGGGGGAGAGAGAAGCTACAGGCAAGAGATCAAGTGAGTAAGACAGCGAGAGAGCAAGAGAGAGAGGGAGAGGAAAGCAGCCCCTTTTATAGTGGGCAGGCCTACCTGGGTGTTGCCAGATAACTGTGGAGGTGGAGTTTAGACAGAATAATAACATTCCTCCGTTTTGGTTTAATTAAAAGAGAAAAATTAGAAAGAGGTGACGGCGAAGCAGGAATAGGGTCGTCGTGATATCTGGCTACTTCCTGCTGTCATTGGAGGCGACGTGTCTTTAGGGGCAACCTAGAAGAATGGGTATGGAGGATGTTTGTCCGGTCTTAGGAGAGTTGACTGTTTCCTGCTGTCCAGAATCTATGGAGTGAGCCATCTGAGGATAGGTCAGAAGGAACAGGTCCAGTAGAAGCAGCTGTGTGTGTGACAGGAGATGGAGCATCTGGAGGTTGCTTCTCTGGAGCTGTTTTGGATGTGCCTGGACTTGACAAGATCAGGATGGTGTCTATTTGGTCCATGAGAGGTAGATCTGAGTGGGTTTCCTGTAGCTTATAAGTTTACAAAAGAGATGACAGCATGAGTCTTTAAGATGAGCCTTTGTTGGATCGTATAGTGGAATACTATATTAGAGTGAGGCAAGTTTATAGGAACTCGGATAATATTAGGACAGTGTCATAGCAAGAAGAGGAAATATGAAGCATTTAATTGATGGCAACTGAGTTTAGGTAATGAGGTAACAGATAATATCTGTGAGAGCTTAGCTGTCAATGTAGTCAGAAGTCTGAGAAAGAGTAAACAACAATCTACCAGTTATATATTATTTTAAAAAATGACAGAGTCCACTAGCCAACAGTTCCCATGGTCTCCATACTCTCTTGGGTGAAGTCAGTTTGGCTTCCAAGTGCAGAAGACACAGGGCTTTTTCTCTGTGGAATGGATACACATGACATGAGAAATGACTTATCTTGGTTTAGCCAAGTCATTTGACTCAGAGCATCCAGTTTAGCCCACTGTGTTTGTTTGCATACAACCCAGGCTGTATCTTCTAGGTGTCCAGTGTCCAAGTCTTCTGAAACTATCTTGGGTCAACTGTTAGAGGCTTTGGTAATTCTGTCAGCCATAAACTTAAGTATACTATTAGCAGACTTCTGACAAGATTGAGAGCCATAAGGATTGGTTGTACTGAATAGAATTCAATAGCAGTAGTAAAAATCTATAGGACAGAGTCTTTCCTATCCTGTCTAAAGTAGATTTGGTGGGTTGTATAGGTAGAGAAAAGCACATTTTTGTATTAGCAAAGCAACATTTGGTTGGCTAGGACCAGAATAAGAAAGGTGGCAACAGTGGCACACGATCGCATGGCGCAGGGACTTCCCACCAATGGCAGGAAGTCACTGCCCAGTGTCTCTGGTGGCCAGAATCTGCAGTGGGCAAGGAAAAGCAAGTGTGTCCCATATCACAGCAATGTTCATGTTAGTTGTTCTTATGGTGGAAGGTACCACTAACACTTTACAGGTCCCAGGTAGAGAGGGAGAGAGGGAGTCTCTCTCGCATGCGCAGGCAGACACGCCCTTTGTGCGGGTGGTTGCACACGTGGGGAATTAAGTCTCAGAGAGGGTCCCTGGCAGAATGTAAGGAGTAGACCCAGAGCAGAGCTAAGAACCACAGAGGGGAAGGGAGTAAGCAGGGTCCCGAACAGCTGCTTTTCAGGCAAACCGGCTGAACTAAGTGGGTGCAGCTGGCCGCAAATGACAGAGGAGGCCAGGGGGGAAGGGAGCAAGCAGGGTGCCAGCCCCTGCTGCTTCAGGCAAACCAGCTAAACTAGTGGGTGTTGCCAGCCACAAATAATGGAGGAGTGTAGGCAGCCATGTTTAAGATAGCACCTGGGACAGTTGCAAAGTCGTATGACTAGCACCTGACAATGTAAGCAGCTGGCTTCCAGCATGGCCAGCTCAGCTAAACTGGTAAACAAGTCCTTTGAGCATGCGTAGGCCTCGTGCCCTCCCGAGCAGGCTTATGCTAATGAGGTATTGGCAGCTGAACCTATCCTGAGAGAACACATCACCCAGCCCGCCTTGGGCAGTAATATAAGCAGCTCATTTCTGCTGCTTGAGAGCCCATCCCCTTCCTGGTCCAGGTCCCGGCCATACGTCCCCATCCTTAGGCTCCAACCAGTTCCCCGTCCCTAAGTCAAGAGTCGTTCCTGGAATAAAGCTGACTGAGAAGGATCCGAGCATGTCTTAATTGCTGGCCAAGGCGGATGCGACAGAGGAGGAGGGGGAGTCCTAGAATGAGGGTCAGGAAAGCACAGAGTTAGCTCTGAGCTCAAGAAATCTTTCCTGGGACCATGTGGATGGATACTCTGACCAGTGGGGAATGGGGAAGCTTACCAGTTCTAGGCTAGGCTAGTGAGTGTGGATATCTTTTGGTAGCTGATCTGATGCAAACCTGCAGACATCCGCGCGAGTCTCAGCAATTCCCCCATTTTTGTTTAATTAAAAAGAAAGATTAGAAAGAGGTGTGGGGTTGAGCAGGTTTCATGGCTAAGAGAACTTGGGTGTGGAACAGGCAGAACACATGGAAGGCATATAATGAAGGTAGATAAATGGTCAAACATAGGGGTTTTTCCCATTTACCAGACTGCTGGCAGTATGTGCCAAGACCTCTTAAAATAATTGGGTCTAGTGTGCCATTAAGTGACTACTTTAGTTCATTATCTAGAGGATACTGAATCCAGACCTTATTGCAAAGGTGTATCAATTTGGAAGGCCTCAACTCAGGCGTTAATCTTAAAGATTTGAGGTTTTTCAGTAGAAAACCCAGTGGGGTGTCTGCAGGTATGGATGAAGATGATGTGTTGCCTATTGGGTGATGTGGCTGTTACCAAGTTATCATTCGGCGTCCCGAAAGAAAAACTGGTAACGAAAATCAAGCTCAGGCCAGATAATCACATCAGCAGCTGCAAGAGCTGGGGTGGGGGTGGGGGGTTGGCTGGGAGCTATTTCCAAGAGGGAAAAATCACCCAATGGGCCACTGTCCTAGGTCATAGTTCAGCTAGAGGCCAGTCATATGGACTGGGGCAATGAAAAGCCAACCCCTTTGCCCAGGGAAGGCTGGCCAGGCCCTATCTGGGCATCCAGGGTCCCTCCCACCAATTGGAAACTCCTTACCAATTAATATGCCAGTGTGTGTTTGAGGTCTTGTGCAGTCTGATATCAGGAAAGGTGGAGCCATGAGTTCTGTGTCTATCTGGCTACCCAGCCCACGTGGCAGAGCACCACATGGGGGCCACAGAGGCACAGCTCATGTGGTGGAAATTCACACGGTCGGTGAAGGCAGGTAGAAGCAGATGAAATTCGCATGGAGTAGCAGTGGGAGTAGCAGCGGTGGAGTTGTGGCAGGACATGGCCTCGGTCTCACATGGTCACAGCAGCCGTCTGGGCTGTCAGCGGGGTTCCCCAAGTCTTTGTATCCTGGGTTTCGGCACCATTGTTAGATTTTGGCAGGTAGCTTGGAACAGACCACAGCAGACCAGACGGTTCCACAAAGGGAGGGGGTTTATTCGGGGCAGAGGGCAAAGGTGGGGAGAGAAATGGGAGAAGATGGCGGGGAGGAGAGAGAGTGAGAGAGACAGAGAAACAGAGAGAGAGAGAGCAGAGAGGTAGAGGCTGGCCATGACCACATGGAGAGAGGGGGAAGAGAAGGGGGAGGGGGCAGAGAGAGAAGCTACAGGCAAGGGAGTAAGAGAGCAAGAGAGAGAGAGAGGGCAAGCAGCCCCTTTTATAGTGGGCAGGCCTACCTGGCTGTTGCCAGGTAACTGTGGGGAAGAGCATACCTGGGTATTGCCAGATGACTGTGGAGGTAGAGTTTAGACAGAATACTAACACTTCCCACGTGGGCATTGGAGAATACAGGATTTGATACAACATACTAACATCAAGATTAGAGATGCCAACTCAAAGATAGCTAAGACTGTCAAGAGTAGTCGTCCAGCAGCCATGACTGGGTTCACCTGAAAGGAGGACAGGAAATGAAAAAGAGATGGAGGGGTGAAGAGAAACATGGAGCCAAGACAAAGTTCTCTGATCAAGGCTCAAACTTTAACATTCAACTCTTGTATATATAGGGAAAGCCTCACGGAACCCATCCTTTGTTTCAGCTGGATTATGTTCCAAATTATGTTGCAAGTCAAGGTCAGCGGGCAGTCTATTCTTCTAAGTTCATGTAGGAATTTGCATGTGCAGCCAGGGTGGATGACCCCACCTAGGTCACAAGATCTTTCTGGCCTGCTCAAGGCTGGGAAAGGGCATAGTTAAGAACTATAAAGCCTACCAGCTAAAATGAATCCTGTTAATAGGTTCAAAGACACAGAGCTCAGAGTCTACTGAGAGACAGACTTCACAGAGGTAAAACCAGAAAATTTAGATATAAATATTTACTGATGCTTATAGATACATTTTCAGGTTGGACTGAGGCTTTCCCCACCAAGAATAAAACTACACCTACGGTGACAAAGAAGCTCTTAGAGGACATACTGCCAAGGTATGGGCTTCCTCAGATGATAGAGCCAGACAATGGACCAGCTTTTGTGTCCCAAGTAAATCAGGGACTAGCCAATATTCTGGGGATTAATTGGAAACTTTATTGTACTTCAGAGTTCAGGACAGGTAGAGAGAATGAACAAAACACTAAGAGAGACCTTAACTAAATTGACCTAAGAGACTGACAATGACTGAATAACTAACTCTTCTTCCTTTTGCTCTCTACTGGGTATAAAACTCCCCTTCCTAAATGGGATTCACCCCTTCTAAAATCATGTTTTGGATACCACCCCTGCACCCCCATTATTCTTAACACACAGGCAGAAGTCATCACTGAATTTGAGGATCACCAGTGAGGATATCCAATGGGCTCATAAATATGTTTGGCCTAAACTCCATGTTCTCTATAAAACAGGATCCCTCCCGCCCCCTGCCCCATTACCCTAAAGGTCGCTAGATTGCAGTGGTGAAATCATAGGCCCATTTGCAGTTGAACACGACCCTGACCAGCAGAAGGAAAATTCAGTCTCAGTACTCCCTCCTGTCCCCACTGATGGAGCCCCTACCCAAGCCCCAGGGACACCACGAGGGCTGATTGATGACAACCCTGACCCCCTCTAAAATATAATAATAACTTCAGGAAGACCCATGATTGGGCCTTCTAGTTACTAGAGAAAGGAGGGAATGAGAGACCAAATCATTTGGGTTTAGTCTCCATCTTAGAGAATGTGACCTAAGGTTAAACTCAAGTAACTAACAGGACTGTACCTGGCACCAGTTTCCAGGTTACCCCCAACAAATCTATACCTCCAGATTACAACTGGAGGCTCATTTCACTTCCTAACAACCACCAGCCAGGAGGAAAACAAAAGTTAAGTTTATGGTTTGGCTCCCAGCATCAGCCAATTATGTTAAAGGCCATAATGATCCCCCAATCAGATGTGTACCAGGCCAGATACCCCTTCTTCCCTCTATAGATGCTTGCCTGAAACTGGGCTTGAGGCCCCCTACTGTTCTCCTGCATCAGAGACAGTGTCGTGGCCCAAGTTCCAGCTTGAATAAAGAGAGTCTAATGTGATTACACTGGATTTGGCTCCTTGGTGGTCTTTTTGGGGTTCATGAACATTTCCTGGCACAACACAACAACCCCAGCAATGGGCAACTGTGAATGGGAAGTCCAAGATTCTAGTAGTTGCTCAGTCCCATGAGGCTAAGTGTTTTAGCTGGTCTTCCATGTAAGCTGGAATCCTGAAGAAGTAGGTTCCAGTAGGTGTGCTGTCGAGTAAGTGCAGGCAGACAAAGAAAAAGGAACTCTGTTTTTTTCATTGTCCTTATGTAGGCCTCCAGCAGAAGGTGTGTACCACCATGCCTGGACCTAAGCCGTTCTTTACTTGGAACTTGCTCTGTCCCAGGCTGGCCTTGAACTCAGAGATCTGCTTTCCTTTGTCTCCTGAGGTTAAAGGCAGGTGCCAAATTCGAGAAATTCTTAGGCAAATGGATGGAACTAGAAAATATCATCCTGAGTGAGGTAACCCAATCACAAAAGAACACACATGGTATGTACTCACTGATAAGTGGCTATTAGCCCAAAAGCTGGAAATATCCAAGATACAACTCACAGACCACATGAAGCTCATGAACAAGGAAGACCAAAGTGTGGGTGCTTTGGCCCTTCTTAGAAGGGGTAACAAAATATTCATGGGAGCAAATATGGAGACTGCTCCACCTGGGTATCCATGCCTTGTGCAGTCACCAAAGGTGGACACTGATGTGGATGCCAGGAAGTGCAGGCTGACAGGAGCCTGATATAGCTGTCTCCTTAGAGGTCTGCCAGAGTCTGAAATATACAGAGGTGGATGCTCACAGCTAACCATTGAGCTGATCATGGGGTTCCCAATGGAGGACTTAGAGAGAAGACTGAAAGAGTTGAAAGGGTTTGTGGCCCCATGGAGAGAGCAACCAACCAGAGCTCCCAGGGTCTAAACCACCAGCCTGGGAGCATATAGGGAGGGACCCATGGCTCTAGCTGTATATGTAGGGGAGCATGACAGTGTCAGGCATAGGTGGGCGAGGAGATCCTTGGTCCAGTGAAAGCTGGATGCCCCAGTGTGGGGGAAATCGTGGGTGGGAAGGTGGGAGTGGGAGGGTGGGTGGGGCATATCCTCATAGAAGCAGGAGGAGGGGGGATGGAATAGGGGGTTCCTGGGTGGGGGGGGAAGGGGATTACATCTAAAATGTAAATAAAATATCCAATTAAAAAAAGAAATTAGCCAAATGTAATTAATGTGAATTATCAAAGTACCAGCAAATAGGAGTATATGTGCTCAATTATTTAAACAGATGTTTAAATGAGATAAAACTGCCTTTTGAATAAACGAGAAAATGAGTTGAGGAAAAAAAAAAGGCATGTGCCACTTTGCCCAGGCCTAAGCTTTTCATGGCCACTATGTCTCAAGATCTGGATCATAGGTGTGCCCTCCATTTCTGGATTGTAGTTTATTCCAGATATAGTCAAGTTGACAACTAGGAATAGCCACCACAGACCCCTAGAAGCTCATATATTTGAATGCCTAGTCATCAAGGAGAGGAACTGTTTGAAGGTATTGTCATCGTTAGGGAGTTTGTCCTTGTTGGAGGAAGTGTGTCACTGAGACTTTGAGGTTCAAAAGCTCATGCTGGGTCCAATCTTCTCTGCTTTCCTGTCTGTGGACCAGGATATAAAGTTCTCAGCTATTGCCCCACTGCTATGTGTGCTGCCATGCTTCCCATGATGACAATGGACTGAACCTCTGAAACTGTAAGCCAGCCCCAGGTAAATGCTTTCTTTTCTAAGAGTTGTCTTGGCCATGGTGTCTCTTCACAGCCACAGAGCAGTGACTAAGATAAGAACCACCATGATTTTATTTTAAATTGTGTGTATATGTGTTTGTGACTTTGTGTGGGTATGTGTATGTGAGTGTGGGTACCCAAGGAGGCTGCAAGAGAGTTGGAATGATGGTGGAGGCTTTCACTGTAGCCCAAGTGGGCCTTGAACTACATTCCTTTCTCAGCCTCTCAAGTGTTTGGATGACAGGCACAGGACATGGTGACTCTATTGAGGGCTCTAGCCACCTGGCATCCTGGCCGACTGTACTAGAGGAAGTACTGGGATGTAGAGGGAGTTATCTCCCACTTACCTTCTTTCTCAGCAACTGTGTTTGGAGCCAATTCTTAGGAGACCAGGAAGGGAACAGGAAGTCTGCTGGGCAGAGTATTCTGGGTATGGGAGGAGAAACAGGAGGCCATTAAAAAGTTTCAGGGTGCTTCTGGTGTGACACTATGTCATGCCTTGAGATCCTAGCACTATCAATGCCCCTGTGTTGACAGGGCACTGTTCTCAGTAGGGTGAGACAAGATTGTAGAGGGAAAAACTTTGGGCTTTAGGCTCTAACAAGCCTGAGATTGTTTTGAGCTGTGCAACTTGGGTTAGATGCTTGCCCTCTCTGATCTTCAGTTTGTTCTTCTGTTGACACCCAGGATTCTGATCTAGACTACTTACGGTGTGGAAGGAAACACCCAGCTATGTAAGGATCCTGGACACCTGAGGAAAGTCGACAGTTTATGTAGACTAGCCAGGGCACAGGAGGCATGATTCAGGGAGAGGTGCCACAGCACTTTCCTCACACTCTTACCAAGAGCAGAGTCTTCGTCCACAACAAGTCCCACAGTGCTGACCAGCTTGTTTCCTCACACCCTCTTTGTGAGATGTTATCTTCACGGAACCGTCCACTGCTTCCTCCAAAGTCCTTACACAAGAGGTGTGATGTCCCGAAGACCTGGCACTCATGCTTTGTGACCCTGACTGTGCAGTCTTGAATTGGTTCCCCTCTGCTCCAGGTTGGCTCCACCCCCACATGATGGCCACCTATCCAGGCAAGGAGAGGCAGCTGGGCCTGCAAGGGATTGGCTGGTCCAGCCCAGACTTCTCTAGGTGTCCCTGGTCAGGAGCCACAGAAGGGGAGAGACAGACTTAGGAAACAGTGCTCCTGAGAGAAGGTACCAGACTAGGGCCAGGGGGGCTAAGAGGTTCTAGGCTAGGGCAGGACAGGAAGTCAGCAGCAGATGTTGATTTCTGACTACTAGTCCATGGCTCAAATTCTAATCCTTTCCTCCTTCACTCCCTCCTCCATCTTCTCCTTTCATTTCCTCTCCATCTCCTTCTCTTCCTCCTTCTTCTCTTCTCCCATCCTTGCCTGCCTCCAATGCATTGTCTTGGGTCTCCCTACCTCCCCAGGCCTTCCCCAGGCCTTCTCCCCATCTCTGTAATTCCCTTTTCCTGTCCACTGCCCCAGACCACCCTGTCTCTCTTCCACTCCCCAGGATCTCATCCTATGTACAATTGCCCTGCAGGATGTCACAGCTGAGCCTGTCCTGGCTGGGCTTGGGGCACATAGCAGCCTCTCCATGGCTGTTGCTGCTGCTGACTGGGGCCTCCTGCCTCCTGGCTTACATCCTGACCCAGGTTTCGACTGTCTTTGAGAACTCTCATCGCCTCCGCTGTTTCCCGCAGCCCCCCAAACGAAACTGGCTCTTGGGACACCTAGGCCTGGTGAGTGTGGCAGTGAAGTGGGCCTGGGGTGTCAGGGTGGAAGGAATTGTGAGGATGCTGGAATAGAACCCAGGGAGCTGGCACAGGGGTGTGCTGGGGCCTAGGACAGCAGAATGCCATCATTCACAGATGCACTGTCCTGAGCCTTTTCCACATGGAGTCTTCTCTGAGTCCTCCTCCAGCCTGTCTTCTCTGCACATGGGCATGCTGCAGGCCCCAGCAAGGCTTACTCCAACAGAGTAAGGACCTGGTGTTCCCAGGTTCTGTTGTGCTGGATTGAGCCCTCCTGAGGGGAGGCCAGGGCCAGTCTTCACAATACCATTTGTTTTCAGCTCATCCCACTGGTCACAGAAATGAGCTGCATTCCCTACCCAGGCATATGGAGGGGCACAGCTGGTCCAGGGGAGCTCTGAGTGCTGAGTTCCTAACTCCCCGTTCTTCAGCATCTTCCTCTTAGTGAGATGTACCAATGAGTCCTGTTGCTCAATCTAGATATGAGCTAGCCACTCACTTCCTCTTTGGAAGCCTTCTCAGAACCCATCCTCCACAGCATACCTTGAGCGTAGACCTCCATCTTGTTTTCCCTGTGTGATTTGGAGACATTTGCTTTCCTTGTAAGTTGGCACAGTGCCATGTGTACAGAGGTTGGGCAGGCCACACACAGGCTGCTCGGCCAGAGCCTGGTGTCAGCAGAGGACAGGTGAGAGTGGCCACCCTGATGGAGACTTACAGATCACCTTTGCTCCCTTGGGGTCTGCCAAGGCTACAAGTGTTCCCAGATGTGGTTCTCCTCACAGGAAGAACCGGAGACCACATGGGTGTCTTGTTCACTTTCCTGGGGGAGATGTGAACAAGTTTGTATTCATCCCAAGTAGATATCAACATAACACGTCCATCCATGTCCAACTTGATGAGAACTATGGGGTTCTTAGGAGTTTTTACAGAGAACAGTTGAGGGGTTACTTATGGGATCATGGGTGACCCAAATGGCTGTATCTTTGTCATGGTTGACAACCTTATGGAAGCTGCACCACAGAGTCCTGATTTAAAACTCCCTTTTCGGGCTGGAGAGATGGCTCAGCGGTTAAGAGCTCTGACTGCTCTTCCAGAGGTCCTGAGTTCAATTCCCAGCAACCACATGGTGGCTCACAACCATCTGTAATGGGATCTAATACCCTCTCCTGGTGTGTCTGAAGATAGCTACAGTGTACTCATACATGTAAAATGAATAAATAATTTTTTAAAAATTAAAAAAAGAAAAAAATCCCTTTTCTTATATACTGTAGTATATCCGAAGATCACTTTTTGCTGGGGGAGAGAGTCATAGCTGGAGTCCCAGGAGAAGATCTCCTGATCTTCCCTCAGGAGTTCTGACAGCTCTGTCACCATCCCCTTTGACCTGACTACTACTCTAGTGTGCTGTTATAGTTGCCATGACTACCACGTGGACATGGAGGGATATGGGATACCTGGGGCATCCTGAGACCACACTAGTACCCACTATCCCCCCAGTGTTATTTTCCTCTTGTGGTGGCCCCTGATCCTGGGACTGCACCTATAACTTCAGCTCCAGGATCCAACACCCTTTTCCTGGCTTCTGTGTATATTGCACTCATGTGCGCCCGTGCGCGCGCGCGCACACACACACACACACACACACACACACACACATGCACACACGCACACATGCACACGTGAGTGCACACACACAGAACACACACCACACACACACAGGCACATACCACACACACAAACACACACACACCACACAGAACACACACCACACACACATAGGCACACACCACACACACACACACCACACACACACACAGAGTCATAAATCATCTTGATTACCAACTTGACACTCCATGGAAGAGGGAATATTACTGCCTCTACAGACTGGCCGATGGACATGTCTGGTGCCTGTGGGAGCATTCTCTTGATTGTTAACTGATGGAGGACAGCCCCAGCCACTGAGGGCTATATGCACAAGCATGCACACACAGCAAAACAAGAGCATACGATGAAATGAAATAAAATATAGTGTTTAGGAGCTGAAGTGAGGATGTTCTTCTGTCTCAGTACTGAGATGTGTGTGTGGGGTTGTTGGGGGTGTGGGGACAGTCAGGGCTCAGTACTGTGGATGAAGTCCTGAATGGAATTCCTGGAACTCCCTGTAGCTTTCTACCTTATTGTTCTCTCTGCCGGCCCAGAGAGGCAAACACGGGGTCCTCTTCTACAGATCCAGAGCTCAGAGGAAGGGCTCCTGTACATCCAGAGCCTGGTGCAAACCTTCAGGGATGTGTGCTGCTGGTGGGTGGGACCATGGCATCCCGTCATCCGAATATTCCACCCTGCCTTCATCAAGCCTGTGGTCTTGGCTCCAGGTAGACACCATGTTGGTCCTAGCTTGCACACTCTTGATCCTCAAGTGCACTCTACCACAGAACTGTGGTAGAAAAAGCCCTGCTGTGTCTCATCGAGACTCGTCTGACTCATCTGTGGCCATGTGGCTCCTGTTTAGAGCATGCCATGTGATGTTTCCTGGGTGGCATCCATCTTTCTGGTGTGTGCTGTTACCTGGCTGGGCCTGGTTCCCACCTGGGCTCATATGACAATGGTTCTCTGTGGCGCCATATAAACAATTGGGACATGCTGGGTTCTGACTGGTGTTGTAGTAATTATTTAATGCGGCCTCTGGTTAATCCGACTATCTAAGCTGCAGTGGCTCTGCCTAGCCCAGCCGCCATGTTTCTCAGCCTGAGGCCACGTGTGTGCTGCAGCTAGAAATGGCCAACTAGAAACACCAGCCCTACCACCCACGAGACGTCAGCATGGGAGATGGCTCAGTCTCCCATGCTGTCTCTGCAAGGCTGGGCATTACTCAGG
This sequence comes from Mastomys natalensis, assembly GCA_021653895.1. Classification (NCBI taxonomy): domain Eukaryota; kingdom Metazoa; phylum Chordata; class Mammalia; order Rodentia; family Muridae; genus Mastomys; species Mastomys natalensis. Next base: position 712,405 of record JAJTUV010000903.1, read on the forward strand.
CCATCCCGACATCCACGCAGGCTCAGTAGAAAGATGAGACTCTAATGCTTAAAGATTAATCAAAGGCTTATATATTTGATAATGATCAGTAACAAGATACCCTTACAATCAGAAGTGTAATCCAATACCCAACCTAGATATACCAATTACCTTTGACTGCTACAGACATGTGAACATCTGCCTCCATCTCCTCCCTCTCTCTCTCTCTCTCTCTCTCTCTCTCTCTCTCTCTCTCTCTCTCTCTCTCTTTCTCTTTCTCTCTCTCTCTCTCATTCTCTTCTTCTGTCTCCTAGCTCCTCCTCTTCCTTTTCTTCCTCTCCTCCTTACTCCTCCTCTTCCTCTTCTAACTCCTCACACCTTAGCTCCTTCTACAGATTGGCTCTTATCTGAGGTGTTTTTAGAAATAGTCTTTTTCTCCTAGCTATGTCTAGACCCTGTTTGGAGTATCTGAAGTCTGGGACAAAGGACTTTCTAAGATATGACTGAGGCCTTATTTAAGAAAAATCTGAGTAGTGTTAAAATCTATGTAGGTTACATCAGGGTAGTTAATTTTAATATTTTTACTTTTATTTAGCATGTATATGTGTGTGTAGTATAGAGCAAGGTAGAGGCCAGAAGACAACTTGCAAGAGTTAGTTCCACTGTGTAGGTCCCAGGAATCAAACTCAGGTTACGAGGCTTGGTGGCAATCACCTTTACCTACTGAGCCACCTTGCTGTCCCCCACATGAACATTTTCCCCCTCTAAAACTATATTTTCCTAAACACTATGTTTTATCTTCACAGTGTAGCTCTGGCTAGCCTAAAGTGAACAGAAATCCAACTGCCTTTCTCTCCAGAGTACTGGGATTAAAGGCATTCTCCATGCCTGGCCCAGAAATGAACTTTCAAATCACATCTGAGACCTGTCAGTTGGGTATGCTGAGGTGTGTTTAGCCACCTGTGTCACAGTTAGGTCAGGTCATGTGTGTTTCAGTCATGTTAGCCTATGTGTGTCTGTGTCATATGACTGTGTCAGGAGATGTCAGCATATGCGGGGGTGGACAGGAACACCGGGTCTCTGTAAAGGTCTGCAGAGTGTGACCCTATGCAGAGTCAACAGGTTAGACCATGTAGTAGCCATGGGAAGGTGTGCTGCAGTGTATGTCATGTTAGGCTGAGCCTTCTCTCTATCTAGTGCTGTCTGAGCCCTCTTGTCTCCCTCTGTCCCTGCCCCCAAACCTACCATGTGGACTTGAAGGGAGGGGAGTGTGCAGGTACCAGGCAGAGGGCCCCATCTCTCCCATGCTCTCCCTCCTGCCATGGCTCCCGATGGTCTTTGTTCACATCAGCTTCAGTTGCCCCCAAGGACACAGTCTTCTACCGTTTCCTGAAGCCATGGCTGGGTGAGTACCTACAGGGGAGGGGCTGGGAATGCCCTTGGGGTGCTGAGAAGATGCTGTCCTTGCCTACTGCCATGCTGTTCCATCAGGGGATGGCCTCTTGGTGAGTACTGGTGACAAGTGGAGCTGCCACCGTCGCATGCTGACACCTGCCTTCCATTTCAACATCCTGAAGCCCTATGTGAAGATTTTTAATGACAGCACCAACATCATGCACGTGAGTCCCTGGGACCCAAGTCCCCAGCGGGAGTCTGGGAGATGAAGGGGCTGTAACAGATCTGGTCTCCAGCCCTTGCTCAGATGGAGGCTGTGATCAATACCCTGAGAGAAGCAACTCCAGGGAAGAAGGGTTTAGTTCCTCACAGTTTAAGGTCACAATACATCTGTTTGGGGAGTCATAGAGGCAGAAGTGGGGGGGCAGCTGCTCCCGCTGCCTCAGGAGGCAAAGAGGGACAGATGCTGGTGCTTGGCCCACTTTCTTTTCCTTCAGCTCAGGATCCCAGCCCAGGGATGAGGCATCCTTTCAGGATGGATCATTGCAATTTGTTAACCCAACTAAGTTTAGTCCTGGTTTCGTGTCTGTTGCTGTGATACAATTCCCTGACAAAAAGCGGCTTAGGGGAGGATGGGTTTGCTTGACTCAAGTCTGTCATTGCAAGGAAGTAGAAGTGGGAACTGAATGTGTCAAGAGCTGAGTGAGCAAACACATGGATCTGTGCCCACTCTGCCTAGGGGATGGTGTTATTCACAGTAGGATGGGCTTTCCTGTATCAAATAACAGTTAAGACAACTCCACATCTTCATGCCCACAGGCCACCCTGATCTAGAAAACTCATGGAGAGACTCTCTTCCCAGGTGATTCTAACTTGGGACAAGTTCACAGTCAAAACTAGCCAGCACTTTAACCAAAGTGAGAATTTGTGTAGCCATTAAGATTTTTAAATTCAGATGATTTGAGAGTGAGTACTTAGCTCCAAGCTGGTGGTTGTAAATAGTTTCTGAAGTCAGTATGAGAGCTGCCTTTTGTATGTGTGCCTATTTTTCATTTTTAAGTGAAAATCAAGTGGAAGTCAATAAAACAGACAGTGATATCTACTTAAAAAACAAAAACAAAAACAAAAAAAACTAGCCATCACATTTAGATAACCCTTCACAGGCATGGCCAGAGGGTAACCTAATCCAGAGAACCCCTCACAAGTATGCCTGGAAGCTTGTCTCCTAGGTAATTCCGTATTCCGTGAGGTTGGTAATCAACATTAATCATCACAGAACATTTGTGTGAGTCGTTGCCAATTCTCTCCAACTCTCAGTTTCCACAACTGCAAAATGAGGTTAAATTCTCTCCTTTGTGCCTGTGATGATATCATGGACTCAGGTCCTCAAACACAATGGGCACTTAGAAGGAGTTAGTTTCTCACGTGGTCACTCTGAAAACTGAACAGTCATGGTGAAGCCTTTATAGAAAATACAGATGAGGAGCAAATCATTCTAAACTCCTTGGTTGGAAGCAATAAAGGCTGAGGATGCTGACAGTGATGTAGGCCAGGGGGTTGGTTTTCATGTTAATCATGGCATATGGCTGTCAGAGGGGCAGGAGGAATGCCTCTTGATTCTGACTCAGATCTTTCATGTTGAGGACTTGTTCAACTCCAGGCTGATTTAGATAGAGTAGCCTCAGGACCCAAGTTGGCTTCTTATCATATCAGGTGGCTTACAACCTCCTGTAACCTCAGCTCTAAGATATCTGATGCCCTCTCCTGGCCCCCATAAGCATTGCATCCATGTGCACATACACAGACACAGATGTTCACACATAAATAAAAAAATTCTTTACAAGGTTTTGGAGGGGCTCCAGAAGGGACTCTTGGAATTTTGTCCCTTCGGTTCTTTCCCTCCAGAAGGCATCTGGGGGTGTTCCCATGACACAGGGTTCCACTCGAATGAGAGAAGACAGAAGTCACTAAGGGCTTACATCTTTTCCTTCTCGTCTCATGTATGAGTGGAATATGTGCATGTATGTATATATGTTCACAAGTATGTGTGGGGAGTCCCAAGTCTGATGTTGGGAATCTTCCATCGCTCTCTCATCTCTCTCAGCCTTACTCACTGGGGCAGGGTTTCTCAATCAAACCCTGAGTTCACCGATACAGTTAGTCTCCCTAGCCACCTTGCATTGGGGTTTCTGTCTCTTCATCTTGCATGCTGGGATTAAAGGCATGCGTGGTCATGCCAGCCTGGGATCTTCTGTGATAGGAAACTCAAGGAAGCCTGGGATTTTTCCAAGGAAGTAACTGATGTTCTCTGAGTTGTCCTCTGCAAACACAGCTGAGAAATGAGCTAAATAAGGAACAGTAGGATAATAAAGTATTGGAATTCCTAGAAAGGATTCTCATGACCAGGAGCAACCACCTCTCACAACAAGTGTGTGTGTGTGTGTGTGTGTGTGTGTGTGTGTGGTGTGTGTGTGTATGAGTGCATGTGTGTGCACATATGTGGAGACCAGGGTTAACTTTGGGTGTCCTTCCTCAGTCACCATCCCCTGTGCTTTTTTGACACCGGGTCTGTCATTGCCTGAAGCTTATCAATTAAGCTAGGCTAACTAGCTGTTGAGCCCTAGGTTCCCTCCTCCTGTCCCCACCTCTCTAGGGCTAGGATTACAAATCCTTGTCATCATACTACTTATAAACAAACAAACAACAGACCTCCCCCCCCAAGGGTTCTAGGAATTGAACTCAGATCCTCATGATTGGATGGTCAATACTTTCCTGACTGAGCTGTCTCACCAGTATCCAGGAATATTTTTGAAATAAATTTATAACAGGAGTGATAACACTGACTGAACATCTTGTGTGTGAAGCATGGTCTCACATGCTGATTCTGTAATAGCCACTGTCTGCTTTAACTTTCACAAGTTTGTGAAGTAGACGGTGTTTCTGACCAGCAAGAGTGAATCTAAAGGTTTGACATATCAGGGAGCTTGTTCAAGTCCACCCAGCTAAAGAAGCAATCTAGGGATGGTGGAGCACTGGTTCTATGTTGGTTTGGCACACATCAAATCAGAGGCTGTTCCAGGGCTTCTTTATGGTGACTGGGGTTGGGAAGAGGCTCCAAGTACCAAGACCAAACCTTGTTCCTGTCCCCGTCTCTGACCAGGCCAAGTGGCAGCGCCTGACCTCCAAGGGCAGTGCCTGTTTAGACATGTTTGAACACATCAGCCTGATGACCCTGGACAGTCTGCAGAAGTGTGTCTTCAGCTTTGACAGCAATTGCCAAGAGTAAGTACCTGTCCTAGCCTGGGAACCTGGCTCACAGACACAAGGGAGGGAGGAGGACAGAGAAAGGAGAAGAGTTTTCCTGGAGGAAGAGGCTCAGAACTAGCATTAAAGGACCCTGGAGGGAAGAAAGTGAGTGGTCCCTCCAGGAGGTGCAATTGTTCATATGACAGCATGGAGATGCTATTTGCATTAAACAGTGAAGTACTAGGCCTTGCAGATGAGGGTATGGGGGATACAGGGGATGGTGGCTCAATATTAAGGACCCTGGAAAGATAGGCCAAGGGATATGAACTTCATTATGAGATTTAAAGGAAAACACTGAAGGTATGTTTGTTTGGGTTTATAATAGTCAGATTTCTCTTACTGTAACAATATATCTAAGACAGTCAACATCAAGAGAAGAAAGGTTTGTTGGAGCCCAGGGTCTCATAGGCTTCAGTCAATCATCTGTTTCCTGTGATGAGGTAGCACCTCAAAGTTGAAGCATGGAAAAGAGGGGTCTTGAAAGTAGAGATATGGGGGAGGAGCTCATTAGTTCCCACCTGGGACTATAGTACCTGGGGCTCTGTAAGCATGCTGTGTGACATTATTCCTGGGGATATGAAAAGAAAGTCCAGGTAAGGAACCTACCAAGGCCCAACTCAACAAACTAATCAGTTTTATTGGGTTTCACCCATTTCTAAGGAGCAGAAATGACAGCTATATCACCAAAACCCACCCCAGCATGGGCGACAGCTCACAAAGCTGAAACTCCAGAACTGTAGCTCTACAGGTCAGAGCATCTCTCTCCCCAGCAGTCCTTACCACTTATGCAACTCTGGGGAAGGAAGGACTTTGTAATTCTGGTGAGTTTCAGGGATTTCCTGAGACTTGAGAGTTGTTTACTTCCTGAATCTTAATGAATCTTGTTCCAGGATGGAATGCTTCAGTTCAGAGGAAATTGCTATGTGATAAGGCAGTTAATAGTTGCTAGAGATAGAAACATTTTCTTCAGTGGTGTAGCCACTGGTAAGGTATCCGTATTTTCTGTAAATAAACCCTCATTAAACTCATTGAGTCTCCAGTAATAATAATTAATAGTCATAGACATGGAAATGGAAAGAAGAGGAGTTGGGAAGAACTCAATTAGCAGGAGTGTGAGGGGGAAAAGAGAGTGTACTGGGGTGGAGATGGTTAAAGTAGATAATATACAGGAGTGAGTGAAAGTGTGTACACAATGATGTGTATAATAGATGCCAAGAAAAAGATTTTTAAAAAGACAGATAAGAAACAGCCAGAATCCCAATGTCCTCTTCAACGACCTAACTTCCTCCCACAAGGCTCCCAAGGCTGACCACCACACACAGAACAGAGCTCTGGGGACAGGAGATGGGCAGGGTCTGAGCTGAGCTCTGTTCTAAAGGCACAAATGAGTTCCCACTGAATGTGAGAACACTGAGGACAGAACTGAGCCCCAGGACTGTTGGAAGATAATTGTGCAGTATGGGCACAGAGTTTGAGGAAGGAGGTGGGACAGTCTGGATGCTGGGTAGAGCAGGAAGGGGAGGAGCCTGATGTCTACACTGTATCCTGAGCTGTGGAGAAGGCAGCTCACAGAAATGCAATGAACAACTGGAGACCAGAGAGCACTTCCCTGGGACTGATGAACTGGCTTTTTCCCTGGGAGATTCAACAAAATACCTCTTCTCCAAAGGTGGGCACTCAGGACAGACCAAAGTATGAGCCCAGCAAAGTTCACCTCTATGAGAGCAATGAGGCAAAATGATCATCGCCTGGAAACAGGTTCAGGTTTCCCCAAACTCCATGTTTCAGCATGAAACAATTTGATGAAGTTCTTATAGTAACAGAACAAAGAAAGTAATGAATTGTGGGTGATGGAGAGACTGCTCAGTGGTTAAGAGCATTTGCTGGTCTTCTGCAGGACCCAGGTTCAGTTCCCAGCACCCCTATGGTAGCTCACAACATATGTTAAAGTATCACTTCTGCTCTGCTCACACCCTCCAGGAAACCTAGTGAATACATTGCTGCCATCTTAGAACTTAGTGCCTTAGTGGCCAGAAGGCACCAGAAGCTGCCTCTGCATGTGGACCTGTTTTATCACCTCACCTGTGATGGGATGCGTTTCCGGAAGGCCTGCCGCCTAGTGCATGACTTCACTGATGCTGTCATCCGGGAGCGGCGCCACACCCTCCCTGATCAGGGTGGGGATGATGTCCTCAAGGTCAAGGCCAAGGCCAAGACTTTGGACTTCATTGACGTGCTCCTGATGAGCAAGGTGGGCTCCTAAAGGGGGGCAGACTGGGTTTGGGGGACCCTGGGGCTGGGATGACAATGGGACATGACAAAGCCGAGCACACTCTGCCCTTACTATGTCCCAGGCCCTATGTAGGCTCCACTCATTGGAACCTGGCCCCAAGTCCTTCATCACCTGGCAAGCTAAGGTGTCTGGAACTCTGTACTGGTATCTATATCGATTGAGCCAACTCAGACTAGGGAGGGACTCTAAGACAGGGAGGTTGTTGTTTTTCTTTCTTTTATTTTTTAATATTATTTTTTATTTGATATTTTATTTATTTACATTTCAGATGCCATCCCCCTTCCCCATTCCTCCCACCCATTAATCCCCTATACCATCCCTTCCCTCCTCCTCCTTTTCTGCCTTTATATTGTTTAAATTACATGCAAGTATTAAGGTCAGTTCTAGGTTGAGGAACTAGCAATACAATAGATGCAAACAGTCCAGGAACAAGGAAGACAATAAACCCAGATAGTCAAAGAACATGCATGACAATAAACAGAGTCTGTAATCACTCCTGTGATCACTATTTCAAAGGACTTATCAGGATGATCAAAATATCTGAGCCTATTTCCCTGTCCTAGCCCAAAGTCATTTTCATGCCTGAAGCCTACTTCTTTGTACTAGCTTAAGATTTAGATTTCTGCCTATAATTACTTCTTTGTTCTAGCCTAAGATTTAGATTCCTGCCTGCAATTTCTTCTTTGTTCTAGTCTAGGATTTAGATTTCTGCCTGAAATTACTTCTTTGTTCTAGTCTAATGTCAGATTCCTGCCTGCAATCCATTTCCTTGTCCTTGGCCAATGACAGATTCCTGTCAGGTAGCCCCCAAAGCTCTCCACATCTCCCCCCTTTTATTGCATAAACCAGACTGAGCCTGTCTTAAATTGTTCTGACATGAAAGCCTTAGTTACCCATCATGGAATATGCATTATCCTAAGCAATGCACTTCTGTCTTAGGTTAGTAAAGCTCTGTGCAGAATCTTACCCATCCTTGGCTTACCAGCCTGTTAAATTAATAACTCTGTCTGGGGGTCCATTTTCAGTTTCAAGTCATGTACTTTGGCTGTCAGCCTGTTGATATAGTTAGAGACAAGCTTTAACATGATGGGCAGGAGTAAAAGAATTCCCAGGACAAGAAGGGATAGCATGATCAAGCTATATATGCCATTTTGAACAAAATGGAAATACTGACCTCAGGCCATGGATAATTTTATTGGCATTATCTGCAGCATCAAAGCTTAACAAAGCAGCATTCTTTAAATTCATAATCTCACCATGCAAAGTTATCACATCCAAAGAGGTGTTAGGATTATGCCAAATACCCTACAGGTGTCTTTAAACTTTTTTTTCTAATTATAATGACAATAATTGTAAATTTTAGAAGTAACACTACTCCGATGATATTTGTCATGACACTTGGGATGGCTCCTATCTCTTGAACCCTGAACCTCCTTCAGATAGTTTTAATAGGATATAGAGTATCAATCTGTTGTTCCAGAGACCTATATAAATCCTTTTGAATACTCAATACATTGGTAACATTTTTTTGCTAGATGGTTAACAAAAATAGTTATCTTAACTCCTTGTGTCAATGCTATTGTAGAAGCAGTGGTGCTAGCAATTAATGATATTAAAGCTGTTATACCAGCAATAATCAAGCCCGCTACCCTTTTGCTTAGGCTTAAAGCCTAACTCACTTCTTCCAGCACTTTCAAGCTTTTTTTTCAGAGAATCAAGGTTTTCTAATAGGGCAGTAAGACAAAAGCTGGTTGATAGACCCCCATAACAGACATGCCAGGCCTCAACACACTAACACAATTAGAAATTATACAGTCAATGCAACTTACAATAAATACTGTAGAAGAGACAAAACCAATTTTAGCTTGACAATTAAAAGAGCTTTAAAACATGCACTAACCCTTGTTTGAAATCCAGATCCTGTCCCAACTTTATCTCTTGCTATCATAACATCATAGTGAACTACAGCTAACTTCCAGATATGTCTCTGGAAATGTCCAGATCCAGCCTTCCAAATGTAGACTGTTATTTCCAATATTGGATTGATTTCTAGACCAGTACATGATTGAGTCCTAATAGCTGGTCACCTTTAAGAAAAATACAAGAGACATTATAATTCATCTTTTTAATTCTCTGTCCCACAAGGGTCTAAAATCTTGAGGCAAGGCAGCTTGTCCCATCTGGGATATAGTCAAGCAAAGGTGGGTCAGGAACATATGTCCAATATAGCTCCCCAGTCACCCTTGTCAGGGTACTCAGCAAGCTCACAGGTCAGCATCATTCTTTGTCTCAGCAACAGGATGTCTCACCAATCTTTTAAAGTTCCATGGGCCTCTTCCACAATACCTTCTCCTTAAGGATTATACAGAATCCCCATAATAAATTTGTTGACAAAAAGTATCAACTGCTCTACTACAATTGCTAGATCCATTATCTGTTTTTTATTGGATATTTTATTTCTTTACCTTTTTTTTTTTTTCTTTTCTTTTTTTTTTTTTTTTGGTTTTTCGAGACAGGGTTTCTCTGTGTAGCCTGGGCTGTCCTGGAACTCATTCTGTAGACCAGGCTGGCCTCAAATTCAGAAATCTGCCTGCCTCTGCCTCCCAAGTGCTGGGATTAAAGGCATGCCCCACCACCCGCCCGGCTTTGTTTACCTTTCAATGTTATCCCCTCTCCCATTCCCCACCCCAAATCCCTTATCCCATTCCTCCTCCTCCTCCTTTTATGAGAGTGTGCCCCCACCCATCCACTCATTCCCACCTCCCTGCTCTTGAATTCCCCAACACTAGAGCATCCTACCTTTCAGGGACCAAGGCCCTCCTCTCCCACTGATGCCTGACAAGGCCATCCTCAATTACCTATACAGGTGGAGCCATGAATCCTTCCCTTTGTGTTCCCAGGCTGGAGGTTTAGACCCTGGGAGCTCTGGTTGAGTATTTTGATACTCTTTTTAAAGAAGGACCAAAGCACCCACGCTTTGGTCTTCCTTCTTCTTCTTGAGCTTCATGTGGTCTATGCATTGTATCTTAGGTATTGTGAGCTTTTGGGCTAATATCCACTTATCAGTGAGTGCATACCATGTGTGTTCTTTTGTGATAGGGTTACCTCACTCAGAATGATATTTTCAAGTTCCATCCATTTTCCTAAGAATTTCATGAACTCATTATTTTTAATAGCTGTGTAGTACTCCATTGTATAAATGTACCCCATTTTCTGTATCCATTCTTCTGTTGAAGGACATCTGGGTCCTTTCCAGCTTCTGGCTATTATAAATAAGGCTGCTATGAACATAGTAGAGCATGTGTCCCTGTTGTATGTTGGAGCATCTTTTGGGTATACGCCTAGGAATGGTATAGTTGGGTCCTCAGGTAATACTATGTTCAATTTTCTGAGGAACCACCAGACTGATTTTCAGAGTGGTTGTACCAGTTTACAATCCCACCAACAATGGAGGAGTTATCCTCTTTCTCCACATCCTTGCCAGCATCTGCTGTCACCTGAGTTCTTGATCTTAGCCATTCTGACTGGTGTGAGGTGGAATCTCAGGGTTGTTTTGATTTGCATTTCTCTGATGACTAAGGATGTTGAACACTTCTTTAGGTGCTTCTCAACCATTCGAGTTTTCTCAGTTGAGAATTCTTTGTTGATCTCTGTACCCCATTTTTAAAATCAGGTTATTTGATTGTCTAGAGTCTAATTTCTTCAGTTCTTTGTATACCTGGTATATTAGCCCTCTATCAGATAGAAGATTGGTAAAGATATTTTCCCAATCTGTTGGTTGCTGCTTTGTCTTATTGACAGTGTCCTTTGCTTTACAAAAGCTTTGTAGTTTTATGAGGTCCCATTTGTCAATTCTTGATCTTAGAGCATAAGCCATTGGTGGACTGTTCAGGAACTTTTCCCCTGTGCCCATGTGTTTGAGGCTTTTCCCCACTTTCTCTTCTATTAGTTTCAGTGTATCTGGTGTTATGTGGAGGTCCTTGATCCACTTGGACTTGAGCTTTGCACAAGGAGATAAGTATAGATCAATTTTCATTCTTCTATAGGCTGACCTCCAGTTGAACCAGCACCATTTGTTGAAAGTGCTGTCTTTTTTCTACTGGATGGTTATAGCTCCTTTGTCAAAGATAAAGTGACCATATGTATGGGGGTTCATTTCTGGGTCTTCAATTCTATTCCATTGATCTTCCTGCCTGTGTCTGTACCAATACCATGCAGTTTTCATCACTATTGCTCAGTAGTATAGCTTGAGGTCAGGGATGGTGATTCCTCCAGAAGTTCTTTTATTGTTGAAAATAATTTTCACTATTCTGGTTTTTTTTGTTATTCCAAATGAATTTGAGAATTGCTCTTTCTATCTCTGCGAAGAATTGAGTGGGAATTTCGATGGGGATTGTATTAAATCTGTAGATTGCTCTCTGCAAGATGGCCATTTTTACTATATTAATCCTTCCAATCCATGAGCATGGGAGATCTTTCCATCTTCTGAGATCTGCTTTCATTTCTTTCTTCAGGATCTTGAAGTTCATGTTTTACAGATCTTTTACTTACATGGTTAGATTCACACCAAGGTATTTTATATTATTTGTGAATATTGTAAAAGGTGTCATTTCTCTAATTTCTTTCTCAGCCTGTTTATCTTTTGAGTAGAGGAAGGCTACTGATTTGTTTGAGTTAACTTTATATCCAGCCACTTTGCTAAAGCTATTTATCAGGTTTAGGAGTTCTCTGGTGGAAGTTTTGGGGTCACTTAAGTATACTATCATATCATCTGCAAATAGTGATATTTTGACTTCTTCCTTTCCAATTTGTATCCCTTTGACCTTCTTTTGTTGTCTAATCGCTCTGGCTAGGACTTCCAGTACTATATTGAATAGGTAGGGAGCGAGTGGCACCCTTGTCTAGTCCCTGATTTTAGTGGGATTGCTACAAGTTTCAATCCATTTAGTTTGATGTTGGGTACTGGTTTGCTGTATATTGCTTTTACTATGTTTATATATGGGCCTTGGATTCCTGATCTTTCCATGACTTTTATCATGAAGGGGTGTTGAATTTTGTCAAATGCTTTCTCAGCATGTAGTGAGATGATCATGTGGTTTTTTTCTTTGAGTTTGTTTATATAATGGATTACGTTGATGGTTTTCTATATATTGAACCATCCCTGCATTCCTGGGATAAAGCCTACTTGATCATGATGGATAATTGTTTTGATGTGTTCTTGGATTTGGTTTACGAGAATTTTATTGAGTATTTTTGCATCAATATTCATAAGGGAGATTGGTCTGAAGTTCTCTTTCTTTGTTGGTTCTTTGTGTGGTTTAGGCATGAGCTTAATTTTGGCTTCATAGAATGAATTGGGTAGTGTTCCTTCTGTTTCTATTTTGTGAAACAGTTTATAGAGAATTTGTATTAGTTCTTCTTTGAAGGTCTGATAGAATTCTGCACTAAAACCATCTGGTCCCGGACTTTTTTTTTTTGGTGGGGAGACTTTTAATGACTGCTGCTATTTCTTTAGGAGTTATGGAACTGTTTAGATGGTTTATCTGCTCCTGATTTAACTTTGGTAACTGATATGTGTCTAGAAAAATGTCCATTTCATCTAGATTTTCCAATTTTTTTGATATAGGTTTTTATAGTAGGACCTGATGATTGTTTTAATTGCCTTGGTTTCTGTTGTTATGTTACCCTTTTCAGTTCTGATTTTATTAATTTGGATACTGTCTCTGTGCCCTCTGGTTAGTCTGGCTAAGGGTTTATCTATCTTGTTGATTTTCTCAAAGAACCAGCACCTGGTTTTATTGATTCTTTGTATAGTTCTTTTTGTTTCTACTTGGTTGATTTCAGCCCTGAGTTTGATTATTTCCTGCTGTCTACGCCTCTTGGATGTACTTGGTTCTTTTTGTTCTAGAGCTTTCAGGTGTGTTGTCAAGCTACTAGTGTATGCTGTCTCCAGTTTCTTTTTGTAAGCACTTAGAGCTATGAGTTTTCCTCTTAGCACTGCTTTCATTGTGTCCCATAAGTTTTGGTATGAAGAGCCTTCATTTTCATTAAATTCTTAAAAGTCCTTAATTTCTTTACTTATTTCTTCTCTGACCATGTTATCATTGAGTAGAGTATTGTTCAGTTTCCATTTGAATGTGGGCTTTCAATTGTTTTTGTCGTTATTGAAGACCAGCCTTAGTCCATGGTGATCTGATAGGATGCATGGGATTACTTCAATTTTCTTGTATCTGTTGAGGCCTATTTTGTGATCAATTATACGGTCTATTTTGGAGAAGATACCATGAGGTGCTGAGAAAAAAAAGATATATTCTTTTGTTTTAGGATGAAATGTTCTCTAGATATCTGTTAAATCCATTTGGTTCATAACTTCTGTTAGTTTCACTGTGTCTCTGCTTAGTTTCTGTTTCCATGATCTGTCCATTGCTGAGAGTGGGGTGTTGAAATCTCCCACTATTATTGTGTGAGGTACAATGTGTGCTTTGAGCTTCAGTAAAATTTCTTTTATGAATGTGGGTGCTCTTGCATTTGGTGCATAGATGTTCAGAATTGAGATTTTATGTTAGTTGACCTTTCCTTTGACGAGTATGAAATGTCCTTCCTTATCCTTTTTAATAGCTTTAAGTTGAAAGTCGATTTTATTCTATATTAGAATGGCTACTCCAGCTTGTTTCTTAGGATCATTGCTTGAAAAATTGTTTTCCAGCCTTTTATTCTAAGGTAGTGTTTGTCTTTGTCACTGAGGGGTTTCTTGTATGCAACAAAATGCTGGGTCCTGTTTACATATCCAGTCCCTTAGCCTATGTCTTTTTATTAGGGAATTGAATCCATTGATGTTAAGAGATATTAAGGAAAGGAGATTGTTGCTTCCTGTTATTTTTGTTATTAGCGGTGGCATTATTTGTGTGGCTATCTTCTTTTGGATTTGTTGGAAGATTACTTTCTTGCTCTTTCTAGGGTATAATTTCCTCCTTGTATTGGAGTTTTCCCTCTATTATCCTTTGTAGTGCTGGGTTTGTGGAAAGATATAGTGTAAATTTGGTTTTGTCATGGAATATCGTAGTTTCTCCATCTATGGTAATTGGGAGTTTTGATGGGAATAGTAGCCTGGGCTGGCATTTGTGTTCTCTTAGTGTCTGTGTGACATCTGTCCCGGATCTTCTGGTTTCTATATTCTCTGGTGAGAAGTCTGGTGTAATTCTGATAGGTCTGCCATTATATGTTACTTGGCCTTTTTCCCTTACTGCTTTTAATATTCTTTCTTTCTTTTGTGCATTTGGTGTTTTGATTATTATGTGACGGGAGGTATTTCTTTTCTGGTCCAGTCTATTTGGCGTTCTGTAGGCTTCTTGTATGTTTATGCACATCTCATTCTTCAGGTTAGGGAAGTTTTCTTCTATAATTTTGTTGAAGATATTTATTGGCCCTTTAAGTTGGGTGTTGTGGTAATTATTTAAATCAGCCTCTGGCTCAGACCATCTAAGCTGCAGTGGCTCTGCCTAGCCCAGCCACCATGTTTCTTGGCCTGAGGCCAAGTGCACACTGCAGCTAGAACTGGCCTGCCAGAAACACCAGCCCTGCCACCCACTAGATGCCAGCATGAGGGATGGCTCTGCCAATCTTCCACACTGTCTCTGCAAGGCAGGGCATTGCCCAGACCATTCTGCCATCCATGAGGGCCCAATAAGAGAATGAGACTCTAATTCTTATAGATTAATCAAAGGCTTTATATGTTTGATAATGATTAATAACAAGATGCCCATACAAAGAAAGTTGTATCCCAATTAGCTAACCTAATTATAAGTTTATAAGTTGTTCCCCATGAGTGCTCTCCGTACCTGAGTGGTTCTCCATTCTCCTACATCTCTGCTCTCTCTCGCTCCTCTTCTTCCTTTTTTCTCTTCCTCTCCTAACTCCTCCTCTTCTTTCCTAACTCCTCCTACACCTTAGCTCCTCCTACAGTTGGGAATATCTCTCTCTCTCTCTCTCTCTCTCTCTCTCTCTCTCTCTCTCTTTTTTATTTTTTCACTTTACAGAAAGAGGGAAAGCCCTAAATGCCACTTTCCACAGAGAACCCATAGTTTGGTTTTATTCAGAGTGATGAGGAGAAAAAGGAAAGTTCTGCTCATAGAAGAAACTCAGCCACAGGTCTGATCTGGACTGAACTACACATGCAGTGAGGACAAGGCTGTGTTTGTCTACTGATCTCTACTTATTAACAAGTATAAACAGAGCATTGCAACTAGCATTTGGAACAACGCTTCTAGTGTTACAGTGACAGACACAGCAGCTCACTTCTCTTCACACCACTGGTTCTCTTTGCATACCTGGGCCTCCTCCTCTTCAGTAAAGTCATTTTTTATTTTGAAGGTTTTACAAATGTCCTCAGTTTTCCCCTTAATCATATTGGCCATGGTCTTGCATGTGACAACAAGCAAACATTTGGTGTCTAAGTAGTTTGCAGCCAGAATAAGTTAAAAAAGTGTTCCTTGGTTGACTTTCAGGAATTCTCGGTCCCAAACAGGAGTATCATCTGTCCACTTTTCTTTGTTCTCATCATCCTCAGGAGGAGAAGGGGCATCCCTGTGGTGGGTGCAGCCACTAAATGACCTTTTTTAGAATTGCTGCATTAACATTTGGTAAAGGAACAGGATAATCATCTCCCTCATTATCCATTCCCAAATCTTCCAGAATGGTCCTGATGGTCACAGATTGTTTGGCAATTTCTACATCAACTTCAAATATCTCTCCATCAGAATTCTGCAGCTTTATTGTAGGCATGGTGCTCAGTCTCAAGACTGCAGGCCCGAGGCTGACCCACAGAGTTTATAACAGCATAGAAGTATGGAGAACAAGGCCACTACCTTAAGTTGGGAATCTTCACTCTCTTCTATACCTATTATCCTTAGGTGTAGTAGAAGGAATTATTTAAACCCCAAATTTGATCTCCTAACCGAAGGAGACCAGTAAAGGAAGACACAACTCAATAATTATGGTATAAATTGCACGCCTAAATTGGGCAGATTTACCACTACACTACTGTAAACTTGCAGTTCATCCAGGCCTCATGGTTGTCCTTCCACCTCCAGCTCTGGCTCCTCTGTGGTCGGCTTCCTTCCAACACCGGCTTCCTTCTGCTCTGCTTCCTCCTGCTCCTCCTCTGCTTCTTCTCTTCTTCTCCCTTCTGCTTCTGCCTCCTTTTATATCGAATTCCTCTCACTCTCTCCTCCCCTAAGCCTTTTTCTCCGCCTCCCCTTCTACTGCCCAATCTCTGGATCTAGCCTTTATTTTACAGGTTTTAATTGGACAGAAGGTTTACAAGACATCACTTGTGTACAGATTCAATCATCCTCTGCAGCCCCTCCCAGAAGGGTGGAACTAGGATCAAAATACAAGGCTGAGGCTATCCAAAACACTTAGGTTTGGTCTTCTCATTGTGTCCTGGATTTCCTGGATGTTTTGAGTTAGGAACTTTTTGCACTTGGCGTTTTCTTTGACAGTTGTGTCAATATTTTCTATGGTATCTTCTGCACCTGAGATTCTCTCTTCTATCTCTTGTAGTCTGTTGGTGACACTTGCATCTCTGACTCCTGATTTGTTTCCTAGGTTTTCTATCTCCAGGGTAGTCTTCCTTTGTGATTTCTTTATTGTTTCTACCTCCATTTTTATGTCCTGGATGGTTTTGTTCAATTCCTTCACTTGTTTGATTGTGTTCTCTTGTAATTCTTTAAGGGATTTTTGTGTTTCTTCTTTAAGGGCTTCTACCTGTTTACCTGTGTTCTCCTCAATTTCTTTGAGAGTGTTATTTATGTTTTCTTAAAGTCCTCTATCACCATCATTAGAAGTGATTTTAAATCTTAATCTTGCTTTCCTGGTGATATGGGGAATTTAGGACTTTTTAGTGTGGGAGAACTAGGTTCTGATGATGCCAAGTACCCTGGGTTGCTGATGCTTATGTTCTTGCACTTGCCTTTCCCATCTGGATCTCCTTAGTGCTACCTGCGCTGTCTCTGACTGGGGCCTGTCTTTCCTATTATCTTGGTTGTGTCAGAACTGTGTGGGGTGGATGTTACTACTGGGTTAGAGCTGGGCCCAAGATCTGCTCAGTGCTCGGGCCCAGACTGGAAGGAACCAGTGCCCCGGCCAGGAGTGAATTCCTTGGTCCCAGTGGGTCCTAGCTACTCCCTGTTTAGGGTGGGTGTTGCTGTCTCCTCACCTAAGATGCTGCCCAGGAGAGTCTGTGTCCGTGTGTGCAGATTCACACAGAGAACAGAGGTCGGTCCTGGGTGTCTTCCTTCATTGTTCTCCATCTTGCTTTTAAAAAATGGTTTTAGAGTTATTCATTTATGTTATGAATGTTTTGTCTGCATGCATGTAAGTCAGAAGATGACTTCAGATCTCCCATTACTGGAGTTTGAGCCAGTAACTGGGTGCTGGGAATTGAACCGTGGTCTTCTGCAAGAATAGCAAGTGAACCACTGCACCATCTTTCCTGCCCCTCTGCCTTGTCTTTTGATTACATTTTATTTGATTGATGGATTGGTTGGTAGAGTGTGCATGTGCACACATGTGTGCATGTGTGTGTGTGTGCTCACAGGTCAGAGAACACTTGAAGGAGTTGGTTTTGTCCTTCCACTATGTGAGAGCCTGGTATCTAACTAAGGTCTTTTGGCTTGGTGGCGCCCGCTGAGCTCTCACCAGCTTTTCTGAGGCACAGTCTGTCACTGAACCGGGAGCTCACAGATCATCTACACTGGCTAGCTAATGAGCTCCAGAAATCCACTTATGTCCACCGTTCAGCGCCAGGCTCACAGGCAGCGGCCACCATGTCTGGCTTTTATGTGGGTGCTGGGTATCTGAACTCAGGTCCTCTGGCTTGAGTGGCAAGTGCATTACCGACTGAACCATTTTCCTGGCCCTGGCTAACAGCAAATATTTCAAGCAGCAAGGCTCAGATGCTAAGAGGCTTGGGGCTTATGTACAGTAGTTGTCACATCTGTATCTTCTTCCCTGTAAAGAGGGATGGAGTGGGGGATGGCTGCAGGATTAAGGAAGAAGGAAGGGAGAAAGGAAACTATACTATGAAGTAAGGTTAGGTGTCCTTAGTGCCACTCATTGGCATGCAAGCCAAAGGGCTCCCAGGAGAGAAGACTCTTGCTTTCAATTTTATTAGCATTTAAAAATCACACCAATTAATTACTGACTGACTAATTAACTGTGGTGTCTATTTGTGTGGGTGCATGTGCCATAGTGCACATAGCAGGGTCAGAGGACATCTTGAGGGAATAGACTTTCTCCTTCTATGTAAATCCCAGAGGTTAAACTCAAGTTCTTGCCTTGTCTTCAGGATGAAGAAGGAAAGGCTCTATCTGATGAGGACATCCAAGCAGAGGCTAACACCTTCATGTTTGGAGGTGAGAGAGTGTTCCTGTGAACTGTTACAGAGAGGGCCGAGGTCTAGGCATCCTGGCCACAGGTTGTGGACACTGGATCCTTCCATTTATTCCCCTTCTGTGTCTTTCATAGCAGGGTGGGGGTGGGCAAGCCACCTTAGTGCTGTCCACGTGGTGCTGCTGAAGCAGCCTAGAGACCCCAGGCAGCCTGTCTGCCTTTCAGGCCATGACACCACGGCCAGTGGGCTCTCCTGGATCCTGTACAACCTGGCGAGGCACCGGAATACCAGGAGCGTTGCCGGCAGGAGGTGCGGGAGCTCCTGAGGGACCGTGAGCCTGAGGAGATTGAGTGGTAAGTCAGGTGCTGGAATGCTTCTGAGACCCTCTCCTGGCTCTTTTCACTAGAGAAGAGAAAAGATGGCAGAGGAAAGAAGAGAAGAGCAGGTCTGCATTTGCACAGGGTACAAAGGCTTTGAGAGATGGAGGTGAAGAGGAGGAGAGGAAATGAGGGAGTGGGAACAGAAAGAAGGTGTGCATGTGCACATGTGTGTGTGTGTGTACATGTACATGTTTGCATGTGCACATGCATGTGTACTTGTACATGTGTGTGTGCATACATGTGTTCGAGCATGCTTGTGTGCATCTGTGTGTGTGTGCATGCACGTGTGTGTATTTGAGTTCCTGTGGTGGGGCTGTGATGAATCAAGATGGCATCAACTGAGGCCAGTGACAATCAACTGGAAAAGCGATGTTAGTGACTTTGATTTTAACCCAGGGGTAATCGGGGTCAGGGGAAGTGTTTGAGCAAAGGAGTGGCAGGCCAGCTGTGTGTATCTTAAAGGTCCTTGTAAGATTCTTCAAGGTTCTCCTTAATCTTTCATTTTCAGATTGACCTAACTGTACAAATCTTTAACTTAGTTTATGGGAGTTTCTTAGAAACATCAGGTGAGCTGTGTGTCTTGGGGAGCACCTTTAGTCTCTTTAGTCGAGAAGTTGAGGGAAAAGGATCCCTTGAAGCAAGAGTTGAAGATACATATATATATAAAAGATTGAAGAAAGTAGATAAGTTTGTGTAGGGTAGCAAGACCCTGTCCATCTCAAAACACAAAAAAACCCAAAATACTGTGGTTAAGAATGCACAGTGTTCTTGCAGAGGACCCTAGTTTAGTTCCCAGAACCCATGTTGGGTTGCTCACAATTGCCTATAACTCTAGCTCTAGATGATTCAATGCTACCTGCCTCCTTGGGCACCTGCATAAAAATGTGTGTACACATGTATACACTCACACACAGGCACACATACACAATTTAAAACTTGTAAAAATAACAAACAAACAGAGAGGCATCCTTAGAGGGTGTCTCAAAGGACTTTACTTCTGTGAACAGGTATGACCAAGGCAACTCTTATAACATTAAAACAACATTTAATTGGAGCTGACTTACATGTTCATAGGTTCAGTCCATTATCAAGGCAGGCATGGTGCAGGAGGAGCTGAGAGTTCTACATCTTCACTGAAGGCTGCTAGCAGAATACTGACTTCCAGGCAGCTATGATGAGGGTCTTAAAGCCCATATCCACAGTGACACACCTCCAACAGGGCCACACCTTCTAATAGTGCCACTCCCTGGGTGGAGCATATACAAACCATCACAGAGGGATACATAAACAAAGAAACAAAAAGCTAGCTAATGTGTTTATAAAAAGATAAAGAGATATAGAATATGTTCTGTGGATGTGTGGTGAAGTATGGGAAAGGGGATGTCTCAGTGGGCCCAAGCCGGGGGACCCTTCCCCCTGAGGGACCAGCCACACGATGGTATAGTATAGAATAGAGTTTATTCAGTGCATGGGAAGGGAAGGTAAGAGAGTAGTAGAGGCAGAGAAAGGGAGAGAGAGAAAAGAGAAGTAGAGGCCAGCCATGACTACATGGAGGGGGAAGGGAATGGAGAAGGGAAGAGGGGGAGGGAGAAGCAAGAGGCAAGAGAGCAGGAGATCAAGGGGGGGCCAAGTAGCCCTTTTATAGTGGTCTAGGCCTACCTGGCTATTGCCAGGTAACTGTGGGGTAGAGTTAGACAGAATGCTAACACTAGCAACCAGGTAGCATTTAGGAAGATGTGGTGCTGGGCCACAGGAGTGAGTGGAGTTCATACTTTCGCTGCAGATTTAGCAGCATCAGGTCCTAAAATTTTAAATAATCACAACATACCAAAAGAAGACAGATTAAAGATTTCAGCTATATCATTGACTCATTAGTTGTTGATTTTTTCCATGGATTCTGCCTGGGGCTGTGGACGTGGCTTGGTGGTAGACCGCTCACCTAGAATGTGCACACGGCTAGATCCTTAATACCACAAAACCAAAACTAAACAAACTTGGTAGTTTGAATATGCTTGGCCTAGGGAGTGGCACTCTTAGGAGGTGTGGCCTTGTTGGAGGAAGTGTGTCACTGTGGGCATGGGCTTTAAGACCCTTGTCCCAGCTTCCTGGACCAATCTCCACTAGCTGCCTTCAGAACAATGGGCAGAATACTCAGCTCTCAGTACCAAGTGCCTGGACGCTGCCATGTTCCTGCCATGATAAGAGACTGAACCTATGAAGCTGTAAGCATGCCCCAGTGAAATGTTGTCCTTGTAAGAGTTGCCTTGGTCATGGTGTCCTCTTTACAGCAGTAAAACCCTAAGACACAAACCAAAACAAAACAACCACCTGCAATGCCTCTCTCTGCCGAAAGGCACACTCACCCTTACACCACAAGCTGTACCCCTTCCTTCCTTTTCCCCACCTTGGCTAACTGCATCTCTAATGTCTCTATTGCAACAATGACAAAAGCAAAGCTTTTAGATCTATTATCTTCTTTTACTGTTTTGTATTTTAGCTTCTCTTTTTTTCGGAACAATAATTTTTATGCAATTAAATTAAAATTATTTTTATTTTAAAATTATATATGTGTATAGTGTGTGGGTATTTGCATGTGAGTACAGTGTCTGCAGAGGCCGGAAGAGTGTGTCAGAGCCTCTGGTGTTGGAGTGTATGGGGCAGTCCTGAGCTGCCTTAGTGCTAGAATTGAACTCAGGTCCTCTTAAACACTAAGTCATCTGTCCTGCCCATTTGTAAACTTTTATAACCTTGGCATTACACTTTTGTTCTCTCAGAAAAAGATTTAAAGCCGCCTGGTAACCTTTCTTTGTACTCTTAACTATCTGATTTAAAAAGCTTTGATAATTAATAAGTTAATCACTAAGAATGACACTAAACTAATTAGTCAGAAAGCTAACCATTGCTAATTAATAAGAATGTTTTTTTGAGACAGAGTGCCACTGTGTGCCAAAGGCTGGACTGGAACTCATAATCCTCCTGTCTCAGTCTTTCTATTGTTGGGATTCTGGTTTTGTTTTGTTTTTGCATTAGTTAATTAAGTAACATCTCTCTTGGAGACTGAATTTGTCTTCAGACTTACTGGCAGCTGCTTTTCCTCTCTGAGACTCTAGTCAGCCTGGTTTTTCCAGTTCTCAAGTACTCCATCCATCTTAGCACTTAAAGCAGGGGAAAGGTTTCACTGGGTCACGGAGGACTGATGTTCTCTGACATTCCCTCAGTTTTGATCTGGTTAACTATTAGTTGTCCTCCCTCCCCGCAGGGACGACCTGGCCCAGCTGCCATTCCTCACCATGTGCATTAAGGAGAGCCTCCGGCTGCATCCTCCCGTCACTGCAATCTCCCGCTGCTGCACTCAGGACATTGTGCTCCCAGACGGCCGGTCATCCCTAAAGGTGCCTGCAGCATCAGGGAGGAGGGATCTGGGCAGACAGTGGATCCAGGTTGCAGCAGTTTGTCTTCATTGCTTCATTTCCCCCACAGGTGTCATCTGCCGAATAAGTATTTTTGGGACACATCACAATCCAGCTGTGTGGCCAGACCCAGAGGTGCTGTCCCTCTTAATTCTATGTTATGAGCTGGGGTTCTCAAGAGAACGATTTTTTTTGTTTGTTTGTTTGTTGGATAAGGTCTCATGTAGCTCAGGCTGGCTTCAACTTAACCTGTAGCCAGGATAACCATAAACTTCTGATCCTCCTGCTTCCACCCCCTCAGTGTTGGGATGACACGTGTGCAGAACCATGCCTGGTTTATGTGGTCTAGGGATGAGATCCGGGCTTTGTGCCTGCTAGATAACTGCTCTTTCAACTTAGCTACCTCCCCAGCCCCAGTCATGGGTTTTATGAAGCAGGGTGTCAGGTATCCCAGGCTAACCTGGAAGTCCTTAAACAGGATTTGACCCTGAGCCCTTGATCCTCTTGCCTCCTGCTGGGATGACAGGTTTGCAGCCATCAGTTTTATACTGGTGCTGGGATGGAATCCAGGGTTTCCAAGTACTCCTCGCTGCATCCCAGGAGGTAGATAAATCAACTCTGACCTTCTACTGCACACTAAGGACTCTGCTCCTGGCTACACTGGCAATTGGTCCTCACCCACAGTGGCTGATGTCTCCCGCAGGTCTATGACCCCTTCCGCTTTGATGCAGACAACGTCAAGGGCAGGTCATCGCTGGCTTTCATTCCCTTCTCGGCTGGGCCCAGGTGAGGCCAGGACTGAGGGGAGGGGCCTAGGGCTGAGGACGAGGGGAGTTGGGGTATTTTCTGCCTCCCTGCACAGAATTGTGCAAAGGTTTGGGGAATCAGGGAGAAGGTGAAGAGTCCTTCTCTTAGAATCCTGCCCTGGCCTGTTCTGTTATTGATCTGGCCTAGGCTCTGAGGATGTCTACACCCATGTGTGGTCCCAGATACCTCAGCCTCGGGCCAGGTTCTAGTGCTGTGTTGGTCCGGGGTAGAGTCTAGGGCACAGTCAGAGTCCCCACCCCGCCCTCCTGCAGGAACTGCATAGGACAGACTTTCGCCATGAACGAGATGAAAGTGGCCTTGGCGCTGACTCTGCTGCGCTTCCGCGTTCTGCCGGATGACAAGGAGCCCCGCAGAAAGCCAGAGCTGATCCTGCGCGCAGAGGGCGGGCTGTGGCTGCGGGTGGAGCCGCTCAGAGCAGGCGCGCAGTGACCCCACAGCTGGCCTGGGACTGCCCCATCCACCCACCCGCCTGCGCATTTCTAGGAATAAAAATCTCTTGTCACCTTATCTGGGCCTCACCAAACATCCGGGTTACAAGCCTCGTGTGAGCCACAGGGAGCCATGGAAGGTGTTTGAGCGGTAGAGGGATTTAAAGGACATGAAGATTAATATTGTCATCCAGGAGGGAAGGTACTCCTGTGAGGGATTATCTGGATAAATCAACCGAAATGGAAAGATTCGTCCTAATCCTAACTGTAGTTGGCGTCATTACCGGGTTTCGGTTCTGGGTTGAATTTAAAAAAAAAAAAAAAGTGTGGCCCAGATTAGCGGTGGTTCTTCCCACCTCAGATGATCTAATCAAGAAAAATCCCTCAGAGGTGTGCCAGACAGCTTGGGATTTAGTTAATTACAGATGTAGTCAAATTGAAAACCAAGAATGGCCACCATAGCCAGGCTACCTAACCCTTCCCAAACATTTCCACCAATGTGGGACCAAGCACAAGAACACATGAGCTTAGGGGTCACCCTCATCCAAATCACCGCAGCCTCTTACCTTTTGAGGGTGTGTCAGCTGGGCATGTGTAATATAGGGTTCTCTAGAGTCACAGAACTTATGGAATGTCTTTGTATATTAAGGGGATTTATTGGAATGACTTTCCAATAAATCTTGAGAGGCCAAATAAAAATTAAGTTCAGACTCCATTGTAGAGAATCTGACCTAAGTTTGAACTCAGGTAAACTAACAGGCTGGCACCTAGCATTAGTTTCCAAGTTGTCCCCAACAAAATGCAAGCCTAGCTCCAGTCTCTAGGCTACTCCCCAACAAGAGCAGCATCTCTAGGTTACACCCTCAACAAGACCAGGTTATATCCCCCAACAAACCTGCACCCCAGGTTACAAGCCCGGCCCCTGCCTAATGACCACCAATGCGGAGGGAGCAGAAATTAGGTTTATGATATGATTTCCAGCACCAGCCAATTATGCTAAAGGCCACAGTAGCTTTCCAATTAGATGCTTGCACACTCACCCTCCCACCCCTGCTTACTATAAAGCCTTGCCCCAATAGATATTCAAGGCTCTCCCACCACCAAAACTGTCCTGCATGACAGCAGTGCGTTGGAGGGACCCGAGCTAGCTTGAATGGAATAAAGACCCTGCTGTGAGTTGCATTAGATTGGCTCCTGTCTGTGTTTTGGGGGTTCAACCCTTCCCTGGCACTACAGTTCAACTAACTCAACAATGGGCAGCTGTGAATGGGAAGTCCAAGAATCTAGTAGTTGCTCAGACCCGTAAGGCTAGTTGTTTCAGTGGGTCTTCTGTATAAGCTGGAATCATGAAGAAGGACACTCCAATAGATGTGCTGGCAAGTAAGTGCAGGCAGGCAAAGAAGGAACGTAGGCATAAATTTTTTGCAACCTGCTTTTAATAAGGGTTCAACCTCTCTTCTAGCCCACCACCCAGCAGAGGTAGTGGAGGAGAAAAGTTACTAGGATATGGGGGAAGTGGACCTTTTCAGCAATAGTTCTTTGGGGGTGAGCTCGATCTTCTTGGGTAGCAGTTCAGTCCAATAGCAAACTAAATATGAATCAGCAGCTACAGTCCAGTCCTTTCAGTAAGCAGATGCCAGGAAGCTCTAGTTCAATCCTAAAGAAATCGCTAGGCTTGCCAATTGGCTTAAGGTGAGGCCACAGAAGCAGCAAGCTGCCACAGGAACCTCAAGAGCAATTCTTTGGTGAGTTTCTCTCAATGACAGTGTTACAAGCTGAGCTCAACAATAATAAGGCGAACCAATACATACATGTCTTTAGTGAAGAATAGTGAGACAGAGGAAACCAAAGCTTAGTGCTCGTCTCCCACTGTCTGTGGGGTGATACTTATACTCCTTCATCAAGTGTCCTTTCATGTGACTGCTGTATCCAAACATCCTTTCACCTGTGTCTGCTTCAGGAAAACAGTGTTTCACGTGTTTGCCCCAGACATTCTTTCACCTGTGTGCCCCAGCAAAACATCATTTGGCATAACTGACTTTTCAAAGAAGTAGAAGTTTTCACTTCAAAGGATCCATTACTTTTCCCCATTGTCCTTATGTAGGCCTCCAGCAGAAGGTAAAACCCAGATTAAAGGTGTGGACCATCATGCTGGATCTGGAACATGCTTATCCCAGGATGGCCTTGAACTCAGAGATCTGCTTGCCTCAGTCTCCTGGGATTAAAGGTGTATACCACCTTGCCTGGACCTAAGCTTTTCTTTACTTGGAATTTTCCCTGTCCCAGGCTGGCCTTAAACTCAGAGATCTGCTTGCGTTTGTCTCCTATTTAGAGCTGAGTACGCCAAGGGGCGGGGCCCAGGTGTTCCAGGGAACACTCCATATGTCTGGTTGTGGGTCTTTGTACTTTTTCCCATTTGCTGTAAGGGAAAGCGTCTCTCAGAACGGCATTAGGAGTCATTTTATTGCTACATTCCTTTTGCAGAATGATAGTATTTGTTTTTACCCTAGGTGCCTGGGCTGTCTGGCTGTTGGTCATTCTAGCAATGCTGGGATGGGTTCAGTCTTATGGGGTGGGCCTTAAATCAAATCGGACATTGGTTGGTTATTCCCACAAACTTTTGCCACCATTTCCCTAAACTATCTTGCAGGCAGGACACCATTGTAGATCAAAGGGTTTGTAGCTGACTTGGTGTTTATGTTTCTCTCTTGGTAGCCTGCAGAGTACCTTCTGGTACCGAGGATGTCAGCCAGTAGGGGTGAAGACTCTAGGTGGGCACCAGGTTAACTTCACTTTCAATGAGTTACATAGGTGTTAATTTCAGCAACAGGGCGTTTCTGTCAAGTTGCTGCTATTATTATTATTATTATTGTATAAGTGTATGGTGTGCTTGCATGTGCATATACAGTGCCCACGTGCCACATGCTGAATGTGATAATTAGAGGATAACTTTCAGGAGTCAAGTCTTTCCTTGCACTGGCGCTGGGGAATCGAATGCAGGTCCTCAGACTTGAGCGGCAGGCTGCAATCACTTCTGACCAGTGAGTCATCTCCCTGGTCCCAGGCAGCCATTTTTTTCTGAGAGTGGTAGGTGTATCTGTAAGAGCAAGATGGCGAGAGATGACAGAAACCTCAGCGGAGTTGTTGACTTCTTTCTTTTCCTTCTCAATGCCCCGCTTTCCAGGGGCTCTGCACTGCTTAGCCCTGGCTGGCTTTCTCACCTGTCTTTAGCCTGTCCCCTTCCTCTGTCCATTTGGCTGTCCTAGTTTTGCTGCTGCTGCTGCTGTTGCTGCTGGTGGTGGTGGTTATCTCCTCCTTCTCTCTCCTTCCTCTCCCCCTCCTTCTTCCTTTTCCTCCTGTGTTTATTTGTGTGCATGTGTGTGTGTGCATGTGTGTGTGTGTGTGTGTGTAGGCACCAGACTGCCTTGGGCTGGAGTTACAGATGGCTGTGAACTGCAATGAGTGCTGGGAGCCAAACTCAGGTTGTCTGGAAGAGTAGTAAGTGCTCTTAACCATCCAGCCACGTCTCCAGCGCTCTATCAACCTTGTTTGTTAAGATGTATTTTCTCACTGAACCTGGACCCGAGCAGTATGACAGGCTTCCTGGCCAGTGTGTAATCAGCTTGGCAGAAATGAATATATCCTAGGCTCTTTGGCTACAACTATTAAAATGGACCCCAAGAAATTGGAATTTTCTCACGCTGGAGGAAGAGCAGCCTGGGATAGCCAGAGGGGTGCTCTTCTCTCCTCCCAGAAAGACTTTAACCTTCCAAAGATGATGGGCGGGCCCTCACCTTGCCCAGGACCGCTTAAGTGCACACTTCTGTCCCCTGTCTACTCCACTCCAGAATGACTTGGGGAAGTCGCTGGATCTCTTTGCTGCTCTTCCCAATGTAGCCACACTGACCAAATCTCCCTTTCTGTTTTTACAGTTAATTTAACTTTTCTAATTGGCTTACTGAGGACAGGTGGCTGAGCTTGGCTTCTTGGGACACAAGCTGTGTCCCCAAGTTCCATATTAACTGAGCCCTAAGGATCTGTTAGTTTTTTCCTGTGCAGGGGTGGATGTAGCTGGGATGACAGGTGTGTCTGAGCAAGCCTGCTTGTTTCCCATGAGTCCTGGGTGCATCTCAACGCTCTCTCCCCAGACCTGCCTCTTTCTTGCCTTCCAACAAACTCATTCTCATCTTGCCTCAGGACCTTTCCATTTGCTGTTTCCAGTTTCATGGCATTTTGTACCCTCAGCTCTTTGAAAGCAGTCTCATATATCCTAGGCTAGCCCAATCTTATAGCCTAGGATGACCTTGAAGTCCCAATATCCCTGTCTCTCCCTCCCAATGGCTGGGGTGACAAGTATGATTCACTATGCAGTGCTGGAGATTGAACCTAGGGCTTTCTGTATGCTAGGTGAGCACTCTACCAACTGAGCTACAAGCACTCTACTAACTGAGCTACAAGTACTCTACCAACTGAGCCCTAGCCCCAATCACTAAAATCCATTTTGCTCATTGCATGTTGGTGCTCAGCTGATGTTTACTTCCTAGTTGGCCTCCTCTAATCAAGACACAAGCGCCATGAGACAGAGGCCTGCCTGCTTCCTTCATTTTTGTTCTGTTCCTAGTTGTAGCCAGATCTACAACGATGCCCATGTCCCTGCACCCGCCCCTCCGGTCATGATGGCTGTTGTGTGGCTTGCGGCACAGCCCATACTGTCCGGGCTGCTCTCAATCTTGGACCTAGAAGCCACTTTTTGCAGCAAGTAGTCAGTCAATAAAGAGATGGGTAACTGGTCCAAGTGCTGAGCCTAAGATTGAGTGCTCTCCCTAAACAGGACATCTGGAGTAAGCCTCCCACCTCCAGGGCTCAGGGCACATTTCAGAAAAGGATACAGAAAGAATGAAAGAGCTAGAGGGTGGAGAAGAGAGCTATGGAATGCTGTCTTTTAGACAGGCCATGGCCATTGTGACTATGAATGCACAGTAGCTGTTCTCATGATCCAGTGCATGTCAACATACCCATGCATATACAGGGAGCACTAACTGAACTTCGTGGGCTACTGATAAAAAGGAAAGAGATAACATTGGGAAGGGAGGTGTTACAGGAATATGGGGAAGAGTGGAAGGGAGGAAATAGGAGATAGGGGTCAATTCCATCATTTCATTGTGTACATGTATGAAATCATCAGAAATAAAGGAAACATTTAAAAAGTGTATGTCACCCTGCCATCAGGGAAACAGACATGTTGGAAGAATGAAATCTTTCTGGTTCTACTGAGCAACGATGATGACAATGGCAGGAGCCGGTCTGTCCATCTCTCCACAGCTTCAGGGAATCCACTCGGTGTGATTCCAACACTGACCACTAGAGTGCGACCCTAACGGCGTCTGGATATTCAGTACTCCATTGTGGATGATCATATTTTCTTTTGTTTATAATTTTAACTGTGTGTGTGCACACGCATGCTCACATGGCCTCCATGATGCATGTGTGGAGATAGAGGACAACTTGCTGTATCCAGTTCTTGTCTTTCATTATGAGTTCAGATATTGAACTCTCTTGGCAGCAAGCACCTTTACCAGTGAGCCATCTTGCTGGCTCCTGAATAAAGTTGTCTCCTACTTGGGTTCTAGCTCTTGTCCTAAGGGAGGACATTTTGTTTTTTGTTTCCTTTTCTGGAACTTTTTTCCTCATCTGAAAAATGGGGGGGGGGGGTTTTCTTAGAGCCTTTGGAGTGCCTTCCGGTGCAGGTCACAGCCCAGGTCGGGAAGTGGGGACAAAAAACCTTGGGCTATTCTGGAAGGTTCAAAAATATGCTGCTTCTGTCTTACCGTTTGAAAGATGGTGCTGGAGGACTTCATTCAGCTGAAGAACAAGGCTGCACCTCCTAACAGTGCCGCTCCCTATGGGGCAAATATTCAAACACATGAATCTACGGAGGCCATACCTATTCAAACCACCCCAGAAAGAAGGATGCCTCCACCAAGTCGTCTCTTCTAACCACTGCCCCTTTCTCTCTGGGCATCCCAGTGATGCAGGGACTGGCACATGTCCAACATGACCCAGCTTTTATTCCCACACTTCCTGCAAAAATCACACCATGAACTAGACCTTGAGATCTATTGGTGACTACTGGGGGGGAGCACAAAAGGCTGCTTCCAAGTGAGGATGGGAGGGGGGAGTGCTAGGGACTAAGCCAGGGTCACTAGACTATTGAATGACTCCCCAGGGAAAGTTAATTTTCAAAGCACCATCCATAGCAAATAGAGCTCCACACAGCGGCAGTGTTGGAGCCAGGGATACGCATCTGAGGCACCATGATAGCTAAGTGAAACCATTCCCCAGACATGGATGCCAATGGGGCTGTAGAGAGCGCCCACGTTTCGTTTCCAGCACCCATGTCAGGTGGCATACAGCCACCTGTAAGTTGAGCTCCAGGGGATCCAATGCTCTCTTCTGGCACATACGCACACCCTCCCCCATTATAACAAACATACCAGGCATATAGAACAATACTATTTTAGTATGAATGAGTAAACGTTGTGCTGAAAAGTTATCATTTATATTAGAAAGCAAATGTGGAATATATTAAAATGATAAAGTACAGCCTTAACTAGTCAGTGACAAAATCTAGTGCAACTTCAGGCTTTTCCACCCATGCCCAGGTTCCCACAATGACTTTGGTGAGTGACTGCCTAGGCTATAAGCCTGGGTTGTTCCCGACTGGCTGTAGCGTAATTAACCGATTAACCCGTTTATTGTGTTCTAAGTCCTGCCGCATGGCTAGTTCTCACTCCTCAGTTCATGTGGCTGTGTCCACTATCTCCTCCTGCACCTGACTCTATCCCAGAATCTATTCTCCATGCCAGAACTCCCACCTATTTTTTGCCTAAGCTAATAGGCCAACAGCTTTTTTTTTTTGGACAGGTGACACTTCCATACAATACAGAAGAGTCTCTACAAACTGGACAATTTGCAAAGTCATTCTTTTATTGGTCCATTAACTACAAAAGTACTTAAAATTATGATTAAATGTATGCATATTTGAACTATATTTTTATTTTACACTTATTGTATTCACACGTGCCATAGCATGTGTGGAGGTCAGAAGGCAACTTAAAGGAGTTGGTCCTTTTCAGCTTTTCTAGGACTTGAACTCAAGTCATCAGGGTAGGCAGCAAGCACCTTAATCCACCAAGCCATCTTGCCAGCTCTTGAAATACATTTCAATTTACTTATAGGATCTAACTTTCTTAAGACACAATAAATAAAATTTTGTTGACAAGGAAAAAATATTCCCATTGAATACACACACAGCCTGGGAATCTTGGCGACAGCTATGGTCCCACTCAGATTGGAGACTCAAACTGGAACCTGCTAGGTTCAGATGAACAGAAAAGGGGATGGGGTAGGGAACGGACATGAAGGTGAAAGGGAGACATGTTGAGGAGTGTCTGGGGTGACGGGGTAGATATAATTAAGACAGTACACACATTTGAAATTGTAGAATAAACCAAACTAAACCCAAAAATACCAACAGAATTATGACTAAGAATCAGAAATCCACAATATCCTGACACATTTAGCAGTGAGCAACTGAGAGAAACCACAGGACAGCATGTTTCCCACGGTGGCTTCTAAGCAGCAGTGAGATCAGCAGGCTTTATACTTCTTAGGTTCGTGAGACTTGGGAACTCACTTCATGGGTTTGAAAACATCTGTTAACTTGGGAAGAGCCAGCTATTTCCTCCGTTTACAGAGCTCAAGTCTGTGGTGGTTTGCACACATAATAAGGTGCACATTACTTAAGACTTTCCCACACTGCTAAAAATTCAAGGTAAAGTGAAGAGAGGCTAACAGCCATAGATTTTTCTCTCTTCACCATGTCTTCCCATGTGTGCTAGCAAGGATGATCAGAAAGCGTTCCCAAGTTCTCTGTGCGGAAGTCATCAGGAAATCCTCAGAGCTAAAATGCTTACCGATAGTCTTTCAACTTAGAGGGCTTTGGCACATTCAACTGTGGCATGTACTGACTTGAGCACACATGCTGCATTCACAGGCTCGTTTTCCACTGTGATTTTTTTTTTTTTTTAATGAGGAGGTGGAATGTGTGGAGCTTGTCTATATATCTAAGTATTTAAGTTATACTTAAAACTATCCCTCTCCCATTAACTGTGTGTAGTCATGTGTCTCCGAAGACTTTTGGAATATGAGAACACCTTACCACACTCCTCACACTCATAGGACTGCCTTTTGTGTGTTCTCATGTGATTCTGAATGTAACTGGAACAACTGAAGGCTTTCCCACATTCTTTACATTCATAAGGCTTCTCTCCAGTATGAGTGGTCTCATGGTTGCGTAAGGAAGAAATGTATTTAAAGGCTTTCCCACATTGTTTACATTCATAAAGTTTTTCTTCGTTGTGGCTTTTCTTGTGGTTTCGAAGGGAATAGACATAGGGATAAGCTTTCCCACACACCTCACACTTGTAAGGCCAGGCCCCACTGTGCGTCCCTAAGTGTCTTCTTGCACAGTGGCCGGAAGTGAATGTCTTCCCGCACTGTACACATTCATAAGGCTTCTCTCCAGTGTGAATTCGCTTATGTGCTTGAACATGGCTGGAATGCCTGAAGGTTTTCCCACACTGCTTACAGGCATAAGGTTTCTCCCCAGTGTGAGTCCTTTTATGCAGTTGAAAAGAACAGTACCTCATGAAGGCTTTCCCGCAGTGTTTACATTCATAAAGTTTTTCTGTTGTATGAAGCCTTTTATGCATGTCTAGGGAACTGGAAGTCCAGAACATTCTTCCACATTCCTTACATTCAGGTATCTCTCCGGAGTGAATTGTTTTATGTTCCCTAAGGGCAATAGCATTAGGGAATGCTTCTCTACAGACCTTGCATTTATGCCTGTCTGCATTGTGAGTTAGCATATGCCTTTCAACACAGTAGTGGTAACTGAAGGCTTTCTCACAATACTTACATTTATATGGTTTCTCTCCAGCATGGGTCTTTTTATGTTTTTTAAGGGAGCCAAGGCACGTAAAGGCTTTATCACATATTTTACATTCATAGTATTTCTTTACATATTTCTGATAGTCACAAGGTCTGTATTTAGAGTTGGATGTAGTGTATCTCTTCAGGGATGACTGACTGACGGTGTGACATTCAGGAAGCTTTGGCTGGGCAACTGTGTCTCCACATGGGCCATTGTTTGTAAGTTCACAGTCTCTCTTTACCACCTGGACTCTGTAAAAATTGAGAAATACAACCTTAAGAGTTTGCTTATTAATGATTTTATATTTGTGAGTAGATATCAGATTTATGCTGGGACCATTCACAAGGCAATGCAGGCTTTTAAGCTCTGAAGGGCGGGCAGACAAGGAAGCTCAAGTGAGTACGTAAGGAGGGGTCCTGCATGAATGTATGTGTTGACACGGGGGTGGCCATGTCTGACTAACGAGACGAGCCAAGTGAGTACAAGTGTTTACAGATGACTGACCAGTGTGTGTAAAGACTAGCAATGGCAGCCTGGACTGCTACCTCCAGAGACTAGCTCTGTGGTGTACATAGCAGGACTGCTTAGGTTCCAGTTGTTGCATAGTTGGTGTCACTCCATCCGAGTGCACTCTGCCCACCCCCCTCCAGCTTTCCTTTGCACGTTTACCCTTTCTTCACTTCCCTGCAGCCCAGCCAGAGTTCCTGGGCCGAGCCAGGGAGGGCATGCTACTGAGGCAAAGTTTTAACTTAAGTGGATTTAAGGGTCTGAAAGACAGCTAGACCACAGCTACTATGATTACTTTTAAGATTTAGGGTTTTTTTTAATGATGTGCATGTGGTAGTTTGAGTGAGAATGAGCTCCAGAGGCTCACACAGTTGAATGACTGGTCACTAGTTGGTGCACTGTTTAGGAAGGATTAGGTGTGGCTTTGTTGGAGGCAGGTTACGTCGGGTGGGGTGGGCGCTTTGAAGTTTCAAAGCCTGTGCCAGACCCAGTCTTCCTCTCTCTACTATATACCCGCAGATCAGATGTAAGCTTTCAGCTACTGCTTTCTGCACCATGCCTATCTGATAGCTGCCAAGCTCCCCACAGTGAGGTCATGGACTCACTCTGTAAAACTGAAGCAGGCCCCCAAATAGATTTTTTTTTTAAATCATCTGCTTTGATCATGGTGTCTTCACAGCCATAAAATATAGCTAAGGCAGCAGTTGGTACCAAGGACTGGCATTGCTATGAACAGCCTGACTGTTGCTTTTTGGGACTCTGGTTTTGGAAAGTGGTTGAATGCTGTAAGTGGGGCTTATGAACATACTAGTAGGAGATTGGAAGATAGCTGAGAGAAAGTGGACTATGGACGCCCATCTCAAGAGGTTTCAGACAAAACAGAGACTAAGCCAGAGACCATTTAGTGATATTTTGGCAAAGAATGTGTCTCTTTACAGTAAGTGAAAAGCAAGTCAGGCCACAAGAGGGCACTGTGAGCCCTGAAACTGAAGGCAATTGTGAGCTGCCTGATGTGGGTGCTAGGGTTCAAACTTGGGTCCTCTTTAAAAGCAGCAAGCAACAATGGGCTATCTCTAGGTACCATGGCTAGTATTGAAGCAGTATTTATCTGAATTACCTTAAGAAATCTTTTATATTTAAAGGCTTCAGGGATCAAAATATCTTAAGAAATCTTTTATACTTAAAGGCTTCAGGGATCAAAATTAGGTTGCCAGGGTTCCATGGTATCTTGTCCCCAGCTGGAATGTTGTTCCTACATAAAGTATGCTGCAGACCTCAAATATCCACAGCACATATAAGCATTCATTTTCAGAGCTGAGAGAGAGAGAGAAAGAGAGAGGGAGGGAAGGAGGGAGAAAGAGACAGAAAGAGAGAGAGAGACAGAGAGAGAGAGAGAGAGAGAGAAAGAGAGAGAGAGAGAGAGAGAGAGAGAGAGAGAGAGAGGAGAATCAATAGTCTGAATTTAGCTGTTTTTAATATTTTCCTGACAGCCAATGATTCTCTTGAGGGACACAGCTACCTCTTTTTGGGTATTCATTACCTCAGATTTCTCTCTAGACTTCTGAAATAAGCTTCCAAATCCCAGCATTCCCAGTTTATGCCTAAAACACAGATACAGAACAATTAAAAAAAAATTCAATGAACAAGCCCCCCCCCCACCCAAAAGTATAATAAGATCATTAGACGTTTAGTGCAACCATTAGATGTTTAGAGGCCAGCCCTGACTGACCATGGTGCACCCATCTTCATTCCAAATTAGCACTTAGCAACAGTGAGCAAAGCCAGGGTATCAGGCTCACCTACAGAAGTCAGATTCCTATAGGTCTCCAGCATCACATCTCTGTACAGACTCTTCTGGGAAGGCTCCAGCAAAGCCCACTCGTCCTGGGTGAAGCGCACAGCCACATCCTCAAAGCTCACCGAGGCCTGAAACATCCCATACATTACAGACAAGGAGACTGGCAGCAGCTGGCATTTCTTCTCCATTGATATCAGGCTTAGAGGATAATGCCGACTTCAATCACTTCCAGGACTAGGTAACCACACGTACTGCCTGCACTTTCTCCCATACTGCAACTGTGATTTTAAGCAACAAATAGTGTTCTAGTTTGATTTCTGTTGCTGTGATAACTCTGACCAAAAGCAACTTGGGTGAGGAAAGAATGTGCAGTGGTTTGAATGAAAATGGGGGAGGTGTGTCACTAGGAGAGCATTCACTTGGGGACTTGCTTACAGCTTCACCTGGAAAGCCTGTGCCAGTGCCAGTGAGCTCGCTTCATGCTGTGGATAAGTGTAAACTCTCAGCTACCACTCCAGTGTTGTGCCTGCCTGCCTGCCTGCCACCATGGCCACGGACCCACGCTCTGAAACTGTAAACAAGCTCCCAATGAACTCAGTAAGTTGCCTTGGTCACAGTATCTCTTCACAGCAATAGAAAAGTAACTAAGATCGTTTACTTGGTTTACATGGCCAGGGCACAGTCCATCAGTGAGGGAAACCTGCACATGGACTGAAGCAGGAATTTAGAGCAGAAACCATGGAGGAACAGTGCTGGCTCACTTGAAGGCTCATACTCAGCTAGCTTTTTTATATAGTAGCCCAGGACTATTTCTCCAGGGAATGTTATTGCCCACAGTGAGTTGGGGCCTCCTATATCAAGTACCAACCAAGACAATTGCCACAGACATGACCACATGCCAGTCTGATCTGAGCAATCTCTCAACTGAGACTCCCTCTCAGAGGACTCCAGGCTGTATCCAGTTGACATCAAAGCTGAGAACAGGCATACAGAAGGCAGTGATGTTTACAGTGTGTATGGTAACACAGAAGTGAAGGTCAGAGGATACAGGGAACCATGGAGTTGGCCTGGTCTAGTTGCACTAAGAGGCACATGGTTCAAGTTTTTCAGGTGGTTCCAGTCCACGGTTCCGGGGGTACAATGTACCTGAGAGAGAGACACACTCCTTCAGGCAGTGAAACATTCAGGTCAGTTTGTGTTTCTCTGTATGTTCCCTTGGAAGTCAAGGTATAAAAAGTCTGAGGGCTCTCAATAAAATTGTCACAGCCTCAATCTTGTTGTGACCCCTCCAATCAGCCTGGCTTAATTCCTCAAGACCGTATCATGTGACCGTGGCCCTGTAAGTAAGCATGAGTGATTCCAAGAGTACAATCCACAGGAAGCGTTCTGTCCTTCTCCCGAGTGGTTCTCAGGGATTAAGCTGAGGTGCTAAGGCTGGCCTCAAACACCTTTGTCTGCCTGGACGCCTACCTGGGTCTTACATCTACACAGGGGCTGCAGCACCTGACAATGCTGTTGTCTAGGCTACTGAAGGAGTTAATACAAATTCCCAAGACTGTCCCTGAGCAGCCAGTTCACAGTCTTCAACCTCTGATGGCATCTGAGATGGCTCAGTGGGTACAGGGGATTGCTGCCAAGCCTGGTGACCTAGGCTCAAACCTGGAAGCCACATGGTAGAAGGAGAGAAATGACTCCACACAAACGGCATGGCATAACTCCCCCAAACAAATGCACTTTTTAAGAAGTAACAATGCAACAGATGCTACACAACCAATATGAGATTAAGTTGTAAGTATTACCACCATGGAAAATTATACATGTGAATTAATATATGTTAACTCTATTCTACAGTGCGTACATATTCCCAAGTATGCTTTAACATAATTATAAGTATATTCAAATGTTAGTTCAATGTTATACAAACAGCCTCTATCTCTTGGTCTACCACTTGATCTCAAAATTATATAAATACTTTAAAATATAGCTACAAACCAAGATTAAATAGGGCAGAAGAGGTGGCTCTTGAGTAAGAACACTTGCTGCTCTTGCAGAGGACCCAAGTTCAGCCCCCAGCATCCATTTCAGGTAGTTTACAGCCACCCGTCACTCCATTCCAGGGGATCCAATGCCCTCTTCTGCCCTGCAAGGGCACATGACACACACACACATAGATAAAAGCCAATCATTTCAAAGGTCATAAGCTCCTTCATGAGCCCACCATGGTGAAATGGAAATTGGAATTGAGCTGAAATAAACCCCCTATCCCTTAAAAAAATGTAAGGAGATACACGTACTTCTCGCACTAACTGAAAGGAGGATGGACTACTTGAATTAACTGCAGACTAAGTATGCAGAACTGGAGGAAAACTACAGAGACGAAACAATGCTAAGGCAGTTAGTTAGCTGTCCATGAAATTGCAACAAACCCTTACGGGCACCTTTCTAAACAGGGTTATCTCAACAACACAGCAGTGGGGTGGAGAGATAGCAGTGGGTGGGGATGGCTCTGCTCCTGAGAGCACTTGCTGTTTTTCCAGAGGACGCAAGCCAGTGTTCAGACTGGGTGGATCACAACCTCCAAGGTATCCAGCACTGCATTCTGGCCTGCCTAGGCAACGCACTTACGTATAAAACGCACGCGCACTGTTGTGGAGAGCCTCAGCCTTGTATTTTGATCCTAGTTCCACCCTTCTGGGAGGAGCTGCAGAGGGTGATTGAATCTGTACACAGGTGACGTCTTGTGAATCTTCTATCCAATTAAAACTTGTAAAATAAAGGCTAAAGCCAGTGATTGGGCAGTAGAAGGGGAGGCGGAGAAAAGGCTTAGGGGAGGAGAGAGTGAAAGGAATTCAATATAAAAGGAGGTAGAAGTAGAAGCAGAAGAGAAGAAGAAGGAGAAGGAGAAGGAGGAGAAGCAGGAGGAGGAAATAGAAGCAGAAGGAAGCCGGCAGTAGAAGGAAGCCGACAACGGAGGAGCCAGAGCTCGGAGGACAAGGATGCGGCCTGGATGAACCGCAAGTTATAAGGGATCTCATAACCGGGATTAGAGTACTGTAGTGGTAAATCTGCCCAATCTAGGCATGCTATTTATACCATAATTATTGAATTGTGTCTTCCTTTACTGGTCTCATTCGGGTAGGAGATCTTACAGCGACAAATTCTGTGTTTTAAATAACTTCTGCTACAACACACACACACACACACATACACACACACATATACACACACGAACACGGGGAGGGATTAATACAAACTATAGAGACCACGGCAGATGCAAAGCCAGGAGGACAGGAGAAATAAAATTCAAGAAAATAAGAAAAGGAAAATCCTGTTCTTTGAAAAGATGGATAAAATTAATAAAATTCAACTAGTCAAACTAAAAATGGAGAAAAGGGCCAGGCAGTGGTGGCGCACGCCTTTAATCCCAACACTTGGGAGGCAGAGGCAGGCGGATTTCTGAGTTTGAGGCCAGCCTGGTCTACAGAGTGAGTTCCAGGACAGCCAGGGCTACACAGAGAAACCCTGTCTCAAAAAACAAAAAACAAAAAAACAAACAAAAAAAAAATTTTCAGGGGAAGGCTGGAGAGATAGCTCAGTGGTTAAGAGCACTGACTGCTCTTCCAGAGGTCCTGAGTTCAATTCCCAGCAACTACATGGTGGCTCACAACATCTGTAATGGGATCTAAGGCCCTCTTCTGGTCTGTGTCCAAAGAGATCAACAGTGTACTCACATATATGAAATACATAAATCTTTTAAAAAATATTTTCAGGGGTTTGGAGAGATGGCTCCGTGGTCACTGCTGTTCTAGCAGAGGGCTCAGGTTTGGAGCTACATGTTGGCCCACAACTGTTGAGGCCTGCTCTTTTTAACTGTGGCCATTTTGTATTCCGCCTTCATTCTGCTCATAAGGAGAAATTAGATTCAGGTTCTCAGACTCCACTTCCCAGAAGTAACTATCCATAGTGGACACTGAAAATTTCTAAAAGGCCAACTGTACAACAGTACAACTGTGGTTGTACTGCTTATGCTGCTAACTCAGGGCTCTGAAACTCCCCTGCTCATTCGTCCACTGTCCCTCTTACCTCACCTAGGACCAATCAGCTTCAAGGTCAGCTGTTAATACTTTGTCCAGTTAGCCAAATGTAGTACTGCCTCCACTCTTGCCTTCTGAACCTTTGAACTTAGATTTTCCTATAAAAAGCCTTCTGTAAGAACAGACTGGTACCACAACTAGGCTCTGGAGTCCTTTTCTGTTGTCCTGATTGATCAGGGTGTGTGTTCAATAATCTATTCTTGCTTAACTAAGATCAGTGTGTGTATGGTTTGCGTGCCCATTCCTGAACCCCAACAACAGCCATCAATAACTCCAATTCCAGGGGATCCCATGTCCTCTTTTGGCCTGTTGGAACCAGTGTGCAAGCACGCAGTGTGCAAGCATGCACACAAGCACAGCCCGTAGGTGTGTAGCTGACTTACTTCAGTGCAGGCTTCCCTTCCTACACGCCTTCCGAGTGTAAGGTCACGACCTCCACTCATCACTTTATTTTCTTATTTATTGCTGTTGTTTTGAGACAGGGTGTCTCCGTGTAGCCTCGAACTCTGTCCTTGAACTCAGAGACTCACCCTCTGCACCCGCCTCCTGCCTTGCCCAGTGTTGGATTAAAGGCTCCTACCACCACTGCCCAGCTTATTTATTTATTCATTTGTTTATTTATGTAGTTGTTACTGAGACAATTTCCATGTAACTCTGGCTGGTCTCAAATTTCCTAAGCAGACAAAGGGTGGCCCTGGACTCCTGACCCACTTGCTTCTACTTCCTAGTAGTGAGATCACATTCACAGCATTTGTACATGGGATAGATTCCCAGGTGAGGTAGTCTCTGGATGGCCTTTCCTTCAGTCTCTGCTCCACACTTTGTCCCTGTATTTCCTTTAGACAGGAGTCATTCTGGGTTAAAAATTTAGACATGAATGGGTGGCCCCATCCTCCAACTGGGGGGCCTTGCTTAACCTCTGGATATGGTCTCTACAGGTTTTCCCTCACCAGACTTCTAAAAAGAAATGCTAAAAGCCAGAAGATCTGGGACAGATGTCAGGCAGACCCTAAGAGATGACATATGCCAGCCCAGGCTACTATACCCAGCAAAACTCTCAATCACCATAGATGGAGAAACCGAGATATTCCATGACAAATCCAAATTTAAACAGTATCTTTCTACTAATTCAGCCCTATAGAGGATACTATAAGGAAAACTCCAACATAAGGAGGGTAATTACACCCAAGAAAACACAAGAAATTAATCATCTCACAACAAACGAAAAAGAGAATCACACACACACACACACACACACACACACACACACAAACAATATCACCTCCAACAACAAAAATAACAGGAACTAACAATCATTGGTCTTTAATATTTCTCAACATCAATGGAATCAGTTCCCCAATAAAGAGACACAGGATAGCAAACTGGTTATGCAAACAGGATTCATCATTTTGCTGCATCAAGAAACACATTTCAGCCACAAAGACAGACACTACCTCAGAATAAAGGGCTAGAAACAAGTTTTCCAAGTAAATGTTCCCAAGAAACATGCTGGAGTTGCCATTCTTTTTTTTTTTTTAATTGATAAAATACACATTTATTTATATATAACTTTTCACTGAGTCATAGAAATTAAACTAGTTCACCACTGTTACAAGG
The DNA here is from genome assembly GCA_021653895.1 of Mastomys natalensis. Taxonomy (NCBI): domain Eukaryota; kingdom Metazoa; phylum Chordata; class Mammalia; order Rodentia; family Muridae; genus Mastomys; species Mastomys natalensis. The sequence goes on from JAJTUV010000903.1 coordinate 752,827, forward strand.
CAGTTGCAAAACTGTCAAACTAAATCAATATCTATTAGTGGGGTTTTCTCTGTTTTTTTTTTAATTGGATTATTTTATTTATTTACGATACAGATGTCATCCCCTTTCCCCATTTCCCCTCCCTAGAAGCCCCCTATCTTATTGGAGTTGCCACTCTAATATCCAATAAAATAGTTTTTGAACCAAAAGAGATAAGGAAGGATACTTCATATTCAAAGGAAAAATTCACCAAGATGAAGTCTCAATTCTGAACATCTATGCCCCAAATGCAAGGGCACCCACATTCGTAAAAGAAACTTTACTAAAGCTCATAACACAAATTGAACCTCACACAATAATAGTGGAGAACTTCAACACCCCACTCTCACCAATGGACAGACCATTGAAACAGAAACTAAACAGAGGCACAGTGAAACTAACAGAAGCCAAATGGATTTAACAGATATCTATAGAACATTTCACCCCAAAACAAAATAATATACCTGCTTCTCTGCATCTCCTGGAACCTTTTCCAAAACTGACTATATAATCGGACACAAAACAAGCCTCAACAGATACAAGAAGACTGAAATAATCCCATGCAGTCTATCAGATCACCATGAACTAAGGCTGGACTTCAATTACAATAAAAACAACAGAAAACCCACATATCCATGGAAACTGAACAACTCTCTACTCAATGATCTCTGGGTCAGGGAAGAAATAAAGAAATGAAAGACTTTCTAGCATTTAATGAAAATGAAGGCACAGCATACCCAAACTTATGGGATACAATGAAAGCAGTGCTAAGAGGAAAATTCATAGCACTAAGCACCTACATAAAGAAATTGGAAAGATCCTAAACTAGCAACTTAACGGCACAAGTGAAAGTCTTAGAACAAAAAGAAGCAAACACATCTAAGAGGAGTAGAAGGCAGGAAATAGCCAAACTCAGGGTTGAAATTAACCAATTAGAAACAAAGAAAATAATACAAAGAACCAACAAAACTGGTTGTTCTTTTAAATGGATGATTTTTCTATATAGATATCATGCACCAAGATTAAATCAAGATCAGGTAAACTAAACAGTCTCACAACCCCTAAGGAATTAGATGTCATTAAAATCCTTCCAACCAAAAAAAAGCCCAGGACCAGATAGTTTTAGTACAGAATTCAACCAGACCTTCAAAGAAGAGCTAATACCAATACTCCTCAAACTATTCTACAAAAAGGAACAGAAGGAACACTACCTAAATCATTCTATGAAGCCACAATTACTCTGATACCTAAACCACACAAAGACCCAACAAAGAAAGAGAACTTCAGCCTAATTTTACTTATGAATATTGATGCAAAAATACTCTATAAAATTCTAGCAAACCAAACCCAAGAACACATCAAAAAACCATTATTCACCACAACCAAGTAGGCTTCATCCCAGGGATATAAGGTTGGTTCAATAAAAAAAAAAAAAAAAAAAAAAAAAATCCATCAACGTAATACACTATATAAACAAACTAAAAAACAAAAAAAACAAACAAACAAACAAAAAAAAAAAACAAAAAAAATCACATGATCATCTCATTAGATGCTGAAAAAGCCTTTGACAAAATACAATATCCCTTCATATTTAAAGTCTTGGAGAGATCAAGAATTCATTGCACATATCTGAACATAATAAAAGGAATACACGGCAAACCAACAGCCAACATCAAATTAAATGGAGAGAAACTTGAAGCAATCCTACTAAAATCAGGGACTAGACAAGGAGGCCCACTCTCCCCCTATCTATTCAGTATAGTACTTGAAGTTCTAGCTAGAGCAATTAGACAACAAAAGGAGATCAAGGAGATAACAAATTGGAAAGGAAGAAGTCAAGAATGATATCATAGTATACATATGTGACTCTCAAAATTCTACCAGAGAATTTCTACACTGATAACCAACTTCAGCAAAGTGGCTGGATATAAAATTAACTCTAACAAATCAGTAGCTTCCTTTATACAAATGATAAACAGGCTGAGAAAGAACTTAGGGAAACAACATCCTTCACAATAGCCACAAATAATATAACTCTAACCAAGCAAGTGTAATGCCTATAGGACAAGAACTTCAAGTCCCTGAAGAAAGAAATCAAAGACTCAGAAGATAAAAAGATCTCCTATGCTCATGATCATTAGGATTAACATAGTAAAATGGCCATTTAACCAAAAGCTATCTACAGATTCAATGCAATGCCCATCAACCTCCAATATGATTCTTCAGACATGGAAAGAGCAATTCTCAACTTCATATGGAAAAACAAAAAAACACAGGATAGCCACAACGATTCTCAACAATTAAAGAACTTCTAGGGGAATCACCATCTCTGACCTTAAGCTGAGCAATAGTGATAAAACCACATGGTACTTGTACAGAGACAGACAGGTCGATCAATGGAATAGAATTGAAGAACCAGAAATAAACCAAAACCAACACACCTATGGTCACCTGATCTTTGACAAAGATACCAAAACCAAACAGTGGAAAAAAGAAAGCATTTTCAACAAATGGTGCTGGTCTAATTGGTGGTGTGCATGTAGAAGAATGCAAATAGACCCATATTTATCATGTTGCACAAAACTCAAGTCCAAGTGGATCAAGGACTTCCACATAAAACCAGATACATTGACTCTAATAGAAGAGAAAGTAGGAAATAGACTCAAACACACTGGCACAGGGGGAACAGCCAATAGCTCAGACTCTAAGAATAACAATTGACAAATGGAACCTCATGAATCTAAAAAGCTTCTGTCAGGCAAAGGACACTGTCAATAGAACAAATCAGCAACTTACAGATTGGGGAAAAAAATCTTCTCTAACCCTATTCTGTTAGAGGGCTAATACTCAAAATATATAGAGAACTCAAGAAGTCAGACTACAGAAAAAAAAATCAAATAACCCAGTTAAAAAATGGGGTAGAGCTAAACAGAGAATTCTCAACAGAGGAATCCCAAATGGCCTAGAAGCACCTAAAGACATGTTCAACATCCTTAGTCATCAGGGAAATGCAAATCAAAGTGACCCTGAGATTCCACCTCATACCAGTCAGAATGGCTAAGATCAAAACTCAGGTGACAGTACATGCTGGAGTGTATGTGGAGAAAGAGGTACACTCCTCCACTGCTGGTGGGACTGGAAACTGGTACAATAAATAAATACAACAAATAAATACAATGATTTAATAAAAAAGATTTAAAAAAATATTAAAATAAGAAGAAAATGTTTCTTATTGAAGGTTCTGAGAACTTTAACCCACCCCCAGGCTGAGACCACAGAGAGCAGTTCCTTTATAGCTACCCTAAGATCAGGGAATGAGGTGACTGGGGCTCACCAGCTTTCAGTCTAGCAGACAAAGTGTGAGCCCCAGATACTGCCTGTTGCCAAGTGCTAGAGTAGAGGCCCCTGTGCTGGGCATCTGGGGGTCTAAGGAGGCCTGGAACTTTCTAGGGTTCAGGTATCAGCTTCCTGGTAACTCCAGAGAACTAAAGTTCCCAAGAGGAAGAGGAGAGGGAGGGAGGGAAGGAGGGAGAGAGAGAAAGAGAGAGAGGGAGAGCGGAGGGACACAGGAACCTATGTTAAGGATTATGAGGCCAAAATGACTGCTTATCTTGAAGATTGTGGACAGAGATGATCACACCTTTAACCCTGGCATCTGAGAGGAAGGAGGATTCTGAGGTCCTAAGTCAGTCTGCTCTACAGAGTTCCAGGGCCACATAGTGAGACCATCTTAAGGGGCTGGAGAAATGGCTAAATGGTTAAGAGCACATTACTTTTCTAAAGGACCTAGGTTCAGTTCCCACAGGTCCAAAAGATTATGGAGAGTTTAAATTTTATTGAGGGCTATTTTTTGGCTCTTTGAAATGATTAAAAATCTTTAATTCTTAGTCAGCCATGAGCTTCCATCAAACCCAGAATATCTGAGAATGTTAGACACAACATCAGAAGAGTTCCCATTTGCTGCAAACCTGTGGCCCACGGACAGCTTTGATAAACACTCTTTGACGAGTTGTTCCTTTTTTTTTTTTTTTTTTAAGTATTTTCAAAGTGGGGTTTCTCTGTGTAGCTCTGGCTGTTCTGGAACTCACTCTGTAGACCAGGCTGGCCTCGAACTCAAGATATCTCCCTGCCTCTGCCTCCCAAGTGCTGGGATTAAAGGCCTCCACCACCACTCATGTAACTGTTTCCACAGTGGGACATAGGGGGTGTTTGGGGCTCCCGTCATGGCCACTCAATAAACTATGCTTGTATTCGTTTTTGAGGTGAGCGAGAGTTGTGTTTTTTCTGCCAATATGCCCTGTGTTATTCATTCTTCGATTGCTCTTAAAGTGTCACTTCTGTTGTGGGACTGGGTCCTTGTTTCTGTCCATAAGTAGGACAGCTGCTACAGGGTCCAGACACAAGTTATGAAGTAGTACTGGTCAGTAGGGGGTTACAATGGGCCTCTCACCCCCACTCCTTTTGTTTGTGATGTACCAGGATAAGGAGAAACCTACAGTAGCTGAAGGGAAATTTTCCAAGATGATGTGATTTTTCTGTTGGGGACAAAAGCTCATATATGTGTTCCTTTTCTCTCATCCTAGGAACACATGGTCCGACCAGTTTTGTGAATATGCACATAGGAAATGCATCTTTATAAAAAGTAATAAAGGGAGAAGAAGGGGCTGGTGCGATGGCTCAGCTTAAAAGGCGCTTGCTGCCAAGCCGTACGACTTGCGTTCGATCTCCGGGTCCCACAAAGTGGAAGGAGAGACTGGACTCAGATTACTTTCTCATGGGCCCCACCTCGACAAATAAGTGTAAATTTAAAACATCAAAAAGAACACAAAACCAGCCCATGAACTCAGTGAGGACCCTACGGAGTCCTTTCCATTTTACCCCTGAACACACGCATACAAGATGATCCCCTTTTACATTGCGGTTCGGCTGCGGGTTCCGGAAAGGGGCACCAGAGTCGGTTTGCAAACTCTCGGCAAGTTCCGAGCTTCCGACTGCGCAGAGCCCGCGTCTTCTCTGCCCTTCGCTCCCATCCGCGTCTCCGAGCTGCACTCACCATGGTGCGCTCTCGTCCAGCCTGCGCTGCTCCGTGCCGGGTGTCACCGCGAACCGTGCGCATTGCGAGACAGCCAAGGAGGGCGCCGAAAATGGCGGCGCCCGGCAGAGCCGCTGCCTGCTGCTGATTGGACGGCTCCACTATGCGCGATCCCGATTGGCTCCGGGACCCCTGATGGACAGGACCAGTGACCCATCGCCTTCAGCATAGTCCGGAAGCTGCGGCTTAGGCCTGGGGCTCGCAGAGGCACTCCAGGGCTGGCTCAGGTCTCACTGGGCTGTGCACCTGGCTGAAGGTAAACAAGTGATTTGGAGTTGCGGACTAATCTTAGGCTGTGTAGTGAGGGGTTAACCTGGGCTGCAGGAGACCATGTCTCCAAAAGGGACACAAGAAAAGCCAGATTTATTCGCGGAAAATTTGGTATGATGGCACACACAACGTGACATCCCAGCACTAGGGAGATGGAGGCAGGAGGATTACAAGTTCAAGGCCAGTTACTATGAAACCTGTTGTGGGGCCAGCCAATCTGAAGCTTTCTTAATCTTAGGTCAGACAAGACAAGGTCTGGGCTGTGGCCAGAGCAACGAGGGAGTCAAGTCCCTCACCCCCCATCCCTCCGTCCGTTGTGCCACCCCCACCCCACTACCACCCAGGGCTGTGGTTATCATTCCCAAGGCCACTGTGTGCTTGGTCTATGATGCACTTTAGATATCCTGTGTTCCTTTTGTGCAGCATTACTGATAAGGCTCTCTGTTCAATAGGGACGGGTAGAGGTGACTTGGAAATAATTAGAAAGTGGATAGGTAACTCCAGAAGCGGAATTGTTCTTTAATCAGAATGTTCGTACTTAGATTTAAGCCAATAGAATGTCTTTATTAACTGGTTGGCGACTACACTGGGTGTTTAAGATCCCAGTATAGTCCTGAGGGCCTTTCTCAGGGTGAGCTTTTAAACACAAAAACTATATCCTAGGTCAACATGCTCCAGTTAGCAAGATCAATGAGCCAGAAGCGAAACTATAGAAACCAAAACCCAAGGTTTGTACATTTAGAGACGTTGCTAGCACTGTAGACTTTGATGAATTAGGGTTTTTTTAGTTTTGGCAGGTAGTGCTGTCTATGTGCTTAGTTTTACAGCCTGAATGTCGACTCCATCATAGAGTAAGTGGTCTCCATGCTCCTAAGGTCTGGGGCCCGTTCTAAGAACATCTGAAGGGCGGCAGTCTCTGTGAGGAGTGGAGACTGCAGAGATACCACTAGGCACAGTCTTTTATGGCTATGGTTGGCCCCAGAATTTCAAACATCACACCATTGTAGAAATTATCTACAGTTAGCAAAATCACACCCCTGCTAAAGCACGAGGCAAATCATAGTCAGCTACTGTGGACAGTCTGAAGCAGTCTCATATCCCACACCTGAGATTAAAATGAAAATATAACATTTCTGTGCTTTTAAAAAAGAACCCAAAATTCCAAAATTGTCACTACACACAGTCATCCTCATTCGTCCTCAGACTGTGTTGGCCTCCTTTCCTCGACAACTTCACACCTCCTCTTAGGGACCTGAACCCCGCTGGAGTATTACTCGCCCATCAATCACTAAAAGCAAATGCTTTACGGGTTTATGTACAGCCTGCTATTATGGAGACGTTGCCTTAATTTAGGTTCTCTCCTCTCAAATGATGTTAGCTTGTATTAGCCAGCACATATGGTTAAATACAATTTCGAGGACTGTAGTCTTTTGATTTGTTTTCTTTTTAAAAAAAATTTTTTTAATTGGATATTTTCTTTATTTACATTTTAAATGTTATCCCTTTTCCCAGTCCCCCAACCCACCCACAACCCCTAACCCTTAAAGAAATATACTGATCATTTTAGTCTTGAATATACTTTCCTGATACATGCTGGAGACCATGCAGGTGACCAAACCGTCATGGCCGGTTGAGCGTCTAGTCCTCAGGGGTTACTTGGGTTTGAGAGGATTGACTCTCCTTTGTTTTACCAGTTGTTCGTTGATGAGATAAGTTAGTGGCCAAAAGGCCTGATCATGGGTTCCTCTGAAGCCTCAAGGAAATCTTTTCCTTTGTTTATCCTCTTTTTGGAATGGACACTGGAGAATTCATTGAGTCAGTCTTCTTGTTCTCTCTGAACAAAATGAAAGTGAGTTTCTACAATTATAGAACATTGAGGAAAATGGATCACAGCACCTTGGGACCTCGCTGACTTTCAAGGGCAAGGGGAAAAGTATTCTCCCTGTTAATCCCTCTGACCACATTAGAATAGCTTCCAAATGTATAGCTTCTGGGTTATTAAACACCCAGAAGATCACACTAATCTGGTACTTTTAACTACTGTATAATATTTCAATAAGCATGCATTTCTAAGCAAATGTCGATTTGATATACATTTTAGTCAATTCATGTAATTGTTGATCTTTGATCTTATACATTTTAATATCATGATATTATGTCTAAGCCATATTCTTTATGTACCTTAAATAACTTTCTCAGACCTTCATAAATCGCAAACTAGTTTTCTTTAATCCTTTAATTGCACACCTTTAATCCCAGCACTCAGGAGGCAGTGGCAGGTGGATTTCTGTGAGTTTAAGGTTAGCCTGGTCTACAGAGTGAGTTTCAGGACAGCCTAAGCTGTATGAAAACAATTTCTATCTTTTCATCCTCCTTACATCTGTATTTCTTAATAATACAAGACAAAATATGATCAGCAATGTCTGTCTACCCCTTATTAGGTCCCAATGACAAGGAAAGGTACAGTTTCACCAAGGTTCACCCTGGGAAACCCAGTGAGTTCATTGGGTTTAGTCCCTGAGCATTCGGGGGAGGACACTGGTAGGAATGAGGGTGCCCCAAAGCAATTACATTGAAGAGTTCTTCTCATTAAGTATACGGGAATTTCATAGTCACAAATCTTTCTTTTTTTCTTGTATTTTTTTATAACATTGGTTGGGGGTGTCCTTTTTGTGACATCTGTAAGGAGTCATGGTAGGGCTGCAGAGATGAAGGTGTGGAGATGGCAGCCATTAACTTAGAAAATGGGACAGAAGACCTCTAAGAGATAGTAGATTTTATTTAATATTATTATTTTTTACATAGGCCTAACTAAAGATCTTGAAAACCCATTTATTTGCTTGTTTTTAAAGAGGATGAAGTGGTCAAAAATATCCTGAAAGTGTTTGTATTTATATATATTATATATGTGTTTGTATGTATAGATATATATGTATATATATGCATTCATTTACATATAAAACATTTAAATCACAGGCATAAGTAATTTTTATCTAAAGGAAGGGTAGCTGTCCAATGTGGGAAAATGCATCTGGGAGTAGGAACAGTCAGATCTTTTTGTTTGTTTGTTTGTTTATTTGTATCTTATCAAATGTTTTAACTGAAACATCTGTGCATTCCATTTCCTCCCTACCAACACTTCCACAATACCCTCCCCACCACAATACCCTCCCCACTCTTCAAATTCATGGCCTCTTTTTTTTCCCATCAATTTTTATTGTATACATAAATGTATTTCATATACAAATATAACCTATTGGGTCAATATAATTTTACTTGTATATGTATTTTCAGGCTGACTTTGATTCTAGACAACAAATTGATGTGTTCTTCCCTGGGGAGGCCAACCTATCCTGCTCCCAACTTTACTCAGATGCCTGTAGTTTTTGTATAGGGTTAAGGCCTTCTCCTTGTGCAGTTTGGTCATGTTGGTGAGATTTTACAGTAGTTTCTGATGTTACCGGGAGACACAATCTCAGAGCAAATCTCTGGCTCCTATAATCATTCTGCCCCTTCCTCCACAATACTCTCTGAGCTTTAATTATGGGAGTGTTTAGTAGCTGTATTCATTAGGACCAGGCTCCACAACTCTGCATTCTGATTGGTTGTGCTTTCTCTGTATGTTGTAAAGAGAAATTTTCTTGATTAGTGGTGAAGATTATACTTATCTGTGGTATGAGGACAAAAGTTTATAAATTTATTGTTAAGGATTATGTTGGTTTTGTAAATTAGTGGTTGTAGATTCTCCAGTGTGACTTCGCTAGCACCGAGTAGTTAGATTTCTAGTACCCGGCATGATATCCTTTTTGTCTTAAGCAGGTTTTAAGTTCAATTAGGGAACTGTTGGTTTCTGCAAAAGTATGTGTGCCACTACTGCACCCATAGGGTTATTGTACCCATATGTATGTTGATATGCTTTCTGGGTGTCATAGCTGGTTAGGGCTGTTTGTCACATCTTTCCTTTGTAAGCTTTCAAAATGGGAATAGGAATTCCTGACTTTGGGTCCCATGGAGCAGTTCCTGATCTGAGAAGACAGTGACTGCCCAAGGCTGCTTCCAGTGACATTCTTCCTCCAGAAATACCGGACCTCACATAACCTCTTTAATTAGCACCATTTACTGGGGAATGAAGAGTTCAGATAGCTAATTCTATGGTGGTGATGCTCATTCAAACCACCACACTGGCCATCTAAGTGGGGTGAGAAGGAATATCAAAGTGATTTTAATTTTCATTTTGGATGGCTATGGATGTTGAACATTTCTTTTGAGAAATCTCTGTACTTCTCCTAACCTCTTATACTGTATCACAGCTATCATGCATTGCAGAGAAAGGTCTCCCCCCCCCCCCCCAAGACAAGGTTTCTTTATGTAGCTCTGACTGTCCTGGAACTCATTCTATAGACCAGGCTAGCCTTGAACTCACAAAGATCCACCTGCCTCTGCCTCCCAAGTGCAGGGGTTAAAGGTGTGCATCCCACAGTTTGTTTGGTTTTTTTATAAAGATGTGTTTATTTTATGTATGAGTGTTTTACCTGTATATAGATGTGCTCCTAGTTTCAATGCGGTCATAAGGGGGTGTCAATGCCCCTGGAACTGAAGTTATAGACAGTTGTGAATTGCTACATGGGTACTGGGAACTGAACTTTGGTACTCTGCAAGAGCAGCAACTGCTCTTAACCACTGAGCCATTTCTCAAGTCTTGTACATTATTTTTTTAAAGAACAAAACCATTATGTGTGCATGTGTGTGTGCACCTGTGTATATGGGTGCCCTTTGACGCCAGCAGGAGGCGTTGGATCCCATAGTGCTTCAGTTACAGGGAATTGTGAGCCATCCAACATAGTATTGGGAACCAGTGTCACATTCTCTTTGAAATGAATGTAAAATCTATCTTACACAGAAACAAACACAGAAAATAGATCCCCACAGGGATAGAGACTGAAATGGCTGGTTGGTTCAAAGGGGACATAGGACACTATTGTCCCAGACAGATCAGTGAAATAAGTCTGTGGTAGAAAATGGCCAGTGGGTAAAGTACCTGCTACACCTCATAAAGACCATAGCTCATAAGTCCAACACCCATGGAATGCTGTGTATGGGGCTCTCTGTAAGCCTGGGGGTCAGGGGGTGGAGATAGGATTCTTGAAGCAATTTGGCTAATTAGACTAGCCATTGGCAAGCTCTGAGTGAAAATGAGAGACCCTGACTCAATATATAAGGTGAAGAGAAATGGAAAAAGGCATCTGATATCAGCTTCTGATTTCCGAATGCTTATGAATGCAGGTGCACCATATATGTGAGCATGCTCACACAGATGCATACATGCTACAGAGGTGCACCCACACATGTGAGCATGCATATGAATGCAGGTGTACCCATACATGTGACATGCATATGCATGCAGGTGTACCCATACATGTAAGCATGCTCACACAGATGCACACATGCTACAGAGATGCACCCATACATATGAGCATGCTTGAACATAGGCATATACACTACACAAGTGCACCCAAATATGTGAACATATTTATACACATGCACACATACTGCACAAGTACAACACGTGATCATGTCGTGCTTTTGTACACAGGCACACACACTACACAGATGCATCACATATGTCAGCATGCTTATTCACAGGCATACATAGGCTGTTACTGTTTCGTTGGTTAGGTCTCAGATGTTGAAGGCCCGGCCCTATTACTCAAGACACCATGTATTTCAGACACAGGACTCAAAGGATACTAGTTTCACACCTGAAACTCTCCTTTTTTGGAGGACTAGTTTTCATAGTAGTATAAGGTGCTGTGCAGGGAAGATGCTGTGTGAACAGGAAAGCAATCAATAATTCTACCCAGCTATGTTAACTATGAACCTTAATGAGCAGCCCTGTAAGACACTCCTAATGGTGCAATAGTGACACTCATATATTGGCAGTAACCAACAGCTGTCTAATTGGACTGAAGGCCCACGCCACAGGAGGGTAATCACTCCTGAGACTGGAAACCTAGCCAACTAGCTGGGGATGGTAAAGTCATTTACCTTAGAGAGCACACTACCAGTTAGAGAACACATTTTTCTTTCTTCCCTTTTTTAAAGGTTTTTTTAAAAAAAGATTTTATTTATTTTATGTATGTGAGTACACTGTTACTGTCCTCAGACACATCAGAAGAGGGCATTGGATCCCATTACAGATGTTGTGAGCCACTATGTGGTTGCTGGGAATTGAACCCAGGACCTCTGGAAGAGCAGTCAGTGCTCTTAACCACAGAGCCATCTCTCCAACCCCGAGAACACACTTTTCTAGAGCAATATAATTCCTTTAAAAAAAAAAGAAAGAAAGAAAGAAAGAAAACCTTTTACTGATTCTTCGTGAGTGAGTTTCACATCATGCACCCCAGTCTTGCTAATCTCCCCACCTCCCATATCTGCCCTTTGTTCTAGCAACCTCCCCACAAAATACCACACACACACACACACACACATACACACCACACACCAACAAACAAAAGAAGCATAGAAAAACATCTCATTATGGAAGCTGTAGTTTGTCACAGTGTGTCCCATAGTATAGTATATCTTTTTGTCCACACATCTTTACTTGAAAAGGTTCATTGCAACGAGTCATTGTTCTCGTTCAAGGTCTCTGGCTCACGCAGGCCTTTGCCATCAGGGTCAGCTCCATAGCATCTCAGGCAAGATGCATGGCCTACTCTCCCGAGTGCTATTGCCAGTGAGGGGGCAGAGCTAGCTTTCTCACTCTCATGCCCTTAGGACAGCTCTCCTGACTACCACAGGTGGGGAAGGAGAGTGCATCACCCTGAAGCCACACCACTTCATGGCAGATGAGTGGTCGGGCCAGCTCTCCCATGCTCTTGCCCTTGGAACGGCTCACCTGTGGCCCCTCTACCAGGGCCAGCCCTACTGTGCTGTCCAGGCGAGGTGAAGGGCCTGCTCTCCTGAATGCAGCAGCTGGTGAGTGGCAGAGACAGCTTACTCACTCTCATGACCTTAAGGGACAGCTCTCCTAACTGCCGCAGGTGGCAAGGGGCAGGGAGAGGGAGGGCCTCATCTCTGTACTCATGCCATTTCCTGGCTCTCCCGAGTGAGGACAGGGACAGCTCTCCTACACTCAGGACCCTATGGGCCTCTTTCCTGACTGCTAGTCAGCTCTTTCACACTCACAGCCCCTGGGCAACTAACCCACGCTCCTACCACCAGGGCCAGCTCCACTGTACAGCCTGGGCAAGGCACAGCTCTCTCTAGTATTGCCACTGGTGAGAAGTGGAGCCAACTTTCCAGAGCACCTTAGCCAGTGAGGGGTGGGGCTAGTTCTGCTCAGTTCCTGGGCATCCGCATGGTCCACATGGTCCCTGGCAGCTTCCCAGACCAGGGACTTCCCCATGTTCTCTAGTGGTAATATGAGCCTTGAACATTGACACCAACCCCTGCTGCTGTGTGGCCAAGGACCCAGACTTGGCCCTCAGCGGCAGCTTATGCTGGAATCTCATCATAGCCCTGGAAGTTAGGGCTGGTTACTCACAACAGGCTACTCCTCTCCACCCTCTAGTCCTCAGTTCCATCTCCCTTCATAATACTCAAGTTCATCACATACTTTTGGCTTCTGCTGCAGGCTGACCACATGGCTGGTGGGCCTCTGAATGACATCCTCTGTCTACACTGTAAGGTATGTTGGCAAGTGGGTGCTACGGCCTGACTGTCCTGTGTGCCAGTGAATAGATGTATGGGTTGTTGCAGAATATTTTTTTTTTTTTTTTTTTTTTTTTTTTTTTTTGGTTTTTCGAGACAGGGTTTCTCTGTGTAGCCCTGGCTATCCTGGAACTCACTCTGTAGACCAGGCTGGCCTCGAACTCAGAAATCCGCCTGCCTCTGCCTCCTAAGTGCTGGGATTAAAGGCGTGCGCCACCACCGCCCGGCCAGAATATTTAAATATACCGTGAGTCCCAAGATTATGTTACTGGAAAAAACTGTTTCTAGTTGTGGTGAATCTTAGCCCTTAGCACACACCTTTAATCCCAAATAATGAAGGTACAATTAGTTTGTAGAAGTAGGTACCCATGTTTGAAAGTGATGTCTAGTTGAATGGAAGATAAAGTGGTGAGTCAGAGAAAGATTTGACAGGATAGGGTATGCCCAACTCTCACAAGAACAGGAAAGAGAGTCTACTTAAGGGCAGTGAAGGAGAGAAGAGGAAGGCAGCTTTACCAGAAGAGTTTTACAGAGACAAGTTGCAGAGAGAGAGACCAAGTTAGACACAGGTGAAGACAGAGCAAGCCAGAGAGTAAGAAGGAGCCAGAAGATTGGAACAGATTGCCAGAGTTAGTTTGAGGAGAAGCAGAGCAATTCAGGAGAGGCTGAGAGAGAAGCCAGATTGAAACAGTTAGCTTGGAGAGAAATTTGAGCCAGAACACCTGAGTTGAACCAGCTAGAGCTCAGAAAGAACAAGAAAGGGCAAGCTTACTCAGCAGTAAGTCTTAGAGGCTGAAAACATTCTAGGCCTAGATAAAGATTGTGTGGATGCTAGAAGCTTCCAGGACTAGGCCTAGGTTAGCAGACTAAGGTAGTAATTCTTGAAGAAGTCAGGTTTTTTTCAGGGATCCAGATGTCTTTTAGGTATGTATAATATCATTTTATGCTGTTCTACCATATTAAAAAGCTGGTTCTGGAGTTGGGTTATGGCCTTTCCTATCACAATCCAAGCATTAAAAGTTTCTTCAAATCTCTGTCCTGGCTCAAAAGGTCGTTTGACCCTAGGACAGTAAGAGTGAGAACAAGCAGACTACCCCAGGAAAAGACACTATGCGCTTTAAAATATTTTCTCTCTCTCTACTCAATCTTTCTCCCTGCACCAACTGTCTTCTCTAACCTTATTCTCTTATGCTACTCTTCTGCATCCTGGACTCTATTCTTCTGTCTCAGCCTCTGCTGACCTTTTAAATCCTCTCCTGTTCCCAGAAGTTAAGAAGGTAACTGACACTGAAGGTCATAGGGTCAAACAGTTGTAATGGCTAAGCTTTACCAAAGCGCCAGTTGATTAGCAACTGGGGATCCTTTACAGGGCCAAGCAAACAAAATAAATCACACTACAAAGGTTTTAGTTTTATCTTATTATACTTTGTCTTGTCTTGTTTGGTTGTTATCTCTTAGAAGCCTGTTTTTTTTCTACTGAGAGACAGAAATAGGATGGATCAATATTTGATAGTTGTTAATATCTGATAGGCAGAATATCTGATATGTGACCCCCAAAGGGTTGTGACCCACCGCTTAAGAACTTCTGCTCTAAAACTCTTGCCAAAACATCTCAATATTTGGGTTTTTTTTTTTTGTTGTTTTGTTTTTTGTTTTTTCGAGACAGGGTTTCTCTGTGTAGCCCGGACTGTCCTAGAACTCACTCTGTAGACCAGGCTGGCCTCAAACTCAGAAATCCGCCTGCCTCTGCCTCCCAAGTGCTGGGATTAAAGGCGTGCACCACCACCACCCAGCAATATTTGTATTTTTATTACGTTGTTGTGTTGCCAGCCAGTGGCCACAGTCAACCGGGTTCACCTGAAAGGGAGGCAGGGAATGGAAGAAGGGACAGGAGGGTGGGAAGAGATGAAGCCAGGACAAAGGCCTCTGATCTGAGGCTCAATACTTTAATGTTCAGTTTTCAATTTAAAGGGGAAGTCCCACCTCCACCACCGAACCCCTTCTTGCTTCAGCCTGCCATGGGTGAGGGGAATCCATCCTTAATCTCAGGCTGGAGGTGTCTCAAGGCAAGCTCAGCAGGCGGTCTGTTCCTCTCAGCTCCCGCAGCTGGTCCTGTGTCTGCCAAGGTGGTTAACACCTGAGTCCTATTGTTTTGGTCTGCTGTGGTAAACAAGGTCTCTCAGGCCTGCTCAAGGCTGGGGGAAGGGCACAGTCGCATGTAATTAAAAACAAAACAAACAAACAAACAAACAAACAAACAAAAAAACCAACTTGCTACTACCTTCCTGGGAGCTCGGCCAGCACTCAGACTTCTCCCAGTTCCTCCAGCTTACCCAGGATTGAAAGCAACCATCCCCAACCTGGGAATTGGGAGCTGCTGTGCTCGCTACCTACACGGGTTCCCTTTTAGCTTTTATTTTGTTTCTCCTGGCTAGCTTCACCAAACTGTCAGCTACTGCCCCGCCTTTGCCCAAGGATGAGAAACACTTGAGCTTTATGACTTTGAAACTTGAGAGGTAACACTGTTGCTGGGCACAGGAATCTCCTGCCCTAGTCTTATCAGCTAGCCTGTATCAGCCTTCCGCTGGAGGCGGATGGCTCTGGCTACCCCAGACCTTACAAGGTTGCTGCATCCTGTTCTTCCAAAGCCTGGCCTGAGAAGCTCCCTTCCCCCTGTCTGCTCTTCCTCCTTCTGGGACCCCGAAGTCCCACCTTTACCTTTCGCCCAGCAATTGGCTTCCACCTTCTTTATTGACCAAATCAAGAACCAATTAGAGAAACAGCACCTCCCCCTACATTGTATATGGTTAAAGATTCTGCAAAATCTATAACAAAAAAAGTAACTTAAGACTTCTCAGTCCTGCCAGGCATGGCTTCAATCCCAGCACTGGGGAGGCAGAGGCAAAACTTTATGAGTTTGAGGGAAGCCTGCTCTATAGAGCTATTCCAGTTCAGCCAGCTAGAGCTACACAGAGAAGCTTTATCTCAAAAACAAAAAACTAAAACAAAACAACAAACAAACAGTTCCAAACTCTTTAGTCCTACTGAGACTTCGCTTATCATTGTATATTCTTTGTGAACTAAGGTACAATATGTACTGTAGGGTTACAGCGCCGCGCGGCTTAAAGCAGACCACACCAGACTAGCTGATTCCATGGGAGAAAGTGGATTTATTTGGATAGAGGATGGGGGAAGAAGTGGGGAGAAAGATGGCGAGAGAGAGAGAGAGAGAGAGAGAGAGAGAGAGAGAGGAGAGAGGTCACTCGCCCTGAATATTTATATCGCCTGTGAAGTATTCGTCCACAGGTAACAGGTGAGGTGGTCAGGTGAATCATGGGAAGGTTTGGCGGTTGTCTTGGTAACAAGGTAGAGGTCTCAGGTCACCTGAATATGATGTCACTCAGAGTTCAGGCTTGATGCTAACATACCTCCCTTCTTCTTATTATAAAAAGAAAGGGAAAAAAAGGGGGGAGAAGGGGGAGCTGATGGTGAAAGAGGAGTTGGGGCGTCGTGTCTCTTAAACTGCTTCCTGCTGTGTAGGGGCATAGTCCGTTGAAAGGAGTAGCTGACTTTCACCATCAGGGCCTGTTCCGTAGATGTGTGGACAGCAGCTGATAATCCTGTAACAGGAACTGATTAATAAATTGGTTAAAAATAATATCAGGAGGATGGCCCAAGGGGTGTCTCATGTTCTCAAAGTGGCACTTTTCCTGGGAGAACTGGCAAAGACCATCTTCTTTAGCTGTCAGGACACCTGGTACCCGTCAGTTCTGAAGCACCATAGCTGGAATCTTGCAGGCCTTGGATGTAGAAGTGAGTGTCTTGCAGTGTTGGTAGAAGCGGTTGGTCCATGGACCTGGCATATGTATTTGAGAAGACCAGTACTCTTCTATCTGGGCAAAAAGAAAGCAAGTATAGAGAACATAATATTTAAATGGGATAACAGGTCTAGGGATGGTGGCAATCCGGATTGGTTCTTGGCATCCGGCTATGGAGTAGTTCCCTGGTCCTGTTTGGAGAGACTGTTTGTTATTTGTGAGTGTATCTTGAACCTCGTACACCTAGATGCAAAGGCTGACCTGGATAGAAACACGTGTCTAGTCCAGTGAGGTTGAGCTCAGCTGCCAGGGTGGGGTCTCATTTTCTGAGATTGAGGACAAGGTGGATGATTTCTATGTCCTCTGGAGCTTAAGAGAGCACAGTCCTGTTAGAGTCAACGTGTATGAAGAGGAGTCAATTTTAAATGAAGGGATGAAAGGCTTGAGGTGAGACAAATGGACCCAATGACTACTTGAGGTAGTCCTTCAAGTTTAGCAGCTGTAGGGGTCACGAGGATTACCTTAAAAGGACCCTGCCATTTGGGAGAGAGAGGTGAGGGCTGATGATCTGGAGGGGAGAGAAGCACTTGGTCTCCAATGTTTACAGGCAGTGGACAGGTGACAGTATGTGGTCGAGGTAGATGGTGGTCAGCAAAGTTCCACAAGAGAGAACGGAGATGGCAAAGCAATGGGGTCAGCAGATGGTCTGGGAGGGGAGAGCATTTAGGTGAAAGACCAGGAGTTAGAACTGGACGTCCATACATGAGTTCAAAGGGTGAGCTAAGGAGAGGCCGCTTGGGAAGAGCTCGTAGCCTGAAAAGAGCTAAAGGTAGGAGTTTTACCCAGTCAAGGTGAAGTTCCTGTGACAACTTAACAAGGGGGGTCTTCAGAGAGCAGTTAGTCCTCTCTACCTTGCCTGAAGATTGAGGATGTTAAGGAATATGAAAATGCCAGGGGATGTCTAGAGCCTTAGATAGAATTTGAGAAACTGGGAAGTAAATTCAGGCCCATTGTCTGACTGAAGGGAAGCTGGGACACCAAAACGGGGGATGATCTCTCTGAGAAGGAGATCAGAGACTGTCTGGGCCCTTTTGTTAGTTGTGGGAACAGCCTCTACCCAGCCTGAGAAGGTGTCCACCAAAACCAGGAGGTACTTGACACGTTTCACAGCAGGCATGTGGGTAAAGTCAAGTTGCCAATCAGTTCCAGGAAGGGAACCTCTAGCCTGATGGGTAGGAAATGGGGTGCTACGATACCGTGAGTTGGGATCTGTCATCTGGTAGATTTTGCAAGAAGCAGTGATAGATTTTAAGAAACTTAAGTCCTCAGGAGTAGGCTGTAGGTGGGTCTTAACAAAATAAGACAACGCTTGGCTGTTGGGATGAAAGAGTTGGTGAAGGTAGGACAGAGTTTGGCGAGTGTCAGGGGGTATAGGTGGGGATACAGGTTGTGGTGTGAGAATGTCCTGGGGAGGGTGAGATGAGTCTAGGCCCCTAAGGGCCACAGCTCTGGCTGCCTCATCAGCTCGGTTGTTTCCCCTGGAGACAATAGAGTCATCCGTCCGGTGAGACCTGCAGTGAACAATCCCAATAGCTGTGGGGAGATGGGAGGCCTTTAGCATGGACATAATTTGGTTCGCGTTAGTTACTGATCCTCCTTTTGTGGTAAGTAACCCAAACTCCTTCCAGATAGCAGCATGGGACAGGAGGATATGAAACGCATATTTGGAATCTGTGAAAATGTTGAGGGATTGTCCCTGTGCCAGCTGGAAGGCACGGGTAAGGGCTATTAATTCAGCCTGTTGGTTGGTGGTATGAGCAGGAAGGGCCTGTGCCTCTACCACCTTGGTATCTGACACTATAGCATAGCCAGCTTTCCTGACCCCTTCATGTAGAAAGGAGCTTCCATCTGTATACCAGGTAAAGGTGGCTTGGGGCAATGTGCCTCCTGTATGTGTGAAGGATGAGGTAGTAATTCTTCTAGGGTTTCAGTGCAGGAGTGAGATAGGGAGTCGGCAGTATTAGGTCGAGGAAGAAGATTGGAAATATTAAGAGGTGGGCATGATTGAAAAGTGAGGGTGGAGTCTTCTATTAGAGCTACCTGAAGAGAAAGAATCCTGGAGGGAGGTAGAGTCTGTAAGCCTTTATAAGTTAGGAGCTGTGACAGGTTGTGAGAAGAGAGGACAGTTACAGGCGATCCCAGGGTTAGTTTCTTTGATTCTCGAATAAGGAGTTCAGCAGCTGCTAAGGTACGAATACAAGGTGCCCATCCTGGATAGTTAGATCTAGTTTTTTTGACAAGTATGCTACAAGTGCAAAAGATGGTCCCAGTTGGTGACCTAAGACTCCAAGGGCAAATCCCTCCTTTTCAGTTACATAGAGGGAGAAAGGGCGAGTCAGGTCAGGGAGATGCAAGGCTGGGGCCTTAAGGAGAGCCTGTTGGAGCCTTTGAAAGGGCATAGTCACAGGTTTGAGAAGAGGTTCATGGGTGGGACCTAATGCTGCTTCATATAAGGGACGAGAGAGTAGGGAAAAGGAAGGAACCCAGGAATGCAAGAAGCTAGCCATTCCTAGGAATGATAAAATCTCTTCCTTTGTAGAAGGAACAGTTAGAGACTGAATCAGGTTCTTTCTATCTAAGGTAATAGCCTTGTGGGTTGGGGTAATGGCTAGTCCCAAATGGGTGACCTGAGGAGTGGACAGTTGGACTTTGGAAGGTGAGACCCTGTAGCCCCAACTGGAGAGGAAATTTAGAAGAGCAGCTGTGTCAGCTTGGCTAATTTCTAAGGAGGGGCTGCAGAGAAGAAGATCATCTACATAAAGTACAATCTTAGATCTAGGGAGAGATAAAGAAAGCAAGTCAGAAGCCAGGGCCTGCCCAAACAGGTGTGGGCTGTCCCGGAATCCCTGAGGTAGAACAGTCCAGGTAAGTTGGGTAGAAAAGTGGGTGTCAGGATCTGTCCAGGTAAAGGCAAATATGTCCTGTGATTGGGCATCTAAGGGGATAGAGAAAAATGCATCTTTGAGATCTAGGACTTGTCCGACGCCCCTCCTGACCAGCAGAAATGAGGCACAGGACAACCAGGTTCCTTCTCAAGGCAGTTTACTCAGGATTCTCCAGACTGACTCATCCCCCACCCCTCAGCTCTGACTGTTATACCTGTGCCACAGCCAATGACCGGCCGCTGCGTGGCTGATCTCCATAGGTCTCTTACATAGCCTGTTGATCACGCCACTCTCAAGCACAGCCTCATGCCTAAATATGGAGTTGTTTATCGCTCAAGCGGCAAAGCGCCAGGCGCCATCTTTAAGACATGGTACTGGCTCTCCACAGTTCCCCCTTTTTGTTTTATAAGCAACCAGATGCAAGCAGAGGTCTGACCCCAGGGAAGAAGGGACATTGTACTGGCCCATCCGACCAGACCCGTCCGACACTGTTTTTTCCTGGGGCAGGATAAAAGGAAGCAAGGGGATAGGATCAGCTTCAACCTGCATGCAGTCAGACATACTTGCCTTGGGTCAACCAGGGACACCAAGTGCAGTGCTACGCCTCGTACCCTGTTGGATTAGGCCTTAACGGCAGTAAGCCACGCCTGTGGGGACTGTCCAGCCTCCACGGCATAAAAGGCTTGTGCAGTCATGGCGAGATCGCTCCTTCGGGATCGGACCACATGGCAGAGGCAACACAGCCAGCCAGCCATGACTGCGACCAGGCAAACAGCCAAAGCCCCCATGCCTGCCCACCCTTTCAGGTGGTTCATGGCTCGCTGAATCCAGGTAGCTAAGCCCTCCACCATCGAGAGGTCGACACGAGTGGAATTCACGGTCACAATGGCCAGTCTCAAATCTTGCATCATTCTATCAAATCCTCTGGACCAATTTCCTGTAGTAAACTGAGACAATTCCTTAGACAAATTAACTGCATAAGACATATTATTATAGGGCACTGAGGTTACACACAATCCACTCATCTTCCACTCACATCCAAGCTGGGCCAGCTGCCACAGTGTCTCTATCTGTTCCTGCACTAAATCAATTCTCTGATTAAGAATCATAGTGCCGCCTTTCAGCTGTGCATTTATAGAACTCTGTACATCCAGAGTAT
Organism: Mastomys natalensis; assembly: GCA_021653895.1. Lineage (NCBI taxonomy): Eukaryota > Metazoa > Chordata > Mammalia > Rodentia > Muridae > Mastomys > Mastomys natalensis. The sequence continues at coordinate 773,842 of JAJTUV010000903.1, forward strand.
GAGCCACATTAGCTGATAAATTATTTAACGCGACAGCTGTTTGAACTGTGGTAGACATGGAGATGGCCGCGACTGTGGCTCCAACTGCGGCCAGGGAAATAGCAGTTACAATAGTGGCGGTGATGCGAAATCTCTCTTGGGTCTATACAGCTCAATGGATGATGGTGCCTCTACAAGAACAGGTACCCAACGAGGTACCCTAGTCACAACCACCAAAGGAAATTGTATAACATTCCAACACAGGGTACGATAACAATCACTCTTACATTCCAAATACATCTCATTCAATACACTACCATTATACACCAACTATACAAAGGGTGGATACACACACTGGGGTAACTAGATAACTAACATTCCTACCTTCAGCACTAATCTTAACCGAACTTTCAAAACTTACACTATTATTCCAACTAAAACTTGCATTACACTCATATTCTGACTAACAGCTATCTCCTTATCATTAGGCAAAAAGGGCAACTCTTAACTACTATTACTACTAAAAAGGCGAGGAAAAACTTGCACGTCATGCCGAATCAGCATCGGCACTGGAAACACCGACAGGATTCCCATCTTTGCTCTGGCTTCACAGGATGTGCGTTCCAGAGGAGGGACAGGAGGATCATCCACATTACAGCGGTGTACAAGTCGCTCCGGAACCCAAATGGGATCATCTCGTGTCTGTGGAAACACACATACAGATCCTCTTGACCAAGCCAGCACAGGGTCAAGAGCATTCCATGACCCAGTCAGGATGTCCTTCCAGCGTACAAGGCCTTTTTGCGATGGTATCCAATTAGTATGTCTTTCCTCTGAAGACCCCCTGTTCATCTAATCGCAAAAAAATTTAAAGTAAAAAGAGCAAGGGAAATCCATTCCCGGGGGGGTGTGGCCTTGTGCAATTATTCCCCCTTTTTGTTTTAACAGACACTCCTTAAGAGTACGATGAGCTCTTTCAACAATACCTTGGCCTTGAGGGTTATAAGGGAGGCCATGCTTCAAATGTACTTGCATCTTGGTACAAAAGGACTGAAATGAAGCAGCAGCATAGCCGGGGCCATTGTCTGTTTTCAGGACTGCAGGTTTGCCCCAGGCCACCCAAGCTTCCAGGCAATGTGATATTACATTGAGAGCCTTTTCTCCAGCTAGAGGAGAAGCATAAATTAACCCAGAGCAGGTGTCCATAGAAACATGTATGTATTTCAGCTTTCCAAATTCTGAGAAATGTGTCACATCCATTTGCCAAATTTTTAGGGGCAGCAATCATTTAGGATTAACACCAACTCCCATTGGGTGAAGGTGAATGCTGCAGTCTGGGCAACGAACCGCTATTTGTCTGGCGGCATCTCTTGATATGCCAAATTTAATTTGTAATGTTTTAGCATTGACATGAAAATCAGCATGAAATTGTTTAGCCGATGTTACAGCTGATTCAGCAAGGGAGGAAAATATAAACTCCCTACGAGTAGCATGATCGACCTTTTCATTAGCAGCACTCATAGGCCCTGGAAGACCTGAATGCGCTCTTATGTGCTGAACATAAAAGGGGCAGCTACGATCCCAAATCAATTTTTGTAATTTCACAAGTAATCCAAAAATAGAACTGGAAGCCTTAATTTTCCCTACAGCTTCCAGGTCTTTTACAAGATTTACCACATATTGGGAATCTGAAATCAAATTAAAAGGTTGCTTATAATTAGCAAACACTTCAACCACTATTTTCAATTTGATAATTTGGGGCAAAGCCGAAAAAAATTGAATCACCACCGGTTCCTCATCATTAATTTTATAAGAGCCACATTCGGTTTTAGACCCATCGGTATAAATAATGGCAGCCCCAACTATGGGGTGAATTTTAGTTACTTTGGGCATCACAATAGGATGGACTTCAAAAAACCGAATTAAAGGGTTCTGGGGATAATGATTATCAAACATACCATTAAAGGTACATTTTAAAATCGCCCAATCATCCACCACAACACATAACGTCTGCAACTGAACAATATTATAGGGAACTATTATTTTATGAGGCTGTACTCCAAAGTGCTGTAATCATTGTTGAATTCCTTCCATCGCCAGGGTAGCGACGGCCGTTGGATATTGCTCAACTGTTTTATCAATGGAGATCTTAGGATGGATCCACTTCATTGGCCCACTTTGCCACATTACAGCAGTGGGTTGGAATTTTGTTTTTAAGATCAACAACTCAATCTCCTTTTCTGGCTCATAACGTCTTACACAGGCTTTTGCTAGTTCTCCTTCCACAACCTCTAGGGCTGCACGTCCTTCAGATGTCAATTCTCTAGCGGAGTCCAATGCAGGATCCCCACACAGAATATCATATAATGCTTGTAACTGATAATTGGGGATTTTTAAATAGGGTCTTATCCAATTAATATCACCCAACAATTTTTGGAAATCATTTAGAGTTTTCAATCCATCCTTCCTAATCTCCATCTTCTGGGGACTAACATCCATAGGTCCAATCTTGGTACCAAGATAGGACACTACCTGTTCCTGTTGAACCTTTTCTGGAGCTATAAACAATCCATAACCTCGAAGGCTCTCCACAACCATTAAATAAGCCTCCTTTAATTCCTTTTCATTTTTATGAGCCAGTAAAATATCATCCATATAGTGTAGGCATTTCAACTCTTTATATTTCATCCTAACAGACTTAAGGGTTGTACCCACATAAAGCTGGCACATGGTAGGACTATTAGCCATGCCTTGAGGAAGCACAACCCATTCAAATTGTTGATCAGGGTCTTCTTGATTACATGAGGGCACTGTAAAGGCAAACCGTTCTGTATCTTTATCACACAAGGGAATAGAGAAAAAACAATCTTTTATATCTATGACAATAATGGGCCACTCCTTAGGCAAGGTGGTCAACAAGGGGAGACCACGTTGAACAGGTCCCATGATCTGCATTTGATTTTTTTTTTTTTTTTTTTTTTTTTTTTTTTTTTTTTGGAGACAAGGTCTCAATATGTAGTCTGGCCCAGAACTCACAGAGATCTGCTTGCCTTGCCTCCCAAGTGTAGAGGTCAATGGCAGACACCATCACATCCAGCTGCTTTTTTTTTTTTTTTTTTTTTTTTTTTTTTTTTTTGGTTTTTCGAGACAGGGTTTCCCTGGCTGTCCTGGGACTCACTCTGTAGACCAGGCTGGCCTCGAACTCAGAAATCCACCTGCCTCTGCCTCCCAAGTGTTGGGATTAAAGGCGTGCACCACCACCGCCCGGCTGCATTTGATTATTAATGGCACACAAATCATGCAAAAGTCTCCACTTGCCCGATTTCTTCATTACAAAAATAGATGTATTCCAAGGGGAAACAGAGGGTTTAATATGCCCTAGCTTTAACTGTTCCTCTATCAACTCTTTAGCAGCCTGTAATTTCTCTGAGGACAGCGGCCACTGAGGAACCCATACCGGGTCCTCTATCTTCCATGTGATGGGTATACTAGCCCCAGTGGCTCCTAGGAAAAACCCAGACCCTGTCGAGGGGTCCTGGGGCTGGGTTGAATAGGACTCTTCCTTCCTTGTAAGGATCTTCCCAGGCCATGGGAGGGATGCCATCCCATGTCACTCATTAACCTTCTGGAAACCTGAGAGTGTTTTCCTTCATTAGTTAATTTCAGGTCCATGGCTTTTAATAAATCTCTTCCCCATAAGCTGATGGGAAGCTCCAACACATATGGCTGGAAATTCCCTTTATGACCCTCCGGATCCTTCCAAGGGAGCTCTCTAGCACTCATATCAGGTGATTTGGCATATCCAAGACCCTGTAATGTTTGAGAAGAAGTTTGAATAGGCCAATCCAAGGGCCAATCTTTAAGGGCAATGATACTGCAATCGGCGCCAGTATCAAGAAGTCCTAATATAGATTTACCATTGACAGTTAACTCTATCAAAGGGCGTTGATCCAAATCAAGAGAGAGAAATATAGCATCCTGGCCAGTGGACCCAAAACCCTGACTTCCCCTTTTTCTTGTTCCTGATACAAACATACCATGCAGGCTAGGCAGCAGCACTAATTGTGCAACTCTATCTCCAGGAGAGATGGCCACAATGCCTTGAGGGGATGATGCAAGAATTTTAACTTCCCCTTCATAATCTGAATCAATTATTCCAGGATGCACAATGAGTCCTTTCAAAGCTGAAGATGAGCATCCAATTAAAAGCCCCACTGTATTAGCTGGCAAGGGTCTTTAAAATCAGTGCCTAATGGCTGCACCCCCAACTGAGGTGTTAATACGAGTCTGGTGGTGCAGCGGAGGTCCAACCCCACAGAGCCTGGGGTCGCTCTCCTGGGGGCAGACGCAAACTCGGCTCCCGTCTCTGTCCCTCTTGGCTCTCCACTGCCCCATATATTTGAGGGCCCTGGAGGCGGGGGCCCCGCTGCCCGTTTTTTGGACGCGCACCATCATACCCAGGGGTCAATGGATGGCCATGAATGTCCTTCACTGATCTACACTCATTGGCCCAGTGGTTGCCTTTTCTGCATTTAGGGCATAATCCCGGACCTGGCCGTCCACTCTGTTTCCTCCTCCTCTCTGGGTATTGTCTTTTTAAATGCCCCTGACAGCCACATTGGAAACAAGCTCCAGGAGTACTGCCTTTCCCTTTAGATAGCTGCATGACTGCTGCTGCTAGTCCAGCATTGGACAGGGGTCCTCCAATTTCTCTACAGGCCTTCATCCACGCTTGCAACCCTTTTGATTTCCATGGGGTAATAGCATTGCGGCATTCCTTAGTACATTGCTCAAAATTAATTGCTCCACCAAGGGCATGGCAGTCTCTTGGTCCCCAAATATCCTGCCTGCTGCTTCCATCATGCATGCCACAAAGTCTGAGAAGGGTTCCGTAGGTCCCTGGATAATCTTGGTTAAATTAACCAGAGACCTCTCCCTTATTCGGCAGAGACTTCCATGCCTTCATTGCTAGGGCATTAATCTGGGCATACACTTGTAAAGGGTAGGCTACTTGATTATTGACCCATTGGCCTTGGCCCATCAGCATATCAAAGCTCCACGCAGCCTGACCTTGAGTGGCATTTGTGCGGGCCTGTAACTGAGCAAACTCTGTATATAAAGATTTCCAATCCAGATATTGACCCATGGTTAAGCAGGGTTTAACTGTACTCATCCAATAGGCAGGTATCATAGCCTGTAGGCCAACACGCTCTAGTTGTGCCTGCATGAAGGATGCATTAGTACCATAGGTTTTTACAGATTCTGCCAGAGCCTTCAGCTGTTTAAAGTCAAGAGGCTCGTGATATCTTTGCTGATTAGCATCCTCGAAAACTGGGAAGCCTACTGAAGCCTGTCTCCAAGTCTGAGGGCAGAAGATACTTTGTGGCGCAAGAGCTTGAGGTACTGCCGCATAAGGCAGCGGGCCCTGATGGGGCACGATCACATCCTGCCATGGCGGAGCCGTTGGCCCACTTTCTTGTTCCTCCTTCTTCAACCTCCCTTTCTTCTTCCTTTTATCTAGGGCTACCGCATCCATTTTGGTTAGCAAAGCCTCTAGGTCCTCCTTTAGTTTCTCCAATTCTTCCTCCTCATCGCTGCTGGAGGTCACAGAACTGCTATTACTTTTCAAATCCCCCAAATTGGGATAGAACTTGTTTCCACCCTTTCCCCCCTTTTTCTTCCCTTTTCTGGAGCCCTCGGAGCGTTGCTCTTTAACTTGCTCCAAGGCATCTTCTGTTGCTCTAACTGCAAACAGACACTCCTCACTCTCTAGGCAGCTACGCACTAACTTCCACATCCCTCTAACTCCACCCTTCAGGCTGCCCTGTTCCCAGGCAAAGTCAGGATCTTTTCCTAATTTGTCCCAGCTGGGCAGCACTAGCTGTCCAGACACCACGAACCATGGTACGATGGTGTCTACTTCTTGTAAAAAGGTTTCCAGGACTCGGTCTTTAATTTCGAGTCCCTTTGCTTTAAGTAGCTCTTTCAAAGCTGTCTTCACGGGACACAGCGGAGAATTGCCCATGGTTTCACTTTCCTTTCCTATTATCAAGAGCTACAGCCTCACCGCTGTCCACGGTCCTCAGTCTGCCCCTTTAATGCGGGCCTGTGACACGTCTCCTTTCGAGAGCTTTTATTATCAAGAGCTACAGCCTCGCCGCTGTCCGTGGTCCTCAGTCTGCCGCTGTCCACGGTCCTCAGTCTGCTGCTGTCTGCGGTCCTCAGTCTGCCACTTTACCGCAGGCCTGTGACTCGTCTCCTTCTGAGAGCTTTTATTACTTACGGCCCCTACTTACCGGGCACTTTCCAATCGATCGCCCTGTCCACCAAGAGTTCTGGAACCTTACGGGGTGCTTTCATCCCCGTACGGGCCACCAATTGTCCGATGCCCCTCCTGACCAGCAGAAATGAGGCACAGGACAACCAGGTTCCTTCTCAAGGCAGTTTACTCAGGATTCTCCAGACTGACTCACCCCCCACCCCTCAGCTCTGACTGTTATACCTGTGCCACAGTCAATGACCGGCCACTGCGTGGCCGATCTCCATAGGTCTCTTACATAGCCTGTTGATCACGCCACTCTCAAGCACAGCCTCATGCCTAAATATGGAGTTGTTTATCGCTCAAGCGGCAAAGCGCCAGGCGCCATCTTTAAGACATGGTACCGGCTCCCCACAAGGACTGAAAAATGAGAAGTTCCTGAGGGATAGTAGAGAGGAGAGTATAAGGGTTAGCCACAACAGGATGGAGTGGAACCACTGCAGAGTTAATGCGCCTGAGGTCTTGAACCAGGCGATAGGTTCCATTAGGTTTTTGAACTGCCAGTATAGGAGTGTTAAAGGGGGAGGAGGGGGGAGGAGGTGGATCGAAGGAGTTTTTTCCTTAAGAGGTCAGAAATTATAGGCTTAAGTCCCTTAAGGCTCTGGAGAGAAAGAGGGTATTGAGCTTGACAGATATACCTGGTAGGATCCAGTAACTGGATGACAACGGGAGAATGATGTTTAGCAACAGAGGGGTTCTGGACATCCCAAACTTGGGGGTCCACCTGAGAAGCTGGTAAGGGAAATAACATATTTGTGTTAGTAGGGTGACTGGCTAAAAGGAGGAGCAGAGGAACTGCTGGCAAGCTTGGGCTCAGGCGAATTGGGGGAGCAAAGGAAATAGAAGCTCCCATCTTAGCTAAAATATCTCTTCCCAATAAGGGGACAGGACATGTAGGCACTACCAAAAAAGAATGGGTGAGAGGTACACCCTAAAAATGCAACTAAGTGGGGGAGTCTGGTGGGGAAGGTAAGGTTGTCCTCCTACCCCAACAATAGGAGAATGCAAAGGTGATGTAGGCCCCCAATACTCTATCAGGACCAAGTAGGTGGCTCTAGTGTCCAAGAGGAAGGAGATGGTCTCCCACATACCATAATATCTACCCAAGGCTCCCTGCTAGTGATGGCGTGGTCGGGTCATGGGAGACCAGGCACCTTCAATCTTCCATAGCCAAGCCTAAAATGTCAGCTGAGGGGTTTTTTGGCAGTGACATCCCTCTGTTCTGAGCAACCTGAGGGCAATCATCAGCCCAGTGTCCCCTCTGATGGCACTTAGGACATGGTCCCCTTGGCTTGCTGGGGTTGGGACAGGCCTTTGCCCAATGACCATATTGACCACATTTATAGCAGGAGCCAGGTGGTCTCTGAGCCTTAGAAGACCAAGAGTCTGGGGTAGTGGCTGAGACTGGTCGGACAGCCTTTGCCAGCATATGGTATTTCTGTTTCCGGGCTTTTTCATCCCTCTCATGGTACACTTTGAAAGCCAGCGCTAAGACTTCTGCCTGTGGAGTTAGAGGGCCCCTCTCCAGTCGCTTGAGCTTAGTTTTTATCTTGGGGTAGCTCTGGGAAAAAAAATAGGTCATAAGAAGTTGTTTACCTTCTGAGTTTTCAGGGTTCAGGTTGGTATTCTTCAATAAAGCCTTTGTAAGGTGTTCTAGGAACTGAGATGGGTTCTCTTGTTTCTCTTGGACAATCTCCTGGAGTTTCTCAAAGTTTACTGGCTTTAACGCTGCCTTCCTTAGTCCTGCCAAAAGACATGTTATAAATCTATCTCTGGCTAAGATACCTCCTGCTGAATTGTAAACCCATTGAGGATCCTGGTCAGGAACTGCTGTAGATCTGATTAGATATGTCCTGTCTGTTTGATGAATCTGATCTGGATGCGCTTTTGCCTCTTCCCAAACTTGCCTGCATTCATCAGGAAGCAAATTGTTAGTTAGAATCATGTGAACATCATGGAAAGTCAGGCTATAAGACTGGGAGATGTATTGGAATTCTTTGATGAAAGCTGAAGAGTTAGAGGTGTAGGAACCCAGTCTGCTCTCTATCCGGGATAGTTCACTCAGTGAGAAAGGGACATGTACCCTGACTAGGCCATCTACGCCAGCCACTTCCCTTAGAGGAAGGACAGACACTGGCTTAGGTGTCTCTGGAGGAGAAGGAGGGGTTGGAGGTTTGGCCTTGGAGTGTGTGATGGAGGGCTGAAAGTTGGGGCCAATGCAGGACGGTTGGTATGGCCTGCAACTGGCACAGAAGAAGGGGAGGGATCTGGGGAGGTTGAGCCAGTGGGCTCAGAGGCACCTGGAGAGAGGAAGAAGCCGAGGCAGCGGTTTGCATTATCGGAGGCATTGAAACAGGTCTGTGTCTGCGTCTGTGTCGGGGTGGAGGTGGTTCATCAGCTGGATCTAAAGGCATTGGGTCCTCTAAAGGGGGATGGGCAGGAGTCATGGCTAAGAGAACGTTAGGCAGAGAAGTAGAGCACATGGAAGGTGTGTAACGGAGATAGATAAATACAGGAACGTAGGGAATTTCATTCCAGTTATTAGACCATCGGCAGTATGTATTAAGACCCGTTAAAATGATTGGGTCCAAGGTGCCATTAAGTGGCCATTTCAAAGCATTATCTAAAGGGTACTGAGTCCAGACCTTATTGCAAAGGCATACCAGTTTGGGAGCTCTCAGTTTGAACGGTAGGTTTAACGAATCGAGGTTTTTTAGTAGACAACCCAGTGGAGTTTGAGGCGGCACAGTAGAAGAAGCTGAACCCATTGTGTGACAGTCAGTTGTTATTAATTTTCAATCAGCGTCCTGATAGAAATATCAATAACGAAAAGCAGCGGGCACAAATCGGGATTTTTAAGTCGTCATGAAAAAACCAAGTGCCCCAGCTGATTCAGACCACCAGAAGCGAATCAGCCCAGGAGCCGTCAGAGCTCGGGGAAAAATCACACAATGTGCCAACGTCTAGAGGCCAGTCATACGGACTGGGACAATCAAGCCAACCCCTTAGTTCGGGGAGCGCTGGCCAGACACTGCTCAAACGTTTGGGGTTCCTCCTGCCACCCGGAAGCTCCTTAACAATTAATTAGCCAGTGTGTGTTTGCGAGGGTGTGGGCAGTCTAGTAACCGAGGTGGAATCAGCAAGTCAGCGCAGGTACCCAGGAAACCAAGCAGGGTCGCGGCTTACGTACAGCAGACGGTAGGGGACCACGCAGGGAACTGCGTTGGGTCGCGGTGTATGTACAGCAGATGTTGGTGAGCTTCGTAGCAGACAGTGGCAGAGCGGCGGCCTGCGGCGATGGCAGGGACGGCAGCGGTGGCGGCGCCACGCAGCTGGGGCAGCAGCAGTGCCGGCACAGTTGCCCGAGGAGTTTGGGCCCGGCCCAATGCACCAATGTAGGGTTACAGCGGCGTGCGGCTTAAAGCAGACCACACCAGACTAGCTGATTCCACGGGAGAAAGTGGATTTATTTGGATAGAGGATGGGGGAAGAAGTGGGGAGAAAGATGGAGAGAGAGAGAGAGAGAGAAGAGAGAGGAGAGGGAGAGAGAGGAGAGGGAGAAAAGAGAGAGAGAGAGAGAGAGAGAGAGAGAGAGAGAGATGTCGCTCGCCCTGAATATTTATATCGCCTGTGACGTATTCGTCCGCAGGTAACAGGTGAGGTGGTCAAGTGAATCATGGGAAGGTTTGGCAGTTGTCTTGGTAACGAGGTAGAGGTCGCAGGTCACCTGAATATGATGTCACTCAGAGTTCCGGCTTGATGCTAACATGTACATCCTCCTATTGATAAAATTTCAGTATTCTAATGGGCCCCTGCTGTGGTAATTCCCTGCCGGGCTCACAGCAGTCAGGAAACAATGATCCATGAAGAGACAAGATTGGCTCAGCTCAATTTTATTTTGACTGGTATTGGACCAGGACTCTAGAGTCTAGTGCACATCATTTTTCTTTAGTCATATTTAAGGACATCACAATTTTGGAAAAAAGTATTCAGATAGCAATTAACTCAGTCTCACATGTACAACAATTTAAGACATGTTTACATGGAGATTATTTGCAAAGTACACCTAGCTTCTTTCACATGAATCGGTACTGTTGACTCAGAGTGCGCACGATTTAGGGTCTAGGGAGCTTGACTGAGGTAAACATAACTGCTGTGGATGTCAGAATTAGCCTGACTTTAACACTGAAGTCTAACCAAGCAAGTGGAAGATCTGTATGATGAACTTTGAGTCTCTGGAGAAAGTGAGTAAGATCTTCCATGCTCATGAATAGGTAGGATTAACATAGTGAAAATGGCCATCTTATCAAAAGCAAATTCAATGCAATGCTCATCAAAATTCCAACACAATTCTTCACAGACATGGAAAGAGCAATTCTCAACTTCATATGGAAAAACAAAAAAACCTAGGATAGCCAAAACATTTCTCAACAATAAAAGAACTTCTGGTGGAATCACCATCTCTGACCTCAAGCTGTACTACAGAGCAATAGTGATAAAAACCACATGATACTTGTACAGAGACAAGTATCTATGTCTCTATGGAATAGAATTGAAGAACCAGAAATAAACCCACACACCTATGGACACTTGATCTTTGACAAAGGATCTAAAACAATTCGGTGGAAAAAGAGAAAGCATCTTCAACAAATGGTGCTGGTCTAACTGAAGGTCTGAATGTAGAAGAAAACAAACTGATCCATTTTTATGTCCAAAGCTCAAATCCAAGTGGATCAGGCAACTCCACATAAAATCAGATACACAGCTGGGCAGTGGTGGCACACACCTTTAATCCCAGCACTTGAGAGGCAGAGGCAGGCGGATTTCTGAGTTTGAGGCCAGCCTGGTCTACAGAGTGAGTTCCAGGACAGCCAGGGCTACACAGAGAAACCCTGTCTCGAAAAACCAACCAACCAACCAACCAACCAACCAAACAAACAAACAAAAACAAACAAAAAACCCCAGATACTTGGATCTAATAGAAGAGAAAGTGGGAAATGGACTCAAATACATTGGCACAGGGGAAAATTTCCTGAACAGAATACCAATGGCTCAGACTCTAAAATCAAGAATGACAAATGGGATCTCATGAAACTGAAAAACTTCTGTAAGGCAAAGGACACTGTCAATAGGACAAAACAGCAATTTACAGATTGGGAAACGATCTTCATTAACCCTACATATGATAGAGGGCTAATATCCAATGTCAACAAAGAACTCAAGAAGTTAGACTCCAAAAAACCAAATGATTCAATAAAGAAAAACGGGGTACAGAGCTAAGTAGAGAATTCTCAACTGAGGAATCTCAAATGGCCAAGAAGCACTTAAGAAAATGTTCAACATCCTTAGTCATCAGGAAATGCAAATCAAAGTGACCCTGAGATTCTACCTCACACCAGTCAGAATGCCTCAAGTGCAGCAGATGCTGGCAAGGATGTAAAGGAAGACAAACACTCCTCCATTGCTGGTGGGACTGCAAACTGGTACAACCACTTTGGAAATCAATCTGGTGGTTCCTCAGAAAATTGAAAATAGTTCTACAGTTCTGCAGTGGTGGCGCACGCCTTTAATCCCAGCACTTGGGAGGCAGAGGCAGGCGGATTTCTGAGTTCGAGGCCAGCCTGGTCTACAGAGTGAGTTCCAGGACAGCCCGGGCTACACAGAGAAACCCTGTCTCGAAAAACCAAAAAAAAAAAAAAAAAAAAAAAAAATAGTTCTACCTGAAGACCCAGCTATACTGCTCCTGGGCATATACCCAAAAGATGCTCCACCATACCACAGTGACAGGTGCTCCACTATGTTCATAATAGCCTTATTTGTTTTTTTTTTTTTTTTTTTTTTTTGGTTTTTCGAGACAGGGTTTCTCTGTGTAGTCCTGGCTGTCCTGGAACTCACTCTGTAGACCAGGCTGGCCTCGAACTTAGAAATCCGCCTGCCTCTGCCTCCCAAGTGCTGGGATTAAAGGCGTGTGCCACCACCACCCGGCTAACAGCCTTATTTGTAATAGCCAGAAACTGAAAGCAACCCAGATGTTCCTCAACCGAAGAATGGATACAGAAAATGTGGTTTGTTTACACAATGCAATACTATTCAACTATTAAAAATGAGGACATCATGAATTTTGCAGGCAAATGGATGGAACTAGAAAATATCATCCTGAGTGAGGTATTTCAGACCGAAAAGAACATGCATGGTAAGTACTCAGTGATAGGTGGATATTAGCCAAAAAGTACAGAATACCCACGATACACCCTTCAGATCCTTAGAAGTTAAACCGGAAGGAAGGCCCAAGTGAGGATGCTGTCCTTTGAGAGACTCTGCCGGCAGCTGACTGAGACAGATGCAGATACTCTCAGCCAACTAATGGACTGAGGTCTGGGATCCCTATGGAAGAGTTAGGGGAAGGACTGAGGGAGCTGAAGGGATGGCAACTCCATAGGAAGACCAACAGAATCCATTAACCCTGGGAGATCCCAGAGACTTAAGTCACCAACCAAAGAGCATACAAGTTCATATGTAGCAGAGGACTGCCTTGTCTGACCTCAGTGGGAGAAGATGTGCCTAATCCTGTAGAGACCTGATGTCGCAGGGAAGGTGGTGGCGTAGGGTTGGGTGATGAACTCTGGGATGGGGTACTGGGAGTGGAAGCAACATCTGGGATATAAGTAAATTAAATAATTCGTGAGATCTATACAGTTGGGAAACACTTCAAGGAAGCAAATAACTTCCTGTGGCCTTTCAAATTATCTTCCCCACAAAGTGGAATGAAGAAAAAGACAAAAAAAAAAAAAAAAGACAACTTACTCTGTAGAAGGTGAAGATGCTAGCATCAGGGAAGACCAGATAAACAGGCTTATTAGACGGATGAACTGAGGTGTCGCCTGTGGTATTTTTGTAATCTAGACAGTTAATAAACAGTCGTAGCTTGGCAAATTGAAAAAAAAAAAAAGAAAGAAATTTCATTTCCAATCATGTCCTTCCCTCTGGTAAACAGCTGTCTTTTTTGTGAAAATACTACTCATGTTGCCATTCCTCCAGGTTATAAATGCTTATGTGGCATAAGACTATCGTACCCCTTTTATTCAGTAAATCCCTGCAACTGATCAATAGAATTATGAGAGCTCTCCCTGAAAATTGTGGCGATTCTTTACATCTCCTAGATCCTGTTATGGTTGCAGCCACTTCAGCTCTTTTATAGAATATTCCAGGAATAGTTATGGGAATACAAAGAGAAATCTCAAAATTGGCCTGTGTGAATAGTAAAACTATTAGTATTACAGCAAAAATTTTAGCAGAAATCAAGCAAAAGATGGGTTAACTAAGGACCGCAGTTTTACAAAATAGAGCTACTATAAATTATCTGTTGCTCAAGCATAATTTTTATTGCCAACAATTTCCTGATATGTGTTGCTTTAATGTGTCAGACTTTTCTCATACTATTGATAATCAAATTAATGATTTGTACAAAGAAATAGACAAAATCTCAAGAGACTGTTGAATGGCCATCACAGCTAAGATCATTTTTGTTACTCTTCCTCTTCCTCTCCTTACTCCTCCTCTTCCTCTCCTTACTCCTCTCACCTTGCTTCTCCCAACTTGTGGGGAAAATATGCCACTACATATCACCCTTCCTGTTAAAATTAAAAAAAATATTTTCTCTCAAAATACAATTAGACCACAACTATACCAATTTGTATCAGTAAGGTACAAGATAGACCTAATACCCAGTCCATCATATTGTTGACTAAACAGAACCTCTGTCATCTCTCTTAACTAAAAGACTCAGTCCTGAACCTGGCTTATGTCCTAGCTTCAGAATGAATGTCAACTGAAAACCATCCTCTCAAATCTTTTCTCTCAAAGTAAATAGCCTAGGTTGGCTATGAGACTGCAAGTCTTCAACCCCATCAGAAATCCAGAATGACTGAATTAACTGAAGATATGGGAAGCACAAAGCATAGCTTCCAAAACTTAGCCAATTTATAGAGACTGCTGAACACCTGGATAGTTCCTATACTTCAAAACATTGGAGCATCTGATCTTCAGCCTTCTGGCCCAGGATCATCTGACAGACCTGGTGATGCAGAATTATTAAGGGCTGATTACTCTGTCTTGGCAGATATAATCAGTCAACTATTCCGCAAGTGTGTCCTTTTCTGGACAGTAATTTGTCTGTAGATGAAAAGAGGCAATTCTTGCCTAGTGGCTGTTTCACCACAACTGGAGTGACTCCAAAGATGCTCAATTTCTTCTTAGAATCCAAGACAGGGAAGCTGTCAGGAGCAGACAGGTCTTTAATCAAAATGAACATTAATACAGAAATGTTTGTAATGTCAATTCTGTGGACTTCTGACATTTTTTTGTTTGTTTGGGTTTTTTTGTTTTTTTCGAGACAGGGTTTCTCTGTGTAGCCCGGGCTGTCCTGGAACTCACTCTGTAGACCAGGCTGGCCTCGAACTCAGAAATCCGCCTGCCTCTGCCTCCCAAGTGCTGGGATTAAAGGCGTGCGCCACCACCGCCCGGCGACTTCTGACATTTTTGAAAACCAACTATCTATGTAAAGCAATCTGGACTGTTGTCTGTTAACTCCTCTCAGCTATTTCTAATTAAAATATAGAAAACACCCTAACATTAGACCTCCTTATGGAGGTCACCTCTAGTTGACAGAGTAAGGCCTTTTTAGCAGAGGCTTAATAGTCCAAATTTTCTAGGATATCTAAGAGGTCCTATGTTTTTGTTTTGTTTCTGTTGCCACTGGAAAGTCATCTATAAACTGATGAAGAGGCTTTATCTTCAGATTTTAGCAAGACAGAATGTTGAACTTTATTATCAATAAAAAAAAAAGCTGGTGGGTTTCTCTTTTACTTCTAGGGTTACCCAGGGCTTGGGGAGGGGCCACTTTTGATCTTCAGCCCCTCCACCCCCTATCTCCTTCTTCTGAAGCTGTTTTAAGCATCTCTTATGGTCTTCTGGTTTGGCCTTGGCTGCCAACAGGATCTTTGCCAGGTCTGTTGCTTCTGTCCTCTCATCTGCTTCTGTAGTCTCTCTCTGCCACTATCACTAAAACTCTCAGACTCCTTTCTCCTAACCTCTCAATTCTCTGAAGCTTTTTCTTAATAAAAGCCAGAGTGACTGCTGCCTTTCATGGGGGGAAAAACACAGCCTATAGTATCAATAACCAACCAGAAGGTGGTGCGCGCGCCACACACACACACACACACACACACACACACAAAACAACAACCCTCAGTACTGCACAAATGTTCACACAGACCTGGAAAATCACCATAACAACATAAGCCATTTATCTTTATACAAGTTTTCGTTACGCTCTGTAGGTCTCACAGAAAGTTTCTAACATTCAGACAAATTAGCCGCCACACAAATCACAAGCTTTTGCAACTGCACAAGTACCTCCTCAGGCCACTTAGAAAGCTTCTGACACTCAGATTCTTCAGCATGATTCAAACCTAGAAGAATTACCATGGCAACACAAGCCACCAGGTTCCACACAAATAAATCATCTCAGCACGGCTAGAAGGGTTCCACTTTGTTGTTGTTGGTTTGTTTGTTTGTTTTTGTTGTTTGTTTTTGTTTGTTGTTTTAGAGACAGGGTTTCTCTGTATAGCTCTGACTGTCCTGGATCTCACTCTGTAGACCAGGCTGGCCTCGAACTCAGAAATCTGCCTGCCTCTGCCTCCCAAGTGCCGGGATTAAAGGCATGTGCCACCACTGCCCGGCAGGGTTCCACATTTACCTCTGCACAAGCTTGCTTCTGTTCCGCTCTGCAGATCTCACACAGAAAGCTCAGACAAACTCAGTGCTCAGATAGGGAAAAAGCAGGAAGTTTAACACAATATTACAAACATAAAAACACAAATACCTAGACTAGTTTTGCCAGCTTTAAGATCCTCCAGATTGGTAGTCCTGTGTGTCATGGGGGAACTTTCTGGTCAATGCACCAAAATGTTGTGCTGGGGAAATGTGGGGAGAAAAAGGCTGTGGTGGTGTCCCAGAGACTTTCCACACCAGCAGGTCCCACAAACAGGAGAAAGGTCTGGAGTTTCAAAGACTGGAAGCTTTGGTGACGGCAGGCCCCAAAGACACGAGAATGTCCATATGTCCATAGTTCCAGAAGGGTTTATTTTCATGGAGATGGATCTGAATGTACACCCCCCACTCCCCCACCTCCCTTCCCCCCCCCGGCCCCCCCCTCTACCTGTGCACTTTGGGAGGGGCTGTAATGGCCTACATGACTGAACCATGTAAGTCCTTGGAGACTAGACTGTGTGTCAGGACTCTGGGTTCTGGGGACATGGCCAAACTCCTGCCGTTTCTCCCTTGGAGTCTTGGGGTTCCAGACCCATGCCCAGCCAAGAACCAAGATACCCTTACACAGTCCCACAGGGAAATGTTAGTGATCCCCCCAAAACAAACAGGAGCCGATCTGATGTAATTCACAGCAGGATCCTTATTCTATTCGAGTTAGCTTACCCTCCTGCCACCCAAGGGACCACTGTCATGCAGGATGGTTTTGGTAGTGGGGAGTCCCAAATGTCTATTGGGGCAAGGCTTTAAAGTAAACAGCAAGCAGGGGGTACATGTGCAAGCATCTAATTGGAAAGCAACTGTGGTCTGAAGTCATATCATAAACTTGACTTCTGCTTTCCTCTGCATTGGTGGTCATTAGGCAAGGGGTAGGCTTGTAACCTGGGGTGCAAGGGTGTTGGGGAAATAACCTGGAGACACTGGTCTTGTTGAGGGTGTAACCTGGAAACTCTGGTCTTGTTAAGGATTAGCCTAGAGACTGGAGCTAGGCTGGGGTTTTGTTGGGGGCAACTTGGAAACTAATGCTAGATACCAGCCTGTTAGTTTACCTGAGTTTAAACTTAGGTCAGGTTCTCTAAAATGGAGTCTGAACTTAAAAGATTTGGCTTCTCACTTCCACTCTCATTGGTGTTGGAATACATATTCTAGAGATGAATGCAATGGATGCTTGAATTCCCCTTAATGGCCTGTGATTATCAGTCCCGAGGCTGCTGTGTGCTTGGTGCTGCATTTGGGATAGCTTGCATTTCTTTTGTGTAACTCTGCATGATTAGCTTCCTGCTACTCCAACCTACTGTGTGATAGTTTCTTCTGATTTTTGTCTCATTTCCCCTCAGAAAACAATATAAAGCACTGTACTTCTTAATAAACTTGCTTTGTATGAACCATCAGGTCAGGCAAGATCTCTGGATCCTAACTTTCCTAGCATCTTTATTTTTCCCATCTCTGCACCTCCCCCTCAAGCATCTGTCACTGAAGAATGGCCTGTTGGTTCAAGCCAACCTTCTCTGTCACTGTGCAGATATAGTACAGGGTATCTCACACCCAGGTAATGAGGAAAATCTAAGCAACCAGAAACCCTTTGTTTGCTTTTATTTCTGCCAGTGTAAAAAGCTTACTAACTTGTGGTCTCATTTTTCACCATAGGGGGAAAAATCCCATTCAGACTTACCTGTAGGTTCCAACTTTTGTTACCATATTTCTGACATTAGACACAAAAGTATGCTCAGTGAGTATCTACTGGTTCCTCAAATCAACCAGGTATCTCACAGTTGCAATCCTTACACACTTAGTGGAGACCTCACATGCTCATGACTCAGTCCCATAACTGTCCATGAATCAGGATAAGAAGAAAAACTATGAGGACATAGGATGGAAAAAGAGTCCCTCACCCTACAGTCAGGTTGAAGTTGGTCACTTGTTGAAAGTCAAGATATTTGGCAGAACATAATTTATCATAAAGACTGCTTTCATAGACAATATTCTTCTTATACATAGACATTTCAAGACTACTTAAAATATTTTAAAATTATCTATACATATGCTTGTCTGTGTGTGAGTGCATGCAGCTGTCCATAGAAGCCAACAGAGGGTGATGTATCCCATTACAGAAGGTTGTGTGCCAAGGAACTCAGCTTGGCTACTCTGTGACCACTATGCACTCTTACCATTGAGCCATTTCTCCAGTCCCCAAAATTAAAACAGAAATGATGAATGGATACAGCCTAACTTTACTATTTTTCTCAGATTTAAACCTTTGTCCATAGTGAGAATTCTGGAATTTTGGTTTCTTAAACAAAACAGACATAAGAATATGCTTTTGTTTTAATGCCATGTGTGCTTTAAAAATACAAGAATATTATAATGTTTTATTATAATTCAGGTGTGGGGATATGGGGCTACTTCACTGCAGCTGTGATTTGCCTTGTGTTCTAACAGAGGCATAGTTTTGCTAGGTGCAGATAGTTTCTGCTATTTTTTTTGTTTGTTTGTTTTTGTTTTTTGTAGACAGGGTTTTTTCTGTGTAGCCCAGGCTGTCCTGGAACTCACTCTGTGGACCAGGCTGGCCTCAAACTCAGAAATCCGCCTGCCTCTGCCTCCCAAGTGCTGGAATTAAAGGCGTGCACCACCACTGCCTGGCTTAGTTTCTGCGATTGTATGACATTTGGAATTCTGTAAATTTTTTCAGAGACTGTGTAAATGCTGGAGTCCTAATAATTGGGGTTGGTGGTTATTCAGGGGGGTTGTGGATTGTTAGTAGTCATGCTCCAAGAAACAAGAAATTAGATTCACATCTCTCTTCTCTATCCTACTTTCTATCTAGTGATGGGAGGGTTAAAGGGTGGGAAAAAGAACCCACAAAGTAGCAAAGACTGACTACAAACAAAAAGAAATTAGATACATAGATAGCTCTCTCTCCTATCCTTTCTATCCATTGATAGGGGTAAAACTGGGTTGGGGGAAGGGAATAAATGGTGAAAAAAAAAATCTACAAAGTAGCAAAGGTCAGCTACATTTGTCCTAAGTGATAGACTGCAAGGGGACTGTCACCTGATAAGGGGAACTAGAGGGCCAGGCAGTGGTGGCGCACGCCTTTAATCCCAGCATTTGGGAAGCAGAGGCAGGTGGATTTCTTAGCCTGGTCTACAGAGTGAGTTCCAGGACAGCCAGGACTACACAGAGAAACCCTGACTTGAAAAACCAAAATAAATAAGTTAAATTTAAAAAGGGAGGGGGAACTAGAGGATCTTGGTTCTAATAGAAACCAAGAACATTTTGTGTGTGTGTTGCTGGACAATCATGTTAGGCTCTTCTACTGTGCTATGTTGTCATTTCTCTAAGTATTTCTTCCATGAAAAAGAATATTGTGGCAGTATGAACAAAAATGGTCCCCATAAACTTACATAAAGGCTTGGCTCCCAGTTAGTGAAATTGCTTGGTAAGGATTAGGAAATGCCTTGTTAGAGGTGTGTCACTGGGGGTGGGCTTGAGATTTCAACAGTCCTTGCCATTTGCAGGTGAACTTTAAGCCAGGCTCAGTGTCTCTTCCTGCTGCCTGTGGATACAAATGTAGAACTCTCAGCTACTTCTCCAGCACATCTGCCTGCCTGTATGCAACCATGTTCCCAAGCATGTACCTCATTGTGATAATGGACTAAACCTCTGAAAATCTAACCAAACCCCAATTAAATCATGGTGTCTCTTCACAGCAATACAACACTAACCAAGACAACAATCAAACTTTATTAAAAACATTTTTCTAGGAGGTAGAAAGAATACAAGTCAGAGGATGTGAAATGCAGTCTTTTGTTCATTATATGGCTATTCAGGAATTCGAAGTGTTTGTGATTACCTGCATAGGGTTAAGACAGTCAAAATTCTAGCATTGATTGGGTAGTATCTCCAACCTTTACCCTTTACTGAGGAGCTACTGGCAGTTGACAGCTTCTGAGGAAGTGGCTATGCTCATGCACACATGAGCAGCAGTAACTGGATTTAATGGGTTGGAGAGAGAAAATGGAGTAGTATGCTCAGAACTCATTGTAGATATGAATGAAATTATTAAGAATAAAGAAAAATTTAACAAACAAAATGTTTTTATCAGATAGACAATATAGCCCAGAACTCAAAACTCTTGATCTTTAGTTTTGAGCTTCTCAAGTACTGTAATTATAGGTATATGCCATCTCACACAGGAAAATAGAAAGCTACTATGTGTTTTTCATATTTAATCTTCTGATTCTATGTGTATTGCTGCATGTGGGCCATCTGAAGATTCCATTTTTGGTATATCATTTTTAGTCAAGGGTTTTCTCTCCATATTGTTATTTTGCATTTGCAAATGGATGGATAACATTCCTCATGCTATGGATTATGCATTTTCATGAATTTTAGAAAGTCAAGTGATAATGAAGTGTTTCCATATTTTATTATTTAGGATTTCTCTCCAGTTTAAACTTCTCCATGTTTGTTAAAGAAGCAGAATAAGTGAACATTTTTCTGTATTATATACAGAAGTTTTCTCCAGTGTGAATCCTTTCATGGTATCAAAAAAAACTAGGGTCAATGAAAACATCCCATAATGGATACAAACCTCCGGTTTCTTTCCAGTGTCAGCTATGTCATGTATTTGAAAGGAATCAGAGTAACTGAGTTTCCCCACATTTATTACACTAACAGAGACTGTTTTCTTGATGAGCCTTTTCATGTTTCTGAACGCTACTGTAACAACCAAAGGTTTTCCCACAACACTTACAAATATAGGGTTTCTCTTCTGCGTGAACTAAATCATGCCTTCGAAGGGAACTGGACAAAGTGAAGGCTTTCCCACATTGCTTGCATACATAAGGTTTCTCTCCACTGTGAGTTCCTTCATGTATGTGAAGGGAAGTGGAACGAGCAAAAGCTTTCCCACACTCCTTACACACATAAGGTTTTTCTCCTGTGTGAATTCTTTTATGTATCTGTAGGTAATTCGAATGAGTAAAGGCTTTCCCACATAGCTTACATGAGTAGGGTTTCTCTCCAGTATGAGTTATTTTATGTATTTGTAGGTGGCTAGAACGAGTGAAGGCTTTCCCACACTGTTTACATAAGTAAGGTTTCTCTCCAGTGTGGCTTCTTTGATGTATGTGAAGGTAACTGGATTGAGCAAAGGCTTTCCCACACTGCTTACACACATAGGGTTTTTTCTCCTGTATGACTTCTTTTATGTATTTGCAGGTGGCTAGAACGAGCAAAGGGTTTCCCACATTGCTTACAGATGTAGGGTTTCTCTCCTGTGTGAGTTCTTTTATGTATTCGAAGGTAGCTGGATTGAGTAAATGCTTTCCCACATTGCTTACACACATAGGGTTTCTCTCCTGTGTGACTTCTTTCATGTGCTCGAAGGGTACTGTAAGAAGTATAGGCTTTCCCACATTGCTTACACACATAGGGTTTCTCTCCAGTGTGACTTCTTTCATGTGCTCGAAGGGTACTGTAAGAAGTATAGGCTTTCCCACATTGCTTACACACATAGGGTTTCTCTCCTGTGTGACTTCTTTCATGTGCTTGAAGTGTACTGTAGGAAGTATAGGCTTTCCCACATTGCTTACACACAAAGGGTTTCTCTCCTGTGTGACTTCTTTCATGTGCTTGAAGTGTACTGTAGGAAGTATAGGCTTTCCCACATTGCTTACACACATAGGGTTTCTCTCCTGTGTGATTTCTCTCATGGGCTTGAACATTACTCTGTCTCTTAAAAGATTTCCCACATTGTTTACACACATGGTTTCTTTCTCTCGTATGGATTCTTTTATGATTTTGAAGAGAACTGAGATACTTAAAGGCTTTATCACACTGTTTACAGACATAGGGTTTCTCTTGTGTATAAATTTCTTCATGCTTCAAAAAGCTTTGGGGAGAACCAGAAGCCACTCCACAGTCGTTACATGTACATGGCTTCGCTCCATGTTCTTTATACTCATGTGTTTTGCATCTAGTCTGACCTCTGAGGGATACATTTAGAAATGAATGACCAGTGATGTCTTCTCCACACATATAGCTTTCACAGGGCTTTTCTCCAGTTTTCTGGCTCACCACGGGATCTGGAATCTCACTGAAAATTTCTTCCCATTGATTATCTTCATACTCACAAAGCTTCTCTACCACTTGATATCTGTAACACAAGTATAGACAATTACAAAATGATTTTACATTTACTTAAAGGTAGAAGACTTACTCCCTTACATTATCAGGAAAAGTGTAAGGCTTTACATCCTAAATAAATGGTACAAAATGGAGAGGTGGCTCAGTAAGACAGCTTAATTACCACTATCAAAGCAGTGGTAAATCATGTAGGGTTTCTCTGTGTTTTCTCCAAAGTTAACTATTTTACAAACATTGAAAAATCTATGTTACAGTCAGACAGTGGTAGTGCATGTCATTAATCCCAGCATTGCAGGGGCAGGGGGAAGAGCAAGGGGAGAGGGAGGGGCAGGAACATTTCTAAGTTTGATTCTAAGTGAGAGTCAAGCTTCCTTGCTTGGGCCTTCCTTCTTGTGTAGCTTCTTTGGCTCTCTGGACTGTAACATGGTACCTGTATTTTAGGGCTAATATCCACTTATAAGTGAATACATACCATGCATGTCCTTTTGGGACTGGGTTACCTCACTCAGGACAGGAGCAGGTGGATTTCTAAGGACAGCCTGGTCTACAGTGTGAGTTCTAGGACAGCCAGGGCTACACAGAGAAACTCTGTCTCAACCAAAACAAAATAAAAACCACTACCACCAAACAAATAAAAAACCTTTTACAACTTTTACAACTACTTTGGAAATCAATTTGGCAGTTTCTTAGAAAACTGGGAATAGTTCTACCTCAAGACCCAGCTATCTCACTCGTAGGCATACAACCAAAAGACGCTCCAACATCCCACAAAGAAACTTGCTTAAGTATGTTCATAGCATCTTTAATTCTAGCAGCCAGAAAGAGGAAACAACCTAGATGTCCCTCACCTCAACATGGATAAAGAAAACGTAGTACAGCTACATAATGGAATACATTAAAAACACTTATTAAAACCAAAGACATCATGAATTTGGCAGGCAAATGGATGGAACTTGAGAATATCATCCTGAGTGAGGTAACCCAGTCCCAAAAGAACATGCATGGTATATGCTCACTTATAAGTGGATATCAGCCATAAAAGACAGATACCATGTAACTCCACAGACCCAAAGAAGCTAAACAAGAAGGAAGGTCCAAGCGAGAAAGCTTGAATCTCACTTAGAAGGGGGAAAAATAGCTGTAAGAGGCAGACAGAAGGAGGGAACTGGAAGGTAGGCGGCATGCGGAGGGGAATGGGGGTTTCAGGATCAAGTGTGAGGAACTCTACAGGAAGACCAACATGTTGAGTCAACTAACCTGGACTCATGGGGCACTCAGAGACTGAGCCACCAATCAAAAAACATACATGGACTAGACCTAAGCTTCTCTGTACATATGTAGCAGATGTGCAGCTTAGTCTTCTTATGGGTTCTGAACAACTGGAACGGGAGGTTATCCCAAAAGCTGTTGCCGGTCTGTGGGATATGTTCTTCTAGCTGGGCTGCCTTGTCTGGACTCAATGGGAGAGGAAGCAACTAGCCTCACAGGAACTTGAGGTGCCAGAGTGTAGGGATACTCGGGGTAGGTGGGGGGGAGGGTAACTTGTTCAGCCTGTTCAGAGGAGAAAGGGAGAAGGGGATGGAGGAAGGATTGTGGGAGGGGGTGACTGGAAGGGGTCAGTGAACAGATGTAAAATTAATAAGTAAATAAATAAATAAGCAACCCCCCCAAAAAAACAAAAAGAAAAAAGAAAAAAGAAAATCTGTTACATTTATAGTTTAAGCATTCTTCATCCAAAACACATAGGACAAATATGTTAGATTTTAAAGTCTTAGAACAATATAAGAGGTGAGACCTAAATGCAAACATATACCTTGCATCCAAAACTTCAAGGTAATGTCAAAAATCTCTTTAATAATTTTGGGTATGAAACAAAGTTTATATAACATTAAAACTTCAGAAAGTGGTATCATATTTATACTTCAATTCATATTTAAAATTTTGAATTACAGATGCTCAGTCAGTAGGTATATTTAAAGATACTGTAAAAGTAAATCACTTTGAAGCTTGGCTTACTTTGTTTTGTTTGAAATATTTTTTGCAATTCTAAGCTTCCTGAGAAGTATTACTTTTTCTTGTGAATGTAAATTACCTTAGATTTCCCCCAGGATTTTTGTATGCATTTTCAGTGTTCTGTTCTCCCAATTTCTGTCCTAAAAGTAGACCCAGAAAACCCATTATGAATTATTATGCAAAATATGACAAGTTCCTGTTACACTGTGACCATACCAAGTTGATTCATCTAGATACTCCATTTTCACATCCCAAGTCATAGGACAGCATTGATGGGCAGTGCACATTGTTCTCTGAATGAGGGAATTATGTAGAGTGGAAATTTCTGGTTTCTTTGGAGACTTAGGATATAATGATGTTTTGATGGGCAAACAAGTGGAAGAATGTTTTGCAGAAGGGGACATAGGTGAAAAGATGTTTTGCTATAGCAAAACATGAAACAAATGAAATCAAAACACATGAAAGGACACATGATGTTCAGAAGGAATATAAATATGATGCCACAGAGAGTGGGAAGTTGAGTATTGGTTCACTTTGCTCCTCCTCACTAGTCTTCACAGTCAATATGCATGTATTTGCTCACCTTACATTGTATTGCTGAGCTTTGCTTGTGGTGATTTCATAATAGAGAGAAACTCACCAAAGAACTTGTGAGGTTCATGCGGCTTCTTGCCGCTTCTGTGGACTTGGACTAACTGGTGAGCCTTACAGTTTCTTCTGGATTGAACTGCCCTTACTGATTCATGTGTGGTCTGCCAAGTGTTTGATGTTTGCTAGTGGACTGGACTGAGAACAATGAAGATTGGAATTGTCCCCCAAAACTATTTCTAAACAGATCCACTTTCCCCCATATCCTAATAACCTTTGTCTTCCACTACCTCTGGTGGGTGGTAGGCTAGAGGGGAGGTTGGACCCGTATTAAAGTAAGCTGTGAAAAATATATGCCTACAATTTTATCCCCCTTACCTATATCATGCAGGTTCCTGATGGTTTCTCTCATCACAGCTCTGTAAAGATTTTCCTGTGAAGGATTCAGCAGAGTCCACTCCTCCAGGGTGAAGTTGACTGCCACATCCTCAAAGGTCACTGACTCCTGAAATAAACCACGTATGTTTTCAGGAGCAAGGCGAAACTGGCAGCACTCAGGACCCATACTCAATTCCTAGGAAATGCTCATGATGTTGGGAACACCTGACATTTATTCTGTGAGTTGATTGCTATGTTATGTTCACTATCAACCACTTTTTTGGTGCTAGATTTGAACACTGTGTTGAAGAACTAACAGAACAGTAACATCTGGTGTCTTGTGATAAGTTGCTGGGCCATCCTAAGTTTTCACTGCATGTACGATCTCTTTTACTTGTGTCTAGATGATGGGCCTCATCACTATAACTGCCAAGAGGAGCTTAATTTGCCAAAACACTTCTTGTATTTGTTTTACTAACATCTGCTCTGAATGTTGGTCCTTGTTTTAGATGCTCAGTAAACAGCCCTCCAATTTCCCTGGGATATGTCTTTAATGAGCTTCTTCTATAGACACATCTTCACACCTGTTGAAACAACATGTTCCCTGAGAAATATACATTTTCTGTGATTACACTAAAAAGCAACATTTGGAAGTGTGAATATAATATCCAGTAGTTCAAAATGAATTAAATGATATATAAGATTAAAGAAAGTGTTCTATAGCACAATAGTGTAATTATCATTAAAAACAATTTAATGCATATTTCAGAACGTAGCAGAGAAGAATTTGACTTTCTAACACAGTGGATGCTGAGTTATATAGCACACACAGGAAGCAGGCTGATGATAGAATAGGTACTGCCGAATGCTGGCAGAACTTGACAAAACTTTAATACATGTGGGTCAAGGACAAACTGATATCTAATTGGATACTGTATTACATCTGTATTTCATGTTTAGTAATCAACCCACTGTATAATTAAAAAAAAACAGTAAGGCCCTAAGCTTTGAAAACTCAGCCAAGTCTTTAGGACAGGGAATTTTCTTATAATAAAAACAAGTTGTGTTAGTGCATGTCTTTAATCCCAAACGGTGGGAGGCAGAGGCAGGCTGACTATGTGAGTTCAAGGTCATGGCTTGGTCTATATAAGGAATTTCAAACTAATCAAGGCTTCGTAGTGATCTCTCTCCTGGAGAGAGCAAGTCAGTGAGGTAAGGGTGGGAATGAATGAATCAAGGAGAGCATGGGCATGTAAGATGGCAACAGAGCTGGATAGAGCTGGCCTATGGCTTCAGGAGCTGCCATTCTGGCCTGACAGCAGTCCTGGGCAGCTAGTGTGATCTCTCCCAGATATAGTTTCCATGCTCAAGAGAGGAAAGGGACCCAGGATCCAGGCCATGATGTATCCTTGGTAGATTATGCTTAGATTTGGTAGTCATGAAGTCTACATGGGTCAAGAAAGCTGTGGCCAGGGTTGAGAGATGGCTCAGAGGTTAAGAGCACTTGCTGCTCTTCCAGAGGTCCTCAGTACAATTCCCAGGAACTACGTGGACATTCAGAACTATCTATGAGATCTGTTGCCCTCTTCTAGCATGCAGGTATTATATATATAATTTTAAAAAAAAAGAAGAAAGAAAGAAAGAAAGAAAGAAAGAAAGAAAGAAAAAAGAAAGAAAGAGAGACAAAAAGCAAGCAAGCAAGCAAGCATACAAGCAAGCTAGCTAACTAGTTAGCTGTGGTCAATTCTGTTCAGCAGGGAGTAAAATCTTTATGACACGGAAGCCTCTCAGGTCCCTGCACAGGAAGCTCTTTTGGGGTTAGTGAGCCCTGTGACATCAGGAACAGCAGAGATGAGATGGGAAGAAACGTCTCCAGAAAAAACAAATACAAGAGATACAAAGAGGTCTTGGGGCAGTGCTGGAGAAGAATATCCATGGGTATCTGGCTATTGCTAGCCTCTTATATTCATCCTGTCCCTTTAAGATACTAGTTATTTTAAGAGGCCAGATCCCACAGCCTAAAGACATCAGGCCACCCTCATGTAGCTTTCCCCCTGGGACAGTGTTAAGAAACTATTTTGTGGCCAGGCAGTGGTGGCTCACGCCTTTAATCCCAGCACTTGGGAGGCAGAGGCAGGTGAATTTCTGAGTTAGAGGCCAGCCTGGTCTACAGAATGAGTTCCAGGACAGCCAGAACTACACAGAGAAACTCTTTGTCCAAAAAAAAAAAAAAAAGGCTATTTTGTGGTATGGTTTTCACAGACTCTAATTTATGGCCCTAATCATTACCTGACTATTCCATATTCCTTGTTAGTAGGCTATCTCAAACTGAATTACATGGTATAGGGATTATTGCTACACCAACAGGATAGAAAAGCCATAGTTTCCCTTATTAAGGGGCCTTCTCTGAAGGCTCTCTTTTCTGCCCCCCAACCCCAACATAATGTACTTGTTCCTTTCTAATACTCTCCCCAATGAAGACCCAATCCTGGTCTGAGGCCCTTTATCCTAATAGACCTCATTCCTAGAGGGTAAATGTATGAGATTCCCCATCTGCTGCTTCCCTTTCTGAATCTAACACTGAAGACTATGTGAATTTTTCCTTGATTTGTAGGAATGCTTGGGATGTCATTTGAAGTGCTGAAGGCACTACACGCAGGATGCTTCTCTGCCGTAGTAGCTATGACCAGAATGCATGAATCTCAGTGTTTTCAGGTGTGTGGGGTCTAATATCTGTACCATAGTATGAATAATTTTCTGTTGGAATCTCCAAGAATCAAGTCATCCTAGAAGGCACCCAGAATACTAAAAAATTCCAAATGTTTGTCTGGGCAGATGGCTTAGCAGTTAAGTGCTTGTCAGTTTAGATTCTCTGAGAGCCAGTAAATGCTGGGTAGGTATAATGGCCTCCTTGTAATTACAGCTTTGGAAGTTGGAGACACGAAGTCTCTAAAGCAAGCTAGCTAGCTAGCACCACTACCCATTTCAGTGAGCCCTGGCTTTAAGGCCTTGCTTAATGAATAGAGTGTAAAAGTGATTTAGGATGATTCCTAATACTAACCCTGGGCTTTCTCATGCAAATGTACACTTACATACATGAAAAACAGAAAAAGAAAAGAAAAAAGTAACTTTGATTCCAAATGTTTACTTTTCTGGTACCAAAAGTTATCGAGGGGGCTGGAGAGATAGCTCATAGCTCAGAGGTTAAGAGCATCGACTGCTCTTCCAAGGTCCTGAGTTCAATTCCCAGCAACCACACGGTGGCTCACAACCATCTGTAATAGGATCCAACGCCCTCTTCTGGTGTGTCTGAAGACAGCTACAGTGTGTTCATACAAATAAAATAAATAACTCTTTAAAAAAAAAAAAAGTTACCGAGAAGAGACAGGGACCAATGTAGGAATTCAGTAAATTAAAGAGCAAGTGTATGGACATCACACAAAACCAGAGCAGAACTGTTGCCTACTGCAGATTACCACCCTGACTCTATCTTCCCAGTTGTCATAGGAATGATATTTATTCTGTTTATTACTGAGGTAAGACAGGCAGCAGCATCAAGACAGATTGTTGTATCAACATTCCCCTATCCTGGGTGGTCACAGCCCACATTGGAGAACTATGTAACTCATCCTGCACTCAGCTCCCAGTGTTCAACCCTCATTCTCTTTGCAGAAGCAATCTCACTATGTAGTCTTGGCCTGGGGCTCTACATAGCCAGGGCAAGTCTGCAAATGACAGAGATCTGCCTGTCTCTGCCTGCAGAGTTGGGACTAAGAAAGCATATGCCACCACAATGGATGGGTTTTTCTTTTTCTTTTTTTCTTTTTTTTTTTGGTTTTTTGAGACAGGGTTTCTCTGTGTAGTCCTGGCTATCCTGGAACTCACTCTGTAGACCAGGCTGGCCTCGAACTCAGAAATCCGCCTGCCTCTGCCTCTCAAGTGCTGGGATTAAAGGCGCGCACCACCACCGCCCGGCTTAATGGATGGGTTTTCAATTCTTTGACTGGCAGCATCCAGGATTTCCAATTTCCCTGAGAACATAACTACTATTTCCTATCTCTCAGGGAAGTTCTTATTCTAGTCTGTTTGTAAGAAGAGCTCAGTTTTATATCTGACTAGTAATGCACATCTGGTTTGGTTTCCTGTGGTGCCTATTATAGGAGGTAGAAAGATTGCATCAAAGGAGGGAGGAAGGGAGCCCTATGATTTATAAAATTTTAATGTAAAATTCTGTATTTGAAAGGAGAAAAATAGTTAAATGTCTTGACAAATTGAAAGATGTCAAAATTAATGGGTACAAAGACAATAAGGTAGAAGGAAAGTATCTGTAATACAAGAAATCAATAAGGATGAATGTGCTGAGTGTAAACTAAACCATCACATCAGTAAAGATGGAAAAATTACTAAAACATTTAAACCACATGGAAAGACACAGCCACTTGATAATTAATAGTTGAATAAATACTAAGTGGATCCCATTATATACCATGAGGACAAAGTTCAGTCAATTAAATAATATTAAGCGATGACCACAGAAAAGTTACTCAGGAATAAAATTTGAAGGAGGGCTGGGGCTGTAGCTCAGTTGGTACATGGTAGATACTTGTCTAGCATGCATGAGGCCCTGGGTTTAAATTCTAGTGCTGCAAAAACCAGGGGGTAGTGATGTGCTCATAGAATCCCAACACTTGGAAGGTGAACAAAAGGCTATCAGAAATTCAAAGTCAAGCTTGGCTATAAACTAAGTTTATAACAGCCTAGGATATGTAAGATCCTAGTCTCAAAAAAAAAAAAAAAATACGTTTGCAATTCACTATGATTTGAGCCTGACCATGACTTAAAGTCCAGTCGTTTCCAAAAAAGCATTTGTTACTGGAAAAAGGAACAGAGGTGAGAGCAGTATTTAATCCAAGAGTAAAAGATAAACCTGAAAACCCTCAAGTACCATACGTAGAGATGACGAAAATTTAAAAGTTCTTGCCTTAGACCTTAAGTCAGAAGGGATAAAGATCATACTATAAAGAAATAATCTACCAAGAGGATATTACAATCCTAGACGCGAGAGCCGCCAAAGACTTACATGTACCTATAGAAAACAACTGTGACTGTCCCTTGAGAAGCCCACTCACGCCTGGCTACGTCTTCCCACGATCACTTCCATTAATCTCTGCGTTTAAGATTTTTATTAACCATGTCTCGGGTCTGGAGAGATGACTCAGTGGGTGAGAGTGCTCGCTGAGCAAGGGTGAGAACCCGAGTTCAAATAAAAAACACCCAAGTAAACGCCAGACACGGGGACAGAGCCGGGAGGATCGCTGGAGCTTGCTAGCAGGCAGCCTAGCCACAGGCTCAGTAAGAAACCCTGTCTCACAGGAATAAGGTGGGCCGTGACAAAGCGGGACGCCCGGTGACCTCCGCTGGCCTCCGTGCACGGCGGGGCGTCAAGTCCCACTCGCAAGAACTGTCTCCTAACCCTGCAGCTCTGCTCCACACCATCCAGCCTCCAAATTCTTTTCTGCGGTGGAGCTCGGAATCCGGCTTTCGTCTGACTTCACCTAAGGGGAAAAGCAGCTCTTCTGGAGCCGCAGGCGACAGTGTGCCCTTCAGCCCCCGGCGCAGCGCTGTCGGGAGCCCCGGCGCGGCACCGGGATCCCGCCGCCCCGGACCAAGGGCGTCTCGCACAGCCCCGCCACTCGCCTGGCTCACCATGTCTGCGCCCGGGGCTGCTGCAGCTCTACAGAGGCTCCGGAACAGACGCTCGCACGGCCGGAGAGGCTCAGCAACTCGGACTTCCTCAGCCTGGAGCTGTGAGGAGGGAGGCGCCAGCAAGAAAGATGGCGGGTGAGGAACTTCCGCTCCGCCCGCCGGCGCTCCTGATTGGGCAGCTCACCGGCGTCGGCACCCGGAGTTTCCTGCCGACCTCACGAGCGTTCCTAGGGTCAGACGTCATAAGCCGAGGAAACTAAACCGTCCCGGACTCCCACAGTTGGTTGTTGAGAGCCGCCAGGAAGAGATGGCGGACAAGGAGCTGCGTCTCGGCGCCGAGACATTTTGTACCTGCCGCTCCTTTGGCCCTCATTGCTGGTGCACACAAATCCAGTCCCTGAGGCCTGAGTGACAGAATAAACTTATCCTCCCTTCTCTTACTGACACCACTCCCTCTCCGGTCAACAACACTAATGAGACTCATTGGGGGACACAAAGACACGAAAGATGAAAGGATTCGAGCGGGACAAGAGAGGGCAAAAGTTCTCCGTGTGTGAATATAAACAAGATACATTATGTACATGAATGAAAAGGTTATAATGGAACATTCCGTGTAATTAATACATGCTAATGAAAACATTAAAAACTATACGTTCCAGCTGTTAAAAAAAGTTCCAGCAGCTCTTCCACAGAGGAAATTTTTTTTTAGGAATGAGGTTTATTGTACAGCGCCTCAAGCTATGATCAGCCCCATAGGTGGATGGGACATCATTAGAAACAGTACAGTTAGCCGGGCAGTGGTGGCGCACGCCTTTAATCCCAGCACTTGGGAGGCAGAGGCAGGCGGATTTCTGAGTTCGGGGCCAGCCTGGTCTACAGAGTGAGTTCCAGGACAGCCAGGGCTACACAGAGAAACCCTGTCTCGAAAAACCAAAAAAAAAAAAAAAAAAGAAACAGTACAGTTTATGCAGATCTAAAACATAGGGCCTTAAAAGACGGGGCAGGCTTCCATTCAAAGCCTGGCAGGAGGGTAGGGGAGGAGGTGATAAGGGGAAGGTACAGATAAGGGGAAGGCAGAGGTGGACAGACTGACCTTAAGAAGGGGAGGGGAGAACAGAAGAGACTGAGAACAGCCTTCACGTCTGGACCAAATTCCCGAACTATCTATCCTCCTGAGGTGTCTCAGACTACTCTCTAGAACTAATAAAAAGGTCTGGTTTTTAAAATATTACCTTTTAGGGGGAGGAACTTTCGTACCACGTGATTTGGTTCAGCATAGTGTACTTGAAGGGGAGCAAAGAGGAGCCAGGTACTATAGAGAATTGTCACTGTACAGCACACTTAACTCTGTCCAAGAGAGAGCTGCATTAAAGTTATGAGATTGGGCCTAAAGGAGCAGGCTGGTAAAAAGAACAGCCACTTTGGCCCATCTTGAGGGGTGTTAGGTCTCACAGATACCTGGACAAATGGCTGAGGTGCCTATTAACAGATCGAAGCAGACACTGGGCAGCTCTCCCGGCACTTACTCCCTATCCTAAACCTCTGCTGGCCTGAGGCTGGTCTTCCTTTCCCCCCGGCCTCTGATCCTGTTATCTTTTGGCTCCTGGATCTCTCTTGGTCCTTTTCCCATTCTCTCCTCTCTTGCTCTCTGAAACCTCTTCTCTCATGGTCCAGTTTAGTCGGCTAGCTATGTTCAGTCTGGACCCTTCTAGATTTCTTTGGCTGTATTGTTCCTCTTATTTACAATAAACCTCAACCATAGCAAACAGCCTTCATATCAATATTTTTCATTCAGGGAGTAACCATTTCAGAACTTACTCTTTTTTTTTTTTTTTTTTTTTTTTTTATGTTTTTTTGAGACAGGGTTTTCTCTGTGTGCCCTGGCTGTCCTGGAACTCACTCTGTAGACCAGGCTGACCTCGAACTCAGAAATCCGCCTGTCTCTGCCTCCCAAGTGCTGGGATCAAAGGCGTGCGCCACCACTGCCCGGCCAGAACTTACTCTTGACTCTCCAGGGTAAGCATTTTACTTCTTCCTGTATGGTGGACCCTTTCAGCCTCTGTAGCCAGCCTCACAGAAATGAAGATATTTAAAAGAGACATGTCTTCTACCAGACTAATGAAATAATGAACCTCAAGAAATAGATATTTCCCCAAGAAGCTAAAATTTGGAGCAAAGGTGCCAGCCAGAAGGGGATTTATGACTTGTAAGTCTACTTTTCAGGACTAGGCTGAAGTCCAGACAATAATAGGTCAGTGGTAGGTAGAGCCAACCTAGACTGGGACTGCCTAGTTGTCACAGGTAGCACACCTGATTAGAGGAAATCTCACCCGAGCAATTGCTGCCACCCAACAGTGGGCATGTCACGTCTGTGCAGCATTTTCTTGCTAATGCAGGAGGGCCCAGTGCACCGTGGGGAGTACCATCTCTAGGCAGCTTTCCTGTCTTTAGAATCCAGAATTAAAACTTTTTCTTCTTTTGTGTGTGGTGCGTGTTTATATGCCTGCACACTTGTGGGTGCAGAGAAGCCAGAGGAGGACATGAGGTGTCATTCTCGTTCTGCATCTTATTCTCCTGAGAAAGGGTCTCACTGAATCTAGCGTCAGGGAGCGCAGCCATCATCTGGGTCTGGCCCTCTCTACGGACTTCACCAGTGTCTGTGGCTAAGCTCAGCTTTTTATGTGGGTGTTGCGGACCAAATTCAGCCCTCATACATGTAAAGCAAGCGCTCAATTTCACTGTGCCTCCCCTCCCCCAGGCAAGAGTTTTTCCATACATAAACAGGATCACACTTAGATTAAAGGCTAATATGAACTGACTGTAATATTAAAAGATGACTAATAGATATCACATTTGCTAAATAACATAACAGATTTATCATCTAGTCTTGTGTTTATGTGTGCCAGTGCCAAGAACACCGGCTGACATATTAGGCCAACAATGAAAGCTTTCTTTACATAGTGAATTTCCACAAAGATTGACACACACCTCAGCTTCTGTATGGTGTCACCTGCTAAAACCTACTTTTCTTTATAGCTCTGAGTGGGTGTTTCAACCTTGGTTCACCAACTCTCTTGTCTCAAAAATAGAAGTACTCACGTTTGCAGATAGTATGTTCTTACATCTACATACGATTAGAGCAGCTCCATGGTTTGTGTTTGCTTCTATGTTCCTACTTTACAACACTGTCAAGCAAGAGATGTTTGGAAGTGACTTCTGTGCAGTGAGACCTTTACTGCACTCCAGAGCTATGCAGGCCCCTTCTTAGGATTCTACTATGGCAACTTACCTAACGTTTACCTAGAGACGCAACACCAAGGGATGGTTATTAGCCTAGCTCTAAGTTCAGGGAGAGACATGGTGTCAAGGAACTGACTGAGGCAAAGAGTAGGGCAGGACATCCTCCTCTGGCCTCCAAAGGGACAGAAGCACACACATCTATGCACCTACCACACCCACCATGGTTACACATGCCACATGCGCGTGTATACACACACACACACACACACACACACACAAAATAATAAGTAAAAGAAAAATGATATTTCTGATGAACAAATCAGATATGGTATGTAGATAGATTCATTGCTGCAATCTATTACATTTGATGTGATCAAAGGCTTGGTACTGTTGATCTCTGGCCAGAGTACACTTAAACCAGTAGGATGTATCTTTTGGTAAGAGAAGTGAAGGGAAAATTATGATAAAAAGCTGTAACATAAATATGATAAAATTTACATAGGGATAGAACATTAATTAGTAGGATCCCACTACATAAGGAATTTTCATCAGCATTTTGGCAATAATGACTGACAAAAGGAAAAATCTGAAAAATTGTGAAGTTGATCTCTTTATGGTTATTTTGTAGATATGTTGTCAATATATAAAAAAACACACACACATATATATATATATATACTGTTGAAAATAGTTAAAACTATAAACTATGCACAGGATTCTTATTTGGCCTGTGGTGCCGTGGACCAGAGAGCCTCATCTACACTTCCCAGGATGGCCCTCACGTTGCTACTCTGATGCTCAAAGATGTCCAGTGATTTGAAGAATATTGATGCTAAAAGCTAAGAGCCATGCGACTAAGCAGCGGGCAGTTTTAGAAGAAACTGGAAACAAAGTTGGTCTAAGTCCATTCCAAGTTTAGGCTTCTACAGGAAACTCCATACATGCGCATTGCCTTCATGGACCAGTTCCTACAGGTTCCGCTGGTCTGCAGAGAGAAGCTGCAGCTGGTTGGGATTGCAGCTCTGCTTTTGACTTCCAAATGTGATGTTTTCTCTGAGTATTGAAGACTTTGTTTATATCACAGACAATGCTTACACCGGTTCCCAAATCTGAGAAATGGAGACTCTGATTTTGAAAGAGTTGAAATTGGAGTTGTGCTGGCCTTTGCCATTCTACTTGTTAAGGTGAGCCTCAAACGCTGGGAGGTCGATGTTGAACAACACACTTTAGCCAAGCATCTGATAGGGCTGGCACACATCAATGACATCACATTTCCCAGGCTGCAGCTGCTGCTTCCTGCCTGTCTCGGACAGTGCTGGGCCAAGGAAAATAGAATGTAAAGCAGCAGTATTACACAGGCTACATGGAGAGTGAAGCACTGGAAGTCATGCAGCACACGGCCAAGAACGTTGTGAAATCAATGAAAAACCTCACCAAGCTCATCCCCGTCAAGCATGCCAGCAGCAGACTCCTGAAGATCAGTTTCCCTCTCCTGAACTCTAAAACCATCAAAGACCTGGCTCCCCCTCTGATCGGCAGGCCCTAGGCAGTGGGGCTGCTCTCCTGCACTTTTTAGATTTTGTATATACTTTATCTAGTTTACATCACAAAACCTCTTCTCAGACTAATTTCCTAACTGTGTATTTGAGAAAAAAATAAAGCTATTGGTTTTCTTAAGGTAAAAAGAGGTGAAAAATAATTGAATCCACTTTAAAAGTCATTTGTTCTGAATTTATATATATATACACGATCCATGACAAGAGCGTAATAGGAAAATCCAGACTATTAATTGCCTTTTGTGTGAGCACCTAGCTTGTATGAGTGGAAGCCAGGGGACAACATCAGATATCCTCTTCTACTGCCTCTGCATCTTTGCTTGTGACATGGTCTTGCACTAATCTTGGTGCTTGTTTTTCCACCTAGATGGACTGGCTAGCAAGTCTCAATAATCTCCCAGCACCATCCCCACTTTCAGCAATGACATTATAGGCATGTTTTGGCTACATGTGGCTTTTTATATGGGTACTGGGGGTATGACCTCAGTCCTGATGCTTTTCCATTGAGTCACTTTCCCAGCCCAATTAAACATTTTTATGGGTCCATAAGACACAATTACTTTATAAATACATAAAAATTAAGACTGTTCACGTATTAGAAAGACATTTCAATTCAATGTTTAAATTAAAAGCAGGAAAAATTATTAACTGACTTTACTAATAGTGAAACTATAGATTAAGCAACATGCAACTATTTAAGTAAACATTATTAAATAATTTCACTAAAACATTTATTTTCAAGAATAAAATAAGGAGCACACTATACCTACGAATGTGCCACTGACAAACCCTCCTCTAAGCAGTGAAATTTCTAAAGCATTCTACACAAATTATTTTATACCAGGTTCTTCATATTAGTTGTATTAACAGAATCCTACTGCATCAGACTTTGACTTTGTATGCTACAAAAGACAATTCTACCTACATTTATAAGGTTTTGACTGTGCATTTTGATATACTGACCAACTGACGACTTACAGGTTTCTTCTAATCGACGTTCTTGATATGGTGTGCTCTTTTATGTGTGTGGTGTGCATGACCACGTGGATGAGTGTTGACACATGTGGGTACACACTGTACTTGCACATAGAGGCCAGAGGTTGATGTATGACAAGAGTCTCGTAGGGAAATCCAGACTGTTGCCTTTTGTGTGTTGGGTGTCTTTCTTAATCATTCTCCACTTCATTCTTTGAGAACTCTTACTGGACCTGAACTGACTTGAGTAGACTAGCCAACCAGCAAGTCTTAGGGATTCTTTCGTCTCTGCCTCCCGAGCGCTGGGATCACAGGCATGTGCATCATGCCTGGCTTTTGTACGGCTGCTGAGGATTTAAACCCAGGATCTCATGCTTCTATGGCAAAGGCTATACAAACTGAGCCATTTCTTCATCCCCATAGTGGTTTCTGAGAACTAAACTGAGACAAGTAGAGATAATCCCACATGCTTTACATTAATCCAAGTTAAATTCATTATGCCATCATGTTTGCTAGAAAGATCTGGAGCTTTCTTTTAGTCTCTATTTAGAGATACGTTTCCACTGTGTCGCCATTCATGTTTTGTTTAAGGGAACCAGAACATGCTAAGGCTTATTCACATAGCTTACAATCGTATGTTTGTTTGTTTGTTTTTTAAGTTAATGAAATTAAAACTTATTTAAAGAGAAGGTCGTCCAACGTAGCTTACACACAGTGCACCCTTTCATGGTATCTAAGGGAACCATGAGTACTGTAAGATTTCCCACATTGTTTACATACATATGGCTTCTCTCCAGTGTGAATTCTTTCATGGCATCGTAGGGAACTGTGATCAGTGAAGGCTTTTGCACAGAATTTACATACATATGGTTTCTCTCCCCTGTGGATTCTTTCATGGCGTTGAAGAGAACTGTGATAAGTGAAGGCTGTCCCACATAGCTTACACACATAGGGTTTCTCTGCACTGTGAATATTTTCATGGCAACGAAGAGAACTGTGATACATAAAGGCTTTCCCACACTGCTTACACACATAGGGTTTCTCCCCAGTGTGAGTCCTTTCATGGCAATGGAGGGAACTATGAAATGTGAAGGCTTTCCCACACACCCTGCATAGACAAGGTTTCAATCCACTATGGACTCGCTCATGTTTTTTCAGTGCGCTGCTCAACACAAAGGCTTTCCCACACTGCTTACAGCCATAGGCCTTCTCTCCCCGGTGAATCTGCTCATGGTATCGAAGAGCATTGTGATGCATGAAGGCTTTCCCACACTGCTGACATGCATAGGGCTTCTCTCCACTGTGAATCCTCTCATGACATTCAGAGAGTCCTGACGACTGAACGCTTTCCCACACAGCTTACACACATAAGGTTTCTCTCCACTATGAATCCTTTCGTGACACTGAAGAGAACTGCAATCAATGAAGGCTTTCCCACATACCTTGCATTCATAGGGTTTCTCTCCAGTATGAATTCGTTCATGTCTTCGCAAGGCACTAGAACAAGTGAATGTCTTCCCACACTGCTTGTATACATAGGGTTTCTCTAAACTTGAATCTTTTCATGGCACTGAAGGGAACTGTGGTCGCTGAAGGCTATCCCACATCGATTACATATGTATTTTATTCCATTCTGAGTTTGTTCATGACTTTCAACCTTCTTCAATGAAGAAAGACTTTCAGAAATTGCTTGCATTCATAGGGTTTCTCTCCACTATGGGTCCTTTCGTGACGGCGAAGGCCACTGGAATAAGTGAAGGTTTTGCTGCATTGCTTACATATATAAAGCTGTTCTCCACTGTGAATTCTTTTATGTGTCAACAAAGAACTGGAAGAGTGGAAGGTTTTACCACATACTTTACATATATATGGCCCACCTCCATTATGTGTTATTATGTGCTGTTGAATACCTGCAAGAGTCAAAGAGTCTTTCCCACTCTGCTTCAAAACACAGGGCTTTTCTGTAGCATGCATTCTTTCATGGCCCTGAACAAAACTGTGTCTGTTAAAATCTTCTTCAGTTTGCTTATATTTGTAAGTTTTCTCTTCACTGTGAGTCTTCATATGTTCCAGAAAACTGTGGGGAGAACTAAAGCATTTCCCACACTCCTTACATGCGCCTCGCTTCCCTTCGTATCCTTGACTCTCACATAGTTTGTCTTCAGGCTGAACTGAAATGGGAAGAGTCTTCCTTAATTTTCAGAGCCAGCTTCAAGGATCCAGTCTTCTTGCTTTTCTGCTAGAATGTAGATCCAGAAAAATCACTTTGAGTTAATACAACACTATAGAAAAATACTAGGTTTTAGGTAGGTTTCTGGCATAACAGGATCATGACTGGTTTATTTATCAAAATTTCTGTTATTGTACAAATCAAGGCGCTTCACTGATCAGCAAAAATACTGTTTTCTCATGGACTAAACAAAGCAGTGATCTTACTCTTACCTATGGCGGCCAGGTTCCTGCAGGTCTCCAGCATCACATCTCTGTGTAGCCTCTTTTGGGAAGAATCCAGCAAAGCCCACTCCTCTGTGCTGAAGCGCACAGCCACGTCCTCAAAGGATACAGACTCCTAAAAAACAACACAGTATTTTCAGGAGGAAGGGTGAGACTCAGCACTGGAACGCTAGACTCAGTGCATATGATGTTTATTGAATGCTGTGCTGTTTAAATGCTCAATCCAGGTAATGCACTCTTTAACAATGTAATTCTAATGCTAAGCTGCAACTTCATTATAAAGCAAAAGCAGATGCCTGTTATGCAGTCGGGTCATCCCAGTAAAGTCTGTTGCACCTGTCATAAAAAAAAATCCTACTAGGCTAGGCATAGCAGCCCATGCCTTTAATCCCAGCACTAGGGAGGCAGAGACAGGCAGATCTTGAGTTTAAGGCCAGTCTTACATAGTAAGTTCCTGGTCAGATAGGGATACATAGTGAGGCTTTGTCTTTAAAAACAAAACAAAACAACCTCCACTAGTCAACATCCATAATAGAGTTAGCACCAGCTGTCTGGAGATTAATCTTAAAAAATGCATAAGAACGGGGCTTGGAAATGTGCTTGACTCTCAAGCCGAGATCCTGAGTTATACACTTCCAACCCCCACCAATCCATATAAAATTGCTGGACATGGTGTCACACACTTATAATCCCAGTACTGGGGAGGTGGAGACAGGTGGACTCTTGGTACATAGTTGTCAGCCAATCTAGAACAATTGGTAGGCTTCAAGCATGCATGCATATGTACAAATGTGCAATTGTACTTGTGCAAACATATGCAACCATGTGCAAGAATTTAAAAAAAAAAAAATCAACTTCCCTTGGGGTCTGGAACCTAGAAATTGGATGGATTTCACCAGCATACTTGTGGAGAGGGGCTTAGTGTTCTAGTTTATGATAGCAATACACTACTTGTTTAACTCCCATTGTCTCTAAATGTCTTCAAGCTTCTGACATGATTATCAGAAGGATCCTACTTGATTAGAATGAAAAAATGATCTAGAAGATTAGTCTTCTTTTTTTTTTTTTTTTTTTGGTATTTTTCGAGACAGGGTTTCTCTGTGTAGTCCTGGCTGTCCTGGAACTCACTCTGTAGACCAGGCTGGCCTCGAACTCAGAAATCCGCCTGCCTCTGCCTCCCAAGTGCTGGGATTAAAGGCGCGCGCCACCACCGCCCGGCTAAGATTAGTCTTCAATAACCTGGTCTGACAGATAATTTAGAATAAAGACTTCATCTCCCAACTTCTTTCTTAGAAAATTGTGCACATCCTCTTTGACTGCTCATAGAAAACTTCAGAAAGCTTGTACTTGGTATCTTATAGGCAATCTTAAATATTTTGAAAGACCTATGAAGGATAATCTACTATGATAATACAAAAGGATTTAATTTTTTTTTCCTCAAAGATGCTAAAGGAAATATAAGTGAGGGGAATGGCATTGTTAGAAGGGGACCAGATATATTGAGGTAATATAATTATTTCTCAATATATCTTTATACAGTTGACTATTAACCCAAAAGATCTCTACATATAAATAAAGAGTATACCCCATAAAGAATGTCTCATGTGAATATAAATGAGCTGAATATTTTTCAAACAAAGAGTACTGGGCAAAAAGGGTTAAACAAAATAACAATATGTGGCTTCATTACCCTGATATCACAAATAGATTACCCAGAGATAGATAGATAGATAGATAGATAGATAGATAGATAGATTGATAGATAGACAGACAGATCAGCTGAGGAACTTCAGAGTTAAACTGCACCATAGATCAAATGCACCTAACAGCCATTTACAGGAACTCTATCAAACAAGTGCAAAACACACACTCTTCTCAGCATCAGACGAAAGCTTCACCAAAATGCATCACCTATAAGGTGATAAGGCATTAGCAAATCAAAAAACACACAAAAAAGCCAACTAAAAAAACCAAACAAACAACCACCCCACCCCACCCCCAAACCAAAAAACACTCTGAAATGCTTTCCTCCATTGTACAAGATCAAAATAGTTGACTTGCAAAATACTTAATTTGGAAAAACTATTAAGAAATCCAAGTCCATGAAGACAGCTAGTTGGTAACCTGCTTGCCACCGGAACACAAAGAACTAGTTTCTGATCCCTAGTGCTCACAGGAAAAGCTGGCCATGGCAGCACACACCAGTGCTGGGTACTTACAAGACTTGGACTGTGGAACTATTAGAGGAAAACAAAAATGAAGCCAAACTGCTTTGTAGAATGAATATATAATAATAAAAATAGATGAAAGGAAATCATTACTTGGAAACATGCCCACATTTTCCCCTTTCCCAGGAATAGAAACCACGTTATACACTGAAATGGAAAAAATAAAATTCAAGCACTTTGACAAGTCATAATCAAGTATGTGAAAAGTTTCCTTATAATATATGCAAATTAGTAAGTATAATGCCACACAGACAAAATCAAGAATTAAAAAACTGCATAACTGACTTTAGATGCAAGACAGTCTTTAATAATATTAAACACAGTGTCATGATAAAAGCTCAGAATCTAGTAGGCACAGGAGAATCATACATTAACATAGTAAAGGCTTGTATGACAGACACTAGGAATAACATTCTAACTGGGGAGGGGTACTGAATGCATTGTCTGAAAGATCAGAAAAAAAAAACACTAGGTGACAATTCATGACTCTTCTTGAATATAGTATTAAACTATTAGCCAGAGAAATTATGCAAGCAAAGGCAATAACAGGTATATAAATCAGAAAGGAGGAAGTCAAACCATCCTTGTTTCAATACATAAAGAGGAAAACCCAAACCTGTTACTATAGTGTACACCAGGAATCCCAGTATATGGGAGGCTAAGACAGCAGGATTAAGAGTTCCAGGTCAGCCAGGGGTACACATACTTTCTGTGTAAAAAGGAACACATATCCATGAAAAACAAGGACAGTTCAAAAGATTACACCAAAAAGGCCTCTAGATACTATAAAGCATTTAGCAAGGGTACAAAATCAACACTCAATGCCAGTACGTTTTCTCTCAACAAATGATGAACTATCTTAGAAATACACTGTCAGAAAGTCATAACACATATACACATAAACTAAAATGCCCAAGTCATAGTTCACTGATGATGTGAAAATGTTCTACAAAGGCTGTTTTAGGTCACAGAAGAAAGAAATAAAGAGAAAAGAGAGGGTTTGCAGTTGGGTGGGCAGAAAGGTGGGGAGATTGGGGAGGACTTAGGGGAGAGGAAAAGTGTAATCGGAATATAGGGTGTGAATTTTTTTTTCTTTTTTTTTTTTTCTTTTTTTTTTTTGGTTTTTCAAGGCA
Organism: Mastomys natalensis; assembly: GCA_021653895.1. Lineage (NCBI taxonomy): Eukaryota > Metazoa > Chordata > Mammalia > Rodentia > Muridae > Mastomys > Mastomys natalensis. The sequence goes on from JAJTUV010000903.1 coordinate 816,389, forward strand.
GGGTTTCTCTGTATAGCTCTGGCTGTCCTGGAGCTCACTCTGTAGACCAGGCTGGCCTCGAACTCAGAGATCCGCCTGCCTCTGCCTCCCAAGTGCTGGATTAAAGGCATGCGCCACCACCGCCCGGCGAAAATTTTTTTCAATAAAAAAAGAAAAAATAAGAAAGAAATTAAACAAGACACTAGAAGAGGAAAGAAAAGACTACCATGATCATGGATTAGGAGAATCAGTATTGTTAAAATGATTCAAAGTCATAATTCAGATTCAATGAAATTTCCATTAAATTATCACATTTTACACACAACTAGAAACAATTCTTAAAATTGCTATGAAAGTGCAAGAGACCCAGGGGAGCCCAAGGTATCCTCAGCAAAAAAGAGCACTGTATGCTTCATTTTAGCTGATTTCAAAACACACTGCAGGTCTGTAATGAAAATAAACAAAACAGAACAGAACGATGCAAAACCCGACAGAGTAGTGTCATAAATATAGATGTACAGTCCAATGGAAAAAAGAAAATAAAAATAAACCCACACGTTTGGCCAACCAAGGTGCCAAAAATATACACCAGAGAAAGAACAGAATAACCGATAAATAATGGAGTTAATACTGGATTTCTACATGGAGATGACTGAAACTAGACTCTGATCCTAGAGAAAAATCAATTCCCAGATTGTTCACTTGTTGCCTGAAAATGACTGGCTGATCAAAAAAGACAAGTATTAAGCCCGTACCTTAATACTGTTGTTGGCTTATCACTCCAAGACAAGCCCTTCTCTTCTAGCTACCGCTTGACATGTTTCACACTTCTTTTTTTTTTTTTTTTTTTTTTTTGGTTTTTCGAGACAGGGTTTCTCTGTGTAGCCTGGGCTGTCCTGGAACTCACTCTGTAGACCAGGTTGGCCTCGAAACTCAGAAATCCACCTGCCTCTGCCTCCCAAGTGCTGGGATTAAAGGCGTGTGCCACTGCTGCCTGGCTGTTTCACACTTCTTATCCCGGGCCTTCTCCCTATTTCTATAAAGTCAAATCTCAGCATTAAAAAAAGTTGAATCCCTACAAACTGTCCAACTGCATCACAGACGGCCATACTCCTTGTTTCTCACAGGGACCGGTGGATCGCCCGGTCCAGGGTCCAACGTCAGGGAGGACCTGGGAACCGAGGGATTTCAACTGTCAATCAACAGCAGCAACAAAACCATTTGGATGGAGAACAAATGTGTGGATTTCAGAGCTGCTTCCCACTGACTGGAAAGAGGAAAATCAGGTTCTACAAGGCAAAACAAAGCTACCGCGCATCGCCCCCAGCCCGCGCCGCTCCTGCACCGCACGCACAGTCCGGGGCCTCGGATCCTCGGCCGCCGCGCCGTCCAGCAGTCCGCGCGCAGCTGCAGTCTTCGCCGCGCTTCCCGGGAAGGAGGGACCCGCTTGCACGCCCCGCATCCCCGATGCTCACCATAGCTGAGCTCCGGACCTCAAGGAGCCTCACGCGGCTCCAGGGAGGAGCGTCCTCCAGCCGCCTGAGGTCCGGCGACCCCAAACTCCCTCAGCGGACGGACAGAGACAGCAGTGCCGGTGGCGTTGCCATGAAGAAAGATGGCGGGTGAAGAACTTCCGCTCCGTTTCCCTGGCCTCCTGCGACCTGACTCTGATACTGGGTTTGGCGGTCATGAGGAAACCGAAGCTCAACAGTTTGGGACTCCATTAAGTAACAGAACAGAGTCGCAACTACGGCGGCACTAGAAAGAACGATGGCGGTGACGCTCTTCCGCTTTGCCTGACCCGGGTCTTGATTGGACCACGCGTCTCATGACTATTTTGGGGGTCAGTGTCACACTGCAGGGTGGAACAATTCCGCGCTCCCTGAGCTGACCATACAGTTTAGCGACTATGGCACCAGAAAGAAAAATGGAGGGTGAGGAACATCCCACTGGTGCCCTTGACCCATACACCCTTTGTGACACATAAAGAATCCCTACCTAACTAGCTGGAACCAAAACCAACCAACCAACCAAACAAATATTCCAAGTTTTCTTTTCCCAGCCCTAGCTCCCGAAAATGACTCCGAGACTATTTATTTATTACTACTTTGTTATTAATTATTTTATTTATTTACATTTCAAATGCTGTCCCACTTCCTAGTTCCCCCTCCACGAGTTCCCCCCACCCCATCGCCTCTCCCCTTAGCCTCTAAGAGTGTGATCCCCTATTCACCTACCCACTCCCACCTCAGCTCTCTAGTATCCCCCTTCTCTGGCTAGACAAGGCAGGCCTCTGTTACATAATTGGGGGGAGAGGGGACCAGCCCATGTATGCTCTTTGGTTGATGGCTTAGTCCCTGGGAGTTCTGAGGGGTCTGATTAGTTGATACTTTTGTTCTTCCTGTGGGGTTGTAATCCCCTTTCAGCTCCTTCAGTCCTCCCCCTAACTCTTCCTTGTGGTCCCTAGGCTCAGTCCAAAGGTTGGTGCTAAATATCTGCAACTACCTCAGTCAGCTCCTAGTAGAGTCTCTCAGAAGGCAGCCATGCTAGGCTCCTGTCTGCAAGAACATCTTGGCATCAGCAATAGTGTCTGGGTTTGGTGTCTGGTCCTGGGATAGATTCCAAGTTGGGAAGGTCTCAGAGTGGTCTTTCCATCAGTCTCTGCTCCATTTTCCCCCTGCATTTCCTTTAGACAAGAACAATTTTGGGTTAAAAATTTTGAGATGGGTGGGTGGACCCATCCCACATATGGAGGTGTCTTAGTCAGAGTTTGTATTCCGGCACAAACATCATAACCAAGAAGCCAGTTGGGAGGAAAGAGTTTGTTTAGCTTACACTTCTGCATTGCTGTTTATCACCAAAGGAAGTCAGGACTGGAACTCAGCAGGTCAGGAAGCAGGAGCTGATGCAGAGGCCATGGATGAGTGCTGCTTACTGGCTTGCTTCCCCTGACTTGCTCAGCTTGCTTTCTTATAGAACCCAAGAACCAGCCCAGGGATGGCACCACCCACAATGGGCTGGGCTCTCTCCCCTTGATCACTAATTGAGAAAATGCCTTACAGCTGGATCTCATGGAGGCATTTCTTCAAGGGAGGCTCCTTTCCCTGTGGTAACTCCAGCTTGTGTCAAGTTGACACACAAAACCAGCCAGTATGGGAGGTAAGATTACCTGATATTAAAGTCAGACATAGATACAACAGTAAAACTATAGACCAATTTTCCAGATCAACACAGATGACAATCTTTTTCCCCAATCTGCTTTTATGTCATTTTAATTACATGCAAGTATTAAGGTCAGTTCTAGGTTGAGGGACTAGCAATACAATAGATGCAAATAGTTAAGGAACAAGCAAGACAACACAAATAGTCAAAGAACAAGCAAGGCAGATAGATAATCTTTAACAAAACCCTTGGGACTAAATTCAACAATATATTAAAAGATCATGAATGACCAAGTTACTTTGATATTTAATTCTATAATGGAAGACTCTTTCAGTATACAGAATTTAATAAGTATTAAAAAAAAATGTATAAACAGAATCAAGGACAAAAAGGACCAACTCATTAAATACAGAAAATCCTTTGAATACTTCAACATCTATTTATGATAGAAGTCCAGAGGACATGTCATATATGCAGAAGCAGATGGATCTCTCTGAGTTCCAGGTAAAAGAGTGATGAGACTGGGTCTCAAAACCCCAAAAGTCCTAAGGAAGATCAGACTTTGACATAATGAAGCTTACATATGACAAACCTACAGAATCACACCCAAAGAGAGCAGGTCTCCCAGGAGTGCTGACACGCCTAAGATCACAGGTGAGACTATCACTACTGCCCCAATAACAGGCCCAAGTGGGACCCGCCCAGAGCACAGAAGACCCAGGAACCTTGGAGCAGCCAGGGACACAATCCTTCCAGTTTCCATCTATGCCCCAGAGTTGACCCTGGGCAACAACTATCTCCACCCCAATTCAGCCCAGAGAAAGCTGGTCTCCGAGGAGTGCTGACACACCTAAGATCATAGCTATCCAAACCCCAATCCCACCTGGAGAGAGCTTGTCTCCCAGGAGTGCTGACACACAAAAGACCATGGAGTCACAGGCTCACAAGAGGGACAAGCTCCAGTCAGAGACAGTAAGAGCAGCTAACGTCAGAGATAAACAGATATTGAGAGGCAAGCCCAAGAACATAAGCAACAGAAACCAAGGCTACTTGGCATCATCAGAACCCAGTTCTTCCACCATAGCAAGCCCTGGATACTCCAACTTTTACACCTGAAAAGCAAGATTCTGATCTAAAATCACATCTCATGATGATTATAGAGGACTTTAAGAAGAACATAAATAATTCCCTTAAAGAAATACAGGCTGGGTAGTGGTGTCGCACGCCTTTAATCCCAGCACTTGGGAGGCAGAGGCCAGCCTGATCTACAGAGTGAGTTCCAGGACAGCCAGGGCCACACAGAGAAACCCTGTCTGGAAAAACAAAACAAAACAAAACAAAACAAAAAAACAAACAAACAAACAAACAAAAAAAACCAAACAAAACCAAAACAAAACCAGGAGAACACAACCAAACAGGTGAAGGAATTGAACAAAACCATTGAGGATCTAAAAATTGAAGTAGAAACAATAAAAAAATCACAAAGGGAAACAACCCTGGAGATAGAAAACCTAGAAAAGTGATCATGAGTCATAGATGCAAGCATCACGAATACAAGAGGTAGAAGAGAGAATCTCAGGTACAGAAGATACCATAGAAAACATTGACACAACAGTCAAAGAAATGCAAAATGCAAAAATCTCCTAACCCAAAACATTCAGGAAATCTAGGACACGATGAGAAGACCAAACCTAAGGAAAATAGGTATAGAAGAGAGTGAAGATTCCCAACTTAAAGGGCCAGTAAATATCTTCAACAAAATTATAGAGGAAAACTTTCCTAACCTAAAGAAAGAGATGCCCATAAACATACAAGAAGCCTATAGAACTCCAAATAGAATGAACCAGAAGATGAATTCCTCCCATCACATAATAATCAAAATACCAAATGCACAGAACAAAGAAAGAATACTAAAAGCAGTAAGGGAAAAAGGTCAAGTAACATATAAAGGCAGACCAATCAGAATTACACCAGACTTCTCAACAGAGACTCTAAAAGCCAAAAGATCTTGGTCAGATGTCATACAGACCCTAGGAGAACACAAATGCCAGCCCAGACTACTATACCCAGCAAAACTCTCCATTACCATGGAGGGAGAAACCAAGATATTCCATGACAAAAGCAAATTTAAACAATATCTTTCCATAAATCTAGCCCTACAAAGGATAATAGATGGAAAACTCCAACACAAGGAGGAAAACTACAGCCAAGAAAACGCAAGAAATTAATCTTTCAATAAACCCAAAAGAAGCCGGGCGGTGGTGGCGCACGCCTTTAATCCCAGCACTTGGGAGGCAGAGGCAGGCGGATTTCTGAGTTTGAGGCCAGCCTGGTCTACAGAGTGAGTTCCAGGACAGCCAGGGCTACACAGAGAAACCCTGTCTCGAAAAACCAAAAAAAAAAAAAAAAAAAAAAAAAAAAAAAAAAAAAAAAAAAAGATAGCCAAACAAATCTAATTCCACAATAAAATAACAATAAAAATATCAGGAAGCAACAATCACTAGTCCTTAATGTCTCTTAATATCACTGGACTCAATTCCCCAATAAAAAGACATATAGTAACAAACTGGATATATAAACAAGACCCAGCATTTTGCTGCATATAGGAAACACATCTCAGTGACAAAGACAGACACTGCCTCAGAGTAAAAGGCTGGAAAAAAAATTTCCAAGCAAATGGTCCCAAGAAACAAGCTGGAGTAGCCATTTTAATACCGAATGAAATCGACTTTCAACTAAAAAAAAGACAAGGAAGGACACTTCATACACCTCAAAGGAAAAATCTACCAAGATGAATTCTCAATTATGAATGTCTATACTCCAAATGCTAGGATACCCACGTTCGTAAAAGAAACTCAAAGTGCACATTAAACCTCACTCAATAATAGTGGGAGACTTCAACAGCCCACTCTCACCAATGGACAGATCATGGAAACAGAAACTAAACAGAGGCACAGTGAAACTAACAGACTCTATGAACCAAATGGGTTTAACAGATATCTATAGAACATTTCATCCTAAAACAAAAAACTGTACCTTCTTCTCAGCACCTCATAGTACCTTCTCCAAAATTGACCATATAATCCGTCACAAAACAAGCCTCAACTGACACAAGAAGATTGAAATAGTCCATGTATCCTATCAGATCACCACAGATTAAGGCTGGTCTTCAATAAAAACAAAAACAACAAAAATCCCAAATACACATGGAAGCTGAATAACTCTCTAGTCAATGATAACTTGATCCGGGAAGAAATAAAGAAATAAAAGACATTTTAGAATTTAACAAAAATGAAGACACAACATACCCAAACATATGAATGAAACTTAGCACAATGAAAACAGTACTAAGAGGAAAACTCATAGCTCTGACTGCCTCCATAAAGAAATTGGAGAGAGCTCACACTAGCAGCTTAATAGCACACCTGAAAGTTCTAGAACAAAAAGAAGCAAATGCACACAAAAGGAGTAGATGGCAGGAAATAATCAAATTCAGGGCTGAAATCAACCAAGTAAAAGCAAAGAGAACTATACAAAGAATCAACAAAATCAGGAGCTGGTTCTTTAAGAAAATCAATAAGATAGATAAACCCTTAGTCAGACTAACCAGAGGGCACAGAGACAGCATCCAAATTAACAAAATCAGCAATGAAAAGGGAGACATAATGACAGAAACTGAAGAGATTCAAAAAAAATCCTCAGTTCCTACTACAAAAGCCTAACTCAACAAAACTGGAAAATCTTGATGAAGTGGATAAAAGTAGAAGGCATTTCTGCTTGGATTCACGACTCCCATGTGAAGAGCGCTCCTGAGCCATTTAAGATGAATGGGAACTAAAGAAGACTACTGATCCTCTTAAGCTGTGCCTGCACTGCAGGCACCCTTCAGGTGATGGGTAACAATCCCCATGCACCCCAGAAACTGACCTGGCAGGTCTTATCACAGACTGGACATGTTATTTGGAGCATCCAAGGAATACACTTCTCATACACTGGGTGGCCTACCCTACAACCTGACTTTTGCCAGCTGGCTGCCAGCCTTGAACACTGAGATTCCCCGACTGACCTACTGTCAATCTGAACAAGAATCTTGAGATTCTTGAATCCAAGAACCCCTATGGAGATTCTGTGGGGATTCCCCAGATAGAGGGGCCAGGATTCTCCTACCCTGGAGTGCGTGCTGAGATTGCTGGGGCCTCTTTTTGTATTTGTCCCTGAGATGGGAAAGATTTGAACAAAGCAAGAACATGCAGGGGGGCTAGAGTCATTTTATTGTAAAGAATGGGGATGTGAGACGGGGGCGGGGGGGGCACTGGATACTGGATACTACTTGGGACTATATCTTTGTAGGAAAAAAGGGCCACTCTGATGGTATGACCAACCTACAGCGATGTGAAAAGTCGGGATGGTGTAATCCACTCAATATCACTTTTACAAAGAAAGGAAAAGAATAATGGGATTGGGTGAAGGGAAGACAGTGAGACCTGAGTGTGACTGGACCAGATCCTGGGATAGTGTTCACCATCAGGCTCAAAATAGAGAGCCCCCCAGCTCAGTCAGTAGGCCCTAATAAAGTGTTGCCTGAACAGGGCCCCCCGGCCCCTGTCCCACCTCCACCTGAGAAAGATCCTGATGTTACAAAGGCTCCCGTGCCTGGTAGCTTGCCCCAGCCAGGGACCACTCCTCCTTTGCCCCAACCATCAACAGGACAGAGTTTGTTTAACTTAGTCCAGGGGCTTTTACTGTGCTTAATGGGTCCAATCCTAATATGACAGAATCTTGTTGGCTTTGCTTCGCCTCAGGACCCCCTTATTATGAAGGTATTGAGGCATCTGGAACCTTCAATAATACCACTAGCCATGATGTTTGTGCCTGGGGCAATTTAAAAAAGTGATCCTTACTGAGGTCTTGGAAAAAGGAACCTGTATAGGAAACCCACCAGCTCCCTATAAAAACTTTTGTAATGAGACTCTTAAGAGCCCGACAACCTCTGATAGCAGATATTTAGTGCCTGAGATAGATAAATGGTGGGCTTGTAGTTCAGGATTAACTCCTTGTGTGTCAACTTCTGTCTTTAATGATGCCAAAGACTATTGTGTCCTTATACAGCTAGTCCCCCGGGTCTATTATCATCCGGCTAATACCAGTGAAGATGAATTTCATGTACCCCCGAGACGTTTTCGGAGAGAACCTATTTCCTTGACTTTGGCTGTTATCCTAGGACTAGGGGTGGTGGCGGGCATGGGGACAGGAACTGCTGCCCTAGTACAGACCCCTCGGTACTTCCATCAATTGAGGTCAGCTATGGATGAAGACCTGAGGACACTAGAACAGTCCATATCCAAGCTTAAAGAGTCCTTAACTTCCCTATCAGAGGTAGTCTTACAGAATAGAAGGGGATTAGATTTGCTGTTTTTAAAAGATGGAGGGCTGTGCTCCGCCCTCAGAGGAGAATGCTGCTTTTATGTTGACCATTCAGGGGTGATTAGAGACTCCATGAACAAACTGAGAGAGAGACTAGACAAGAGACAGAGAGACAGGGAAGCTCAACAGGGGGGCTGGTTTAATAAGTCACCCTGGATGACTACTCTGATGTCCTTCCTTATGGGACCCCTTTTAATGTTACTTTTGCTCCTAACTATTGGTCCCTGTGTGTTAAATAGATTAGTCACCTTTGTTAGAGAGAGAATAAGTGCTGTTCGGATTCTGATACTATGCCAACAATACCATGCTTTACAGGGTCAAGAGAATCTAGATTATGATGATACTGAAATTTAGTTCTATGATTAGAACTATGTACTAGAAGAAGTGGGGGTTGAAGGGTTAATAAAATTTTTACTTCGAGCAGACTAGCAGTAAAATAGAGTCAGGAGAGCAGGTCAGCTAATTCTGGGGCTTTGTGCTCCAAAAACTTGACTGACCACAAAAGTAGATGATATGGTTGAATAAGATTGAATCTTGAGAAAAAAAAACTGTACTTTCCCATGATTGTTTCTTGAACCCTGTCACTCACTGAATAATAGGCTAAGACTTTCCACTGGTACTGCCCAGCGCTCCCCTGGTTTGTGTTTTTTTCCTTTAAATATCCTACACTCCCCAAGCTGTGTCGAGCTCCTCTGCCCCTGTGTGGGTTCTGAGTCTCAACCTCAATGCGTTGATTTCCCTGAAATAAAGCACGTGTGGTTGCAACAAGATCGGTGTCTCGTGAGTCATTGGGTGGCTGTGATCTCCTGCTATCTGAGAAAGGGTCCTTCTTCTCTGAGGCCTTTCATTTTGAGGGCTTTCACACTCAGAGACAGAGATGGCCAGTTTCTGAGTTCCAGGAAAGCCAGGGCTACACAGGAAACCATGTCTTGATGTTCCCCTGACCCGCAAAAGGAAAAGAAAATTACTTTAGAATGCATTGTATGATCTAATCTAATCTCAACCTGAACAAGTATGGAATTTATTTTATTATTATTATTATTATTTTGGTTTTTCGAGACAGGGTTTCTCTGCATAGTCCTGGCTGTCCTGGAACTCACTCTGTAGACCAGGCTGGCCTTGAACTCAGAAATCCACCTGCCTCTGCCTCCCAAGTGCTGGGATTAACAGTATGGAATTTAAAAAAAAAAAAAAGAAAAGTATATCAAAGGGATCCAGTTATAACCCAAGAAATCTAAATCAGCATTCAATAGACGTGACTGCCCACCAATATTTACTGCAGTTAGATTTGTGCTAGCTAAGGTAAGAAATAAACTTCAGGTCCCACCACCTCAAAGGTGTGTTTGTGTGTGTGTGTGTGTGTGTGTGTGTGTGTACTAGTGAATGAATAAAAAGAAACCAGCTTCACTAAGCTAAGTATTTATAAGAATGTCTAAGAATGTTTAAACTCTTTGGAGCAAGAAGACAATAGCTTGCTTAATATAAACAATGACTGGAAAGATCAGGCATGGTGGTGTAAACTATAATCCCAGCTCTTGGGAAGTAGAGGCAAAAGCATCAGGAGTTCAAGGCCTGCATCAGCTATGTAGGAAGTTATATATGGGTATTTGAGACACTGTCTCAGAAATAAAATCAAACCAAAACAAAGAAACATCTTCTACTATTCAAGACACTGTTATATTAAAAAGAGGCTAGCAAATAGAACATGAGAAAGGGAAGTAGTGTTTAATGAGCCTACACATAAACAAAAGTCATCAATGATAACAAGCATTCTACAACAATAGCAGAAATTACATGACTCAAGGACAAATAATATTTAAGTGGAAATACACATGGATTTCCACTATCTTTGGACAAGAATCAAATTATAGATTAAAATATGAAAAGGTATAACTTGAATGCTTTTTGATAATTTATAGTCACACATCTTTTGGTGTATGAGAATAGGTAGACTAACAAAGCATAAGAAATAGCATGTCATAGCTCCCAACATTTGGTACTTTGGCCAGTGGAAGAGGATTCTTCCCTCCAAGGGCTAAAACTAAAAGAACAGTATAGAGAGCTGTATTGATGTGTCTATGTCTTTCAGTTACTTTGCTACTGCTATACTAGGATGTCATGAAAAAGATAATTTATAGAATAGTCTATTGGAGCTTATGGCTTTAGAGGGTGAGTCCATAACTATCATGGTGGGAAGGATGACAGCAGGCAGGTAGGTATGGTGCTACAGCAGTAGCTGAGAGATTACATCCTTATCTGTAAGTAGGAGCCAGGGAGTGGAGGTAGGAGAGAAAACATCATAACTGGGGTTTTTTTTTTTTGAGACAGGGTTTCTCTGTGTAGCCCTTGCTGTCCTGGAACTCACTCTGTAGACCAGGCTGGCCTCCAACTCAGAAATCCGCCTGCCTCTGCCTCCCAAGTGCTGGGATTAAAGGCGTGCGCTACCACCGCCCGGCTTGAGAAGTTTCTGTAAGTTTTGTTTTTGTTTTTTAATTTTTTTTGAGTCTTACTATGTAACCTTGACAGGCCTGAAACTTGATATGTAGCTCAGGCTGACCCTAAATTCACAGAGATTTGTCTCCCTCTCCCTTCTAAATGTTAAGATTACAAGTGTGTACCATAACACCTAGTAAAGAGGTTTTATTATTAGGGAATAAACAACTGCTCTAGAGATCAGAAACCTATCGTAATCACATCTCAGAGTTCTCATGAGCAAACTGCCACATTAGCTAGGTCTGTGGCAGACACATGGATTGGAGTAGCGCATGGGACACAAATTTGCTAGGAAAAGACAAGACAAAGTTGGTACCAGGGAATGGCTATTGCTGTGACAATTATGCTAATGCTAGTTTTTTGGAGGAATGTGGAAGACTTTGGACTAAAAAGGTGTTTGATGCTGCAAGGAGAGAACAATGGGCCATCCTCGTAGGAACTTGAGAGACAGTTGTGCTTTGAGCATGGTAGGCAATGGGGACAGAACTCAACAGGTTTCATAAGGGAATACTACAATCAGCTGGGCTAGAGACACTTCTTGTGGCATTTTGGCAAAGGAAGTGGCTGTTTTCTGCTTGTTTGGGAATGTATGCAGGTGCCCACAAGGCCAGAAGAGGGCACTATATCACCCGGAGCCAGAGTTACTGGCATTTGTGAAATACCTGTCTTAATTTTATTTAATTTTTTTCCTATTGCTGTGATAAAACAGCACAACTAAGGCAAGTTATAAAAGAAGGCAATTAATTGGGCTTGTGGTTTCAGAGGGCTAGGAGTCCATGGTGGTGAAGCAAAGGCATCGTGGTAAGAACAGCTGAGAGATCACTTCTTCTCTCCCTCCCTCCCTCCCTCCCTCCCTCCCTCCCCTCCCTCCCTCCCTCCCTCCCCGTCCCTCCCTCCTCCTCCCTCCCTCTCTTCCTCCCTTCCTTTCTTCCTTCCTTCCTTCTTTCCTTTATTTTTGAGACAGGGTTTCTCTGTGTAGCCCTGAGTGTTCTGGAACTCACTCTGTAGACCAGGCTGGCCCCAAAGTCACAGAGATGCATCCACCTGCCTCTGCCTCCTAAATGCTGGGATTAAAGGTGTGTGCCACCACTGCTGGAAGAAGCCCACAACACTGTCTGTAAGTAGCAGGTGTATCAAGCCACACCTCCCGTCTTCCAATGCTTCCCAGACTGTCCCATGAACTGGAGACCAGTTATCCAAAGATATGAGCATATGGGAGCTCTTCTCATTCAAACCACCACGTCCCACTTCCTGGCCTCAATAGGCTTGTGGTCGTCTCATAATATAAAACACATTCAGCCCAAATTCACAAGTTCTCATAGTCTTTTAGATTCTCAAAAGTGTCTTCTGAGACTCAAGGCTACCTGTTACTTAACAGTAGTCTCTGTAAAATAAAAAACAAATCGCATACTTCCAACATACAATGGTATAAAATATAGATTACCATTCCCAAAGGGAAGAATGAGGGTATTGTGAGGAAATACTGGATCAAAGCAAGACTGAAACCCAGCAGGGAAATCTCCAAATCCTGTAGCCCTGTGGCCAGTGTCAGAGACTTAGATGACCAGCTCTTTGGCTTCGCTCTCGACAACACACTTCTCTCTCTAGGGCTGGCTCCACTTCTTCTGGCAGATATCCCATGGCTCTGGCACCTCTAACATCTATCCAGGCTTCACTTCCACAGCTCCACATCATGGTCCTCCAGGGTCTCCATGCAGGGACTCCCTTGTCATATACTTGCCTTTGTGGTTCTCCTTAACCTCGTAGGAAGCTCCAAACCCCTTTACTCATTACTGTAAAATCAGAACTGTATGGACCACATTGTCACACTAAGCAGTAGAGAACAAGAGTCCTTGCCGTGAATAAGGTGGGAGGGGAGAGAACCAACAACCAGGGTTGTCCTCTGATTGATATGTGCATGCCTACACTCACACATACACAGAAATTAAAAGAAAAGTTAAAGAAAAAAAACACATCTAATGGTCAAGTGTAGGAAATACCAGGAGTGATCACAGCCTATGGATTCACTGTTAGGATGATACCATGCATATACACATATTGTCATTTAAAGTATTATTGTATTAAAATTTTAAGATTTTTTTTCAGCATTGGGGATTCAAACCACAACTTCCTTCATGCTAGGCAAGTCTCCTTTCAGCTGTATCTCAGGAATAACCCACATCCCCCCCAACCTTCTCCCCCGTGTCAGCAAAACAGCCTCATTCCGTCTATTCAGGATTCAACCAAGAGCATCGCCATTTTACATTCAAATGATAAAATAGATTCTGAGATGGTTTTTATAAAACTGGTACATTATATTATAAACATTTTTAAAAGGAAACAAGAAATACACATAACAGAAGCAGTTTGATTTACCCATAGTTCACAGGAACCCACATTTAAGTTAGATTAACTCTGTATCTAAGCTTCAAAAACATCTCACTGGGTGCTGGAGAGATGGGTCAGTGGTTAAAAACACTGGCTACTCTTTCAGAGGACATGGGTTCAATTTCCAGCACCCACATGGCAACTCATAACTGTCTGCAACTCCTGTTCCAGGGGATTCAACACCCTCACATAATCATATGTGCACTCAAAATACCTAACCCTAACCCAATGTACATAAAATAAAAATAAACAAATTATAAAAAAAAAATTCTCACTATTCTGATTTGGCCCATGGTAGATCATTGACAGGAAGGGAAAGGTAAGCAGATAGGAAATTGAATTGTGAAACCTGCAAAAACCTTTACTGCTTCTGTAAGACTCTAGTGAGCAGAGACTTAGTTTACCGGAGATCCCGAGTAAACCATGTGGAGACGAGAGATCGCTGCAAAATGCAAGAGGAATTTTTAATGTTCCAGCATTCTGGGGTCATCCTGCATCCCAAAAGGAGAGGCGACCTCACACAGCTTGTTCTGAGGACATTTATACAGTCTCTAGGGGAGACTTGAATCAGAGGAAATTTTGTATCTCTTAGATGCCCTGATGAAGCTGGCAACTGTGAGTACTATTCATTGTTCAGGACACCAGAAGGGAAGAGACTCAGTGGCCCAAGGCAATAACCAGGCAGATCAAGTGGCTCGAGAATTGGCTATACAGGAGCCTGTCCTAGTTATGGGCCTGCAAGCATGCAAGCATGCAAGCATGGGAATGGGACTAGATTAACAGATGGCCTCACTTAAAACACACGGAAGAAGAAAAGACTCAGATTGCTAGCCACCCTACCGACTATTACCTAGAGAAGAAAGGACAATGGTGCACAGAAGAAGGGAGAACTGTACTCCCAGAAAGCAAGCAGAAGACTTACTACACCAAATGCACAGATGGACTCATTTGAGAGATAAGCGCATCCAAGCAGTCAAGGGATCTAAGATACTTAATGGACCTCAGGTTTTGGGCCAGGGAGATAGTAGAACAGTGTAAGGTATGCCAGCAAGTGAATGCTTATGCTGCTAAGAGTAAACAGGGCAAAATACCTAGGGGAGAACAGCCTAGAGTATATTGGGAGGCCGGTTTTGCAAAAGTTAAGCAAGAAAAATATGGATACCCTCTAGTATGTGTAGATACTATCTCTAGATGGGTTGGGGCTTTCCCCACCAAGCCGGGAACAGCTACTGTGGTAACCAAGAAGATATTAGAAGAAATCTTTCCGTGGGTTTGAGTGCCCAAGGTAATTGGATCAGATAATGGTCTTGATTTTGTTTCTAAAGTAAGTCAGGGATTGTCAGAGATATTGGGGACTAATTGGAAGCTCCATTGTTCGTACTGTCCCCAGAGCTCAGGGCAGGTAGAGAGAATGAACAGAACCCTAAAAAGAGACATTAACTAAATTGCCCTCAAAAACTGGTGCAGGCTGGGTGGTGCCCCTTGTCCTGGTCCTGTTCTGAGCTCAGAACACCCCTCCTGTGTGGGACCCCCCCACTTCCTTGACTCCGGCTCTTGACTCACCCTCCAGAAGTGAATTTTCAGGCTGATAAGGATCTTACAACTTGATTGTAAGCTTTCCAGATCAGCCACCAGGAATTGTGGCCTACACTTAGTGCCCTGTATGATGCAGGTACCCCAGAGGTTCCATACGAGTGAGTAAAGTGGAAAGGGCCATTCCTGGTGCTATTGACCATCCTAACCTCCATTGAATTAGATGGAGTAACTGCCTGAATTCACGTAACTCAGACCAGCACCTGCACCTGATGTGTACTGGAGAGCAGCCAGACACCTGAGCAATTCCCTCAAGCTCAAGATTACCTGCCGTTCTGCAAAGCCAAAGAAACCATTAGATGGCTACGGTGTATCTTCCTTCCTGGGCTGAGCCTCAGCATCCCCCACAATCCTACCAAAGTGACTTGGCAAGTACTCTCAGCCACTGGAAATGTGACTTGGTCCACTACAGTGTAATGCCCTCCTTGTGCCTGGTGGCCAGACCTTGTCTTTGATCTCTGTAAGTTAGCAGCAGGCTTTGACTCCTGGGATATCCCCACCCTAGAGATACAGGGGTGGAGATTACCCAAATGTCGGAGACAAGGGACTTTTGAATCTAAACTGTGTCCCAGAAGCAGCCTTAGAGGGTGGGGCTTAGGGTATGTATACCCAAAGATGAGACGTGTCCTGCGAGAAACCCCATATATGTGTGCCCCCGAGATGAGAGAAGCCAGCAGCAGGTCCATCAGTGTATGTGTGTAAAGGGACAGCTACTTTTTTTGTGTTACCTGAGGGTGTAGAAAATTGAGAAGTACATACAAGAGACCATCCAGGGGTGGGAGGAAGATAGTTAAAGATTCAATGGCAAAGGTATGGGAGGGACTAGCCAAGAGAGAGAGAAAGCAAGCCCAAAGATAGTTTGAGTCTTGGTTTAACTTCTAACTCCCCTTAGTTTTGTTTTTTTTTTTGTTTTTTTTTTTTTGGTTTTTCGAGACAGGGTTTCTCTGTGTAGCCCGGGCTGTCCTGGAACTCACTCTGTAGACCAGGCTGGCCTCGAACTCAGAAATCCGCCTGCCTCTGCCTCCCAAGTGCTGGGATTAAAGGCGTGCGCCACCACCGCCCGGCTTCCCTTAGTTTACTCCCTTGATTTCTACATTGTTAGAACCACTTATCATTTTGTTCTTGTCTCTGACTTTTGGCCCTTGCATTTTAAATCCAGTTAGTTGCTTTTATTAAAGATTGCATAGATGCAGTACAGTTGATGGTCCTGAGACAAAGATATCAAGAGCTAGGTACAGAGGACCAGAGATATAAGTTGCATAACTATCCAATAGCTTCATGATTGAAGCATGTACAAAGAAAAGGGGGGAATGAACAGGAAATTTGTCCCCTCCCCCATGGGAGAGGCTAATCAACATTCCTCAGTCAGAGGACACTTGCTGGATTAACAGTCAGAGGAGGAAGGGAGAGGCTGATTAACATTCTTCAGACCACATGGAAGGGAACCCACCTGCAGGTGGGGAAGGCACAGAGCTAGTAGACACATTCCAAAAGACAGACCAACCCTTGCCACCTACAGACAAGGGAGGTCCTTGCCGCCTCATTACCTAAAGACCAATCAGTTTTTAAAAGTCACACTGTTGGGCCAATCACATTGTGCCTAATGGCTGCTACCCCTAGAGAATGTATAAATGTCCACTGAACAAGCTGTAGGGGGAGGGGATAGGAGAATCACCTCTCCTTTTGGGATGCAGGATGGCCCCAGCATTCTGGAACATTAAAAAATTCCTCTTGCATTTTGCAGCAATCTCTCATCTCCACGTAGTTCACTCAGGGGGTCTCCAGTAAACTAAGGCTCGGCTCACTAGAGTCTTATACTTCCCCACCCCAAATGTGAACAGGCTCAATTCTAACCATTCACTGAAAGTAGGTTCTAACCTGTGATCTCTTCCCTATATCATTTCTTTGTAAAAAGTTGTGTATGTTTTTGTACTTATGAGAATATATGCCACACACATATACTTGTGCCCATGGAAGGAGGAAGCCATCCTCTAGTGCTGGAATTTTAAGTGGTTGTGAGTTGCCTGACATGAGTGCTGGGAACTGAGCTCAGGTCCTCTGGAAGAGTGGTGAGTACTTTTAACTCTTAAGCTATCTCTTACATAGTTTCTGATATCAGATGTATGGTGTTTGTAGTCTCTCACAGAGCCCCTCCCTTCCTTGTGTTTAATTTATTTACATAGGCATGATGTGCATGTGAATACACATTCATGTGAATGTGGGTCCACTCATGGAGGTCAGTGGATGTACTCAGATATTGGTCTTATCCTTCCAATTTGTTCAAAACAAGAGTTTCTTCTTTCTGTTGCTCACTGCTCTAGTATGTGCTAGCTGGCCTGTGAGTGAGTATCAGGGATTGACCTGTCTCTGCCTCCCAGCTTGTGGTAGTACTGCAGAGGTTACAGAAGTGTAGTTGACACTATGTGAATTACACTCTGCTTTCATGTGTTGTGGTAAATATTATTTTAGGATTTCTGCTCCACCTTAGATCATTTAGTTCCCAAATAAAAGACACAAAACCTTCATATTTATAATAAGCTTTAAAGCACTGGAGCTGGGCAGATGTGAACCCTCTAAGCTATTTTGTTGACTTCCCTGTCAATAACCTAGAGATATCACTTGCCGCTCCTACTCCAACTGGCTGACCCACCTACCCCATGGCACTTTATTCCTTCTCTCTTTCCTTCCCTTGTGGTCTCTCCTCAGATCCCAAGTCCAGAAACCAAAGCCCTTTCTTCTGCCCAGCTACAGGATGTAGGCATCTTTACTAACCAATCATGGATATCTTGGGGGTTAAGGTTTATACAACAAAAGCTGATATATGTGACAATCTGCTTGCCTTCGAGCAAACAGATCTTGGGGGCCAGTATTTAGCATTTGAATACAAGCAGCCACAGACCAATCTTCCACATTCATGTAGGTACTGGGGATTCAAACTCAGGTCCTCACACTTGCATGACTACTGCTTTACTCACTGAAGCATCTTCTATGGTTGCTTCTTGGTTTTGTTTGCTTGGTTTTTTTGTTTGTTTGTTTGTTTTGTTTTGTTTTGAAACAGCATGTGGCTGTGTAGCTCAGGATGTCCTGAATTTTGACTTTCCTGCCTCCATCTGTCTACTGCAGGAATATATATATTTAGAAAGTCCAAGAGATCTACGATGGGGGAGGTTTCCAGGACTCAATGTCAGTGACCTTAGTTGAAATGCCCAACAGTGGGGAGACAGAACCTGAAGAGATCACCTCCGGTAGACAGGACCCCAGTGAACAGATGGAGACACTAACCCACCTTCAAAAATTTTGCTCCCAAATTTTTCCCTTCTAAAAGAAATCCAGGGATGAAAATGGAACACTGAATGAATAGCCAATCAGTGATTGGCCCAACTTGGGATCTATCCCATGGGTGGGCACCAAACTCTGACACTATTACTGATGCCATGTTGTGCTTGTAGACAGGAGCCTAGCACCTAGCATGGCTGTCCTCTGAGAGGCTGAGCAGCTGATTGTGACAGTTGCGGATACTCACAGCTAGGCATTGGATTGAGGTCCAGACACCTATGGAAGAGTTGGGAGAAGGATTGAATGAACTGAAGGGGATGGCAACCCCATAGGAAGACCAAGTGTGTCAACTAACCTGGACCTCTGGGAGCTCCCAGAGACTAAGGCACCAACCAAAGGGCATACACAGGCTAGTCCAAGGCCCCTGGCAAATATGTAGCTGAGGACTGCCTTGTCTGGCCTTATGGGGAGATGATGCTCCTAATTCTGTAGAGAAATGATGCTCCAGGGATGGGGGATGCCCAAGGTGGGTACCCTCTCAGAGGCAAAGAGGATGGTGAAGGGATCTCAGGTCTCAGCCTAAACTTAAAAATTAACTTCTCCAGAGACACATTCCCAGAGAAGGGCATTCCAAAGACGTACACACACATTCCAGGTGAAGGGCCCAAGAGAAGAGGTTATCAAGAAGCTGGGCCCTTAGCACAATAAACCTGGGTAAACAGGAACTATGGTAAGATAGACTTAGCTAACACTCATTGTCACAAGATAATGTGCAAATATGAGTTGTCAGGAAACGGGTGTGGGAGTGGCCATTTGAGGTCAGCCTTTGTGGTTAGCATTGTCTAAGAGGTGATTGTAAAACTGCCTTCCTGAGCCCTGTGAAAACTGTATAAAATCTGCTCTTAGCATTAGCTTGGGGTTCCTCTAGTCTGCATGTGGGGGAACCCCAGTGCACTGGGTCAATAAACATCTTGCTTTTGCATCTAGCCCCCTGACCGTGAGTGTTTCTGGGGAGCATGTCTTCCTGGTTTGGATCACAGGGTCCAACAATGGCAGATGGAGGGGGAAGAATTCCGTGAGAGGGACTTTGAAGGAGGCAACACTTGAGATGTAAATAAATAAAATAATAATAATATTATTTTTATATGTATGGTTGTTTTGCCTGCGGCCTGCAGAATCCAGAAGAGAGTGCTGGACCCCCTGGAATTTCAGATAACTGTGAACCATGATGTGGTGATGGGATTCAGATCCAGGTGCCCTGGAATAATAGCCCATGTTCTTAATTAATAAGCCAAAAATCTGTCAGTTAACACTTAAAATAATGAAACCCAGCTGTCTTCTTTTGTGCCCTTGATTTGTGAGAGACTATCCAGATGCCTACTTGTCACCTTAAAAATGGTTGCCTTGACTCATCAGTAAAGACAAAATATTAGGTATTGCTTCTATAAACTTCTTTCTCTCAGGCCTGCGGTTCTAACTTCATCTCTCTTCAACTGCGCCCATGACCCTGATTCTAGTGTTCTCAGAAGCCCATGGGGAGCCTGGAGTGACCAAACGAGCAACCTGAGGATCAGCATCCCAAATGACACTTCCCAGCAGATTTTCTCAGCAAAGGCTTCCTATGGCCTTAATTGCATTTAAATAGAGCTTGTACCTAGTTTTGCAGGGCCAATCTGCTTCTTCAGCCTCAGACTTTGTTTTTAGGCCAGGCAGGACACAGGAGCAGGCCAGTGAGATGATGTCAAGCTTGAGGAGTTGGGGACGAGGCATTTGACTTTATGGCCAGGGTTTTGCCAAATTTTTATTTGAATCTATCCAATTTTAGTGAAGAAAAGGAAGAGAATACTATTATTCAATGCATACAGAAACTGAAGATATGTGTCATAATTTTCTACAGAGGAAAGGAAAATGGCTCAGTGGGTAACATCCTTGTCTCCACAAGCATGGTAACCTGAGTTAGGATTTCCAGCACCTATGTTAAAAGGATAGAAGCACATGGCTGCTGTCTAAGAACTGGCGAGGTGCTGATGATGGTGGGTGGTAGGGTGAGACAGAATCTGTGGGGTTTGCTATCCAGCCAGTCTAGCCCAAATGGTGAGCTACAGGTTTAAAGAGAGACCCTGACTCAAAAAATTGAGAGTGATAGAAGTGATATGGCTTCTATACAGACACAAGTGGGTTTATACAACTGTACACACTTAACACACACAGAGTAAAACAAATATTTGACTTAGCCCAGACATTAGCAAGCTGTACTCAAAGTCACAGTGACACTAGGCATTTAGAAGGCTGAACAGATTTCCAAACCTGAGAGGCAACAGAGCTAAAACAAAGCCTTGGAAAGCATCATCAGGAAGGATGTAATGTGGAGGCCATCATGGCCATAGGAAGGGCACAGTGATACACTGAACTGCTCTACTGATGGCTTTAAACATGAAGCTGCTAGGTGGCTCTCGGGTGCTAGAGAAATGGCCTGCGGGATTTGGGGGAGTCCTAAGCTTCCATGGCTACCTCTGGAAGGATTGGGGTGGGCAGAGAGAATAGCAAAAATGTCTGGGAAAGCCTTATAAGCCAGAACAGCCTGAAGGTTAGGGGAGAGAAGAGCCAGGACACTCGCCTCGCTGTGGACCAGTTTCACAGGATTCCGAGGAAGGCTGAGTATAAGCTTTTCCCCATCTGCCTGCAATCCCCCTGAGTTCAGCATGAGCTTAGCCCAGACTGTCATTCAGGATAGTCAGTGGCACTGCCATTTTGGGGAACCTTACAGCCTGACAATAGCACACCATCCCTGCCTTCCAATGTGGAGGCATTTCATGTTTTTTCCCTAAGAGGGTGTCAAATTCATAAACTCCAAGAGACTGCCTAAGTGACTTGATAAGCCTAATTTATAGTTTGTTTCCTTCCAGGCACACCATGGTTGAGCTTTGCACCTAGCCCATAGACACCATTGCTCTACTGAAGGTAAAGAATGATTCTAGCAATTCCACTCAACACAAAGCCAAAGGCACTTCAGAAAACAGTCCCCTGTACCAGGATGACCATCTTAGAGAAGACTTCACATTCAAATGTGGATCTCCTGTTTTCTGGTTTTCCCTATCTCCTCACAGTCAGCGTTTCTGACTGTTTTGGGCAACTGGAGGCCATGTGCAGGGGAAGTCATCTGTCCAGAATCCTCCAAAAGGAGCTCCATTGCTCTCCCCTTCAGCCTTAATGTGGGCCCCAGCTGGGAGTCTCTGGATTCAGCTCTCTGCCCAAACTCCAGGCTATTCTGCTTCACAGATCACCAAAGACTTAAGTGAGACAAGGTAGTGAGGACAACTATCTGTGAGACCTGGGGATTACTGAATTTTCCTTCTGAATTGGTGAATAACCAGAGGGGCTAAGAAGTTAGGACTTTCAGATGGTTTAGTCACTTCTCTTTCATGTTATTTTTTCCAGCTGTCTTCCTTTTAAATATTGAGTACTAGTGAATAGAAGGTATTCTGAATCCAGCATACCATTAAAAACCATCACTCATTGTATATATCAAAACAACATACATATATATTTTGTAAGTTCTCAAATCACAGGAAACAAAACAGACAGTACTGAAAATTAGAAATCTTAGGTTTCATAATTCCAAATGAAAAACATGAGCTCATTTAGCACAGAAAATAAAAAATTTAGCATGGAGTAAGTCATACACTATATGTATATACATATAAAACAATAGTGGGCACTTTCATCGGGCAGAACAGCCTGTACCTGTGTTCACATCCACATATTTCATACCTGTTGACACAGGGTTCAGGAGGTACAGAATAAATGGTAATGTGGACACCTTCAAGTAGCCACAATAATTTTCCTTATAAGAGATGCACATTCCAGATGCTGTTAGCTGTCATCATTCACTGTCCTTAACAGTTCTTCCTATTTGATAAACATTTCAGGGTTCACAACTATGACAGCATTTGCAGCAATTTCATTTTTCATGTGTCTATAAACATAAATGACTAGATAACTCCAGGTTGGCTTTGCATGTTCCTAGTTTGTGATGACATGTAAAGAGTGCATGAAAATGACAGGAACTACATAATTCATTGAGCAACAGATGAGGGTAAGAAATCCTGTCTCTGCCCTGGGACCATTCTTACAACTTTCTTAAACACATTGTATACCTGATAGTCTGTGGCTTGAACCTGGAATGTCCCTCACAGGTTCATGGTTTTGCTCCCACTATTTTGAAGGCCGTAGAGCTTTCAGGAAATGGAAACTGGTTGGAGGAAGTGTATTACCAAGAGCAGGTCTGCTTTTGAAGGTTTTGACTACTTATTTCCTACCTGTCAAGTAGCTTCCTGACTCCAGATACTGAGGTGGTTTGAATAAAAATGGCCCCCATAGGCTTATATATTTGAATGCTTAGTAACCAGGGAGTAGAAATGTGAAGGACTAGGTGAGGCCTTGTTGGAGGAATTGTGTCACTAGAAGTGAGCTTGGAGGTTTCACAAAAACTCACACTAGGCCAAGCTTGCTCTCTCTTGGTCTGCAGATCATGATGCAGCTCTCAGCTATTGTTCCTGAACTATGTGTGATACCGTGCTGCCCACAACAGTAACAGACGAACTCTCTGAAACTGAAAGCACGTCTCCAGTTAAATGTTCTCTTTTATAAGAGTTGCCATGGTCATGGTGTCTCATCATAGCAACAGAACAATGACTAAGACAGTCACATATCACTGCAAGATCCTGACTTCTGTAGTCATCATGCCTTCTTTGGGTCAATGAACTGAGACTTCCCTTAAGTTGTTCTGCCATCTGTTTTATCACAGCAATACAAAAGTAACCAATACAAATCCCAAGAGATTTAAGCAGTATATACACAGAGGGAACAGGAAGATTACACATTTGAATTGAGGCAAAGTTGATCCTTGCCCCTTGATGGTCTTGCTATTGACATTTTCATGTAAAGATGCTGGGGATAAAATAGACAACAGAAGATATCTTCATTTTTCAAGATGAACTCAATTTAAAGTTGAGATATACAAGTACAGTTTCTCGTGATGCTGGTTAGGTAGTAGCAAGTAGCACAGTAAGCCACCACCTATTTAGGAGCACGTAAGCTGATGCCATTCAATACAAGTATTTGGTGAACTATATGATAGATTCAACATACTATAAAAGCCATTGCTTTACACTTTTATTCAACTATAGTGAAAGAATTTGGCGTGCAGCTGGGAACAGATGACAGCAGACCTGACGGTTCCGTGATGTGGGAA
Source organism: Mastomys natalensis (assembly GCA_021653895.1). Classification (NCBI taxonomy): domain Eukaryota; kingdom Metazoa; phylum Chordata; class Mammalia; order Rodentia; family Muridae; genus Mastomys; species Mastomys natalensis. Next base: position 839,958 of record JAJTUV010000903.1, read on the forward strand.
GGTTTTATTTAGGGTGGAAGGTGAGAGAGAGAGGGGCAGAAGATGGCAGGGGGGGGGGGAGAAGAGAAGAGATCGAGGTGGGGGAAGCTCCGCCTATTTGTACAAAGGATGACATAGCTCTTTTTCCCAGGTGCAGGTGAGGTAGCCAGATGAATTGTGGGAGTGTTATCTTGGTTGCCTCGGCAACGATGTAGAAGTCGCCTGGTGCCTGAATGTGACGTCACTGTCACTGAGTTCAGACTTATTCTAACATATAGATTAATAGAAAAGATCTGAATATACTGAAGCTGGATTGAGCTTAGCTTTGAAGTTCGAATTTAAGTGAATCAATTGCATTTTCAACCTACAATATACTTCTTTGTGAAACTGTACTTTTGAAACATGTAAAAGAACCACCACTGCCCTTATTAATTGTACTGTGTTCTTCTCATGACTTATGTTTCCCTTTATTGTGTTATTGCAGCCTTCCTGGTAAGAAATACTAAGTACTTCACAGACCATATGAAACCCAAAAATAAGGAAGACCAAAGTATGAATGCTTCAGTGCTTCTTAGAAAGGGGAACAAAATACTCACAGGAAGAAATATGGAGACAAAGTGTGGAGCAGAGACTGAAGGAAAGGCCATCCAGAGACTGCCCCACCTGGGGATCCATCCTATACAGTTACCAAACCAGGATGCTATTGTGGATGCAGGGAAGTGCTTGCTGACAGGAGCCTGATAAGGCTGTCCCCTGAGAGGCTCTGCCAGGGCCTGACAAATACAGAGGTAGATGCCCCAGCCAACCATTGGATTGAGCGCAGAGTGCCTGATGGAGGAGTTGGAGAAGGGACTGAAGGAGCTGAGGGGATTTGCAGCTCCATGAGGGGAGCAACAGTGCCAACTGGGCCAGACCCCCCCCCCAAGCTCCCATGGACTGGACCACCAACCAAAGAGTACACATGGAGGGACCTATGGCTCTGGCCACATATGTGGCAGAGGATGGCCTTGTTGGACATCAGTGGGAGAAGCAGCCCTTGGGTCTGAGGGTGTTCTATGCCCCAGTGAGGGGAATTCCAGGGTGGGAAGATGGGAGTGGGTAGGTGGGTGGGAGAACACTCTCATAGAGGCAGGGGTAGGGAATGGGATAGGGATTTCCAAAGGGGAGATCTGGAAAGGGGAAAACAATTGAAATGTAAATAAAGAAAATATCCAATTAAAAAAAGGAATCAGTTACACACACACACACAAAGTAATACTAACTACGAAAGGTCTATGTTCACAACTACAGTGTAGCCAGGCATGTGTCTCATTATGTTTAATATCAGTGTAGTATGGGTGACATTTCATGTTTAGTACCACGTGATCCCTCTAAAACAAATCTTTCAGAAATGTAAGAATGACTTTCAAGCTCGGGCCTGCTAGCCTTGAAATAAGAGTGAATTACAGGCTGACCTGGGTTCAGAGTAAGATATTGTCTCAAAAATCAAAACAGATAAAAAGGGAAAAAGTGATTTTAATGACAAAACACATGGTCACTTATGGTTACAGACAGATTTAGAAGCATAATTCATTAGATATTAGTCCACAAAAAGTAAGGTCCCTGCAGTCTCTGGTAAAAAGGCACTTAAGCTCTGTGTGTGAGTAAAGCACTGTGAGAAACAAAAGTGACAACACAAGCCTGAACTGAAATTAACACATGAGTAGAGGTGTAAACACTATTTGTAAGCACTCAACAATGACTTGACATTAAAGGTAAATATCAGCAGTCATATATGCTATCTAACTTATGATTACGGTAGGATATTTGCGGGTTTCTTTTCATTTTTGGTAATCTGTAAATTGGCCAAAATAGTTCAGAACTTTCAGAACTCTAATGTGCAAAGTCTTCAAGAAAACATATATCAAAGTATAAAACATCAAATATAAAATGCCATCTGACCTGAGAAATCAACTGGACTTCACTGTGAGGTGCTAGGGTTAAAGTAGCACAACTATGCCTTGTCATTTCCAGAAATGATTCGCTCAACAGGTCCCTATCCTCACCAAAGGGCTACCCTCTGCATATGTGCATGAGGTACAGCTGGGAGAGGGGAAATGCAGGAGGTAGGACATAATTGGAGGAAGTAGGTCATTGGGAAAAACTGTCCTTGTGAAATGGTCTACTGGTTCCTTCTTATAATTGCACACTAGTTTCTAGTGTCCACAAAATGATATAAACTCCTGTACTTGATGACTTTCTTGCCATAATGAACTATGAGCCAAAGGGAAGAAATCCCACCCCCCTTAAGTTGTTTCAAGTATTTGGCATTAACAGTGAGAATAGAAAAGATACAGTATAAACATCAAAGATAAAGCCCAGCATGGTGGCACATGACTTTATTCCCAGCACCTGGGAAGCAGAAACAGGTAGATCTTGAAGTTTGATGCCAGCCTGGTCTAAGGAACCAGTTCCAGGATAGTCAGGGCTACACAGAAACTCTGTCTCAAAAGAAAATCCAACAAAACAAAAACAAGACAAAAACAAAAATATCAAAGATAAAAAGTTCCCACATGATGCTAACAGAGAAAGCCTAAAAATAAAACTTCATTTTTCAACAGCTCATAATTAACATTACTCTAAAAACATATTAGGAATATAGTTCATTTGAATCCAATACAAAAAGAGAAGAAATGTACATGACCTATAAAGACACAACCCATTAAATTCATGCCTTAAAGACACTTAGAGATTAGGTCACCTGAAAATTTATTTACAAGAATTAGAATTAGAAGTAAACTTTTTAGAGATTTATCTTCTGAATTATTGACCAGTTAATGTTTATTCACAGTGATCTTAAAAAGAATTAATGAATTCTGTTACTTAAGGGATTTTCATAAAACTTTGTAAACTGTTTTGATAACTTTGTTATCAACTTTTGATACTGGGGACTTTCTCAGAGGTTAGCCAACTGAAGACTCATAAGGTATGCGTCTCTACTGACATCACGTGGGATCTTCTCACTATGGTCTGAACAGATGGTAGTGAATGCCATCAAGATGACTAGAGGCATTCCTGCAGACAACATGGCCCTGGTTCTCTGCCTATGCACTGTCATGTTAAGAATGCCTTTCCATGTTCTACACTTAGGGATTTCTTCTACTGTGAGTCTTCTCATGTATTTTAAGGGAACTAGACCGGGTGAAAGCTTTCCCACATTGCTTGCAAATGAAAGGTTTCTCACCAGTGTGGATTTGTTCATGTCTTTGACAATCACTTAAAGTATAAAAGGATTTCCCACACTGCTTACATACAAAAGGTTTCTCTCCGCTGTGAATCCTTTCATGACGTCGAAGGGAACTGTGGCCAGTGAAGGCTTTCCCACATTGCTTACACTTATATGGTTTTTCTCCAGTGTGAATTCGTTCATGTATTCTAAACTTACTAAAAGAAATGAAACCCTTCCCGCACTGCTCACATGCATAGGGTTTTTCTCCACTGTGAATCCTTTCATGATTTCGAAGGGCACTAGGATTAGTAAAAGCTTTCCCACAATTCTTACATACATAGGGTTTCTCACCAGTGTGAATTTGTTCATGTCTTTGACAGCCACTCAAAGAAGAGAAACCTTTCCCACAATGCTTACATACGTAGGGTTTTTCTCCACTGTGAATTCTTTCATGGCGTCGAAGTGAACTATGACCAGTGAAGGGCTTACCACATAGTTTACACACACAGAGTTTCTCTCCAGAGTGAGTCCATTCATGTTTTCGAAAGTTACTGGAAGAAATAAAACCTTTCCCACACTGCTTACACACATAGGGTTTCTCCCCACAGTGAATCCTTTCATGGCATCGGAGGGAGGTATGCCGAGTGAAGGCTTTCCCACACTGCTTACACACATAGGGCTTCTCTCCACTGTGAATCCTTTCATGGCATCGGAGGGAGCTGTCAACACTAAAGACTTTTCCACACTTCTTACATTTGTAAGGTTTCTCTCCTGTGTGAGTCCTTCCATGTATTCGAAGGGTACTGGAAGAATTGAAACCTTTCCCGCATTGCAAACATACATGGGGCTTCTCACCGCTGTGAATCCTCTCATGATAGCGAAGAGAACTGAGAGTAGTAAAGGCTTTATCACACAGCTTACATACATAGGGCTTTTCTCCAGTGTGACAACGTTTATGTGTTTGAATGGAATTGTAATAACTGAAGGCTTTTCCACACAGCTTACATACATAGGGTTTTTCACCAGTGTGACATCGTTTATGTGTCTGAAAGGAATAGTAGTAAGTGAAGGCTTTCCCACACTGTGTACACACGTAAGGTTTTTCTCCAGTATGAGTTCTTTCATGGTCTTGAAAGTTTGTCAAATAACTGAAAGCCTTACCACAGATATTACATCTGTATGGTTTCTCTCCAGTATGAGTACGTTCGTGTCTTCGAATGTTACTCAGAAAGGAAAAGGATTTCCCACATTGTGTACATAAATAGGGTTTCTCTCCAGTGTGAGTTCTTTCATGTTCTTGAAAGTTAGTTAAACAAGTGAAGGCTTTATTACATATATTACATCTGTACGGTTTCTCTCCAGTGTGAGTTCGTTCGTGTCTTCTAATGTTACTCAAAAAGGAAAAAGTTTTCCCACATTGTTTACATGCATAGGGTTTCTTTCCAGTGTGGATTTTTTCAACATACTGAAGAAAATCAGGATAAGCAAAGGCATTATAATGCTGCTTATCTATACATATTTCTTCTCTAGTTTCATCATTCACACGTATTTGAATGTAATCATTACTTTTGAAGATTTTCTCACACTGGTTAAAGTCATAAGATCTCTGTCTAGTGTCACTGTCTTCATGCTCCAGAAAGCATTCTGGATAAATGAAGGCTTTCTCACATTCTCCAAATTTATAGAGGTTCTCTCCACGTAGTTCATATTCATGAGGCTTGTGTGTAGTCTGAAGAGGCGTAGATACATTAAGAGATGAATGACTTATGAGCATGTTGTCCTTGTACACATGGTTTTCACAAAGCATTGTTCTATGAGAAAGTTTCCTGTTCACAATGGTGTTTGGAGTCTGTTTGAAGATTTCTTTACATTCTCTACCTTTGCTATGTTCCAACAGTCTTTCCACAACTTCATTTCTGTTTAAAAAAAAAAAAAAAAAAAAGGAAAGTATACTAATAGAGTTTAAAATTCCCTACCAGCAGAATTCCTGAGAATTTTTGAATATGATTGAAGGTTCTACAGGATGTGGAGACAGGTAATACTAAGGCACTATATTCATATAGGATTTCTTTTTGTGTTAACATTTGTTTATTTACTATTAGTGTGTGCACGTGCTATGGTGGGCATATGGCAGTAGGAGGACAGCTTTCAGGAGTTGGTTCTCTTCTTCTACTATATGGGTCCCAAGGATTGAACTCAGGTCAAACTTGGCAGTGAATGCTTTTACCTGATGAATCATTTTGCTAGCCTAATTTTTGAGGTCAATCTCTTGCTATGATGCATGGGTTACCTTCAAATTCAACTTCTAATAGCTGGGTTCATATTTGCCTCTATATCCAAGTATTTGAGTATTCCTCATGCAAAATATTGAAGCAAAAACTATTTTCTATTTAACATTTTTTTCATATACATAAAATATCTTGAAGGCTATTCTCAGAATAAACATAAAATTCCTTTATATTTTCTCTATATTCCATACTTAAAGCTTGAAGGAAGGTACACACATTATTTTTTATTAACTTTGTGCTTGGTTACAAGTTTGTGTATATAAAACCATAGAAAGTATCACTTGCATCTTATGTCAATAGTGTAAATATTTCCAGTTCTATATACATTTTATTGGAAAGAAATGTTTTAAATTACATCACCTTGAAGTTGGGCTTATTTGGATAGTTATCTTAATTTTAAAAACTACTGGAAAACAAAACAAAACAAAAAACAAAAACAAAAAAACCCTACTGGCCATTTCCAGATCCTTGAGCTACATTATCATGAGTTGGTAAAGTTACCTTTGATTTCTTCTAGAATATCTATGGTCATCATCTATGTTCTGGTCTTCTTGCGTTTTTCCTAGAATATAAACGCAGAGAAATCTGATTTAGTCATAATAGAAAAAAAATACCAGATTCTACATAGACTCATGGTATAACATGACCATGCCTGATAAAGCCACCTAATTTACCTTCCCATATTACAAATCATGAAGCCACAGTTTTGAGCAAGACAAACTTATAATCTGATTGACCAAGTAAAAATATGATCTTGATCATACCTATAGCAGCCAGGTTCCTGAAGGTTTCCTCCATTACATCTTTGTGTAGCTTCTTTTGGGAAGAGTCTAGTAAAGCCCATTCCTCCACAGTGAAGTTTACAGCCACATCTTCAAAGGTCACAGAGCCCTAAAGTAGCCAAGATATTTTCAGAAGAAAAGATGAGACTCACAACACTGAGAATCTGTGAGTGTTCTCTAAATGTTCAATATATATCCCGGTCATCACCCTCCTATCTTACATTCAAAACTGTACTCTCTAACACAAAAATCCCCACATTATCCCTGAAGCAACACAACACAACAACAACACATACCAACTATGCTGCTGGAACTTATAATTTCTACTAGTGCACAAGTCTTCACCCTTTTCCCCACAAAAATACTACTACAGAGCAGACAAGTGTTAACACCAGCTGCCTTAAAATTGCATATTTTTAGATTAGATTATGAGGGTGAGTGTCTTCGTCCAATACTAGTTCACAAGGCCATGATGTTCTGCCTCATCACAGACACAAAGCAATGGAGCCAAGAGACAACAGAATGAATTTTCTAAACCATAACACAAAATAAACCTTTCAACTTTGTATAAATTACTTTTCTCAATACTGTGACTATGTAGCAATTCATGAGAAGTAAGATTTACTTTGGATCATGTCTTGAAAAGGTAGAGCCTACCACTGGGGGAAGGTCATGGAAGAATTCAAGGGGATAGGATCATGCAGCAGGGACTTCAAATCAGTGAAGATCGGAAACAGAGCAGGGAATGCTGGTTTCCACTTGAATTCTTCCTTTTTCCTTTTGTATTCTGCCTGGGATCCCAGATCGTGTTTATATATAATGGTTAGTGTTGAATAACAGGTGTTGGCACATCTGTAGGGATTTATCTTGATTATGTTAACTGATATGAGATGAGTCATTTTACTTGTCAATGAGACCATTCCCTGGGCAGGGGATTCTGGACTGGATGAAACTGAGAAAGTGAGCAGGACACTGCAAGCATTCACTATAGTCTTCTTCTGACTTCAGATGTAATATGACCAGCTGCTTCAAGTTCCTGCTCCCTTGACTTCTCCAACAGGAAGAACTGTATGTTGAATTGTGAGTTAAACCCTTCTGTTCTTATATTACTTCATCAGGGTACTGCATGATAGCAACCTGAAAAGAAACTGAGACTGGTACTACACAGATTCAGAGTGGGTATTCCTTCCTTATTTACCTTTCTGCAAACACTCTCAGAGACACTCCTCTGTGGTATGTTTCCTAGGTGATTTCAAATTATGTCACCCTAACTAGGAGACTTTTCTCAGGTATATTGTAACAGGAATGCAAATCTACTTAACATACTCCACTATCTAAAATAACATTAACAGATTGGTTAAGAATAGATCATGGTTGGTGCCTGGTTAATTATAATTAAAGGGACTTCCTCTGGCAGCTGATGGGAACAGATACAGAGACCTGAAGCCAAATATCAGGCAGAGAGCCCAAATTGGAGATCTTCATTTCCAAGTTAAGTGAACCCCATGGAAGAGGGGCAGGAAGAATTGTAGGAGCCCGAGGGGTTGAGAATACCAGGAGAACACAGCCCATAGGATCAACCAAGCAGGGCTCATAGAGGCTCACAGAGACTGAAGCAGCTATCACAGAGCCTGCATGGGTTGGCACTAACTCCTCTGCATATAGATTAGTTATGTTATGGTTGTTATCTTGTTGGTTTGTGAGACCCCAGACAGTGGGAGCATGTGTGCCTCTGCCTCTTGCCAGCCCTTGGGACCCATTTCTTCCTACTGGGTTGCCTCATCCAGCCTTGACATAGTGAGAATCCGTGCCTAGTCTTACTGTATTTGTTTTTTATACTGTGTTTGGTTGATGTCCCTGGGAAGCCAGCTATTTTCTAGAGGAGAAATGGATGTGGGCGAGAGGGAAGGTGGGAAGGGAAGAGGGAAGAGTGGAGGGATGTATAAGGAAAGAAAAAAAGTTCATGGAAGGGTCTAGAAGATGGCTCAGTACACGAAGCATCCATCCACCGTGCAAGCCTGAGTTTGAACTGCCAGAATTCAAGGAAAGCCAGAGATGGTAAAGCATATTTATAATTTCAACTGTGGAATCTTACAAAATCAAAAATAAACTTTAAATGCTTTCTTATTTGAAACAGGTAGAATCAAGGCATAATAACAATAAAATCAAAGCAAAAAACCAAAGTCCAGCAGTGCAAAACAAATCTTGTGGTCCAGCGTCCAAGGTCTAGGAACTCCTATGACAAGATGGCAGGCAAAGCCAGGAGAATCAATGGAAACTGATGAGCCAGTTAGCCTGGAATATGGAGTAGTGAACAACAAAGACTGTCCTTTGACTTCTATCTTAGTCAGGGTTTCTATTTCTGCACAAAACACCATGAGCAAGAAGCAAGTTGGGGAGGAAAGGGTTTATTTAGCTTATACTTCCGCATTGCTGTTCATCACCAAAGGAAGTCAGGACTGGACCTCACAAAGGACAGGATTGGAGGCAAAAGCTGATGCAGGGGCCATGGAGGCTTCCTCTGGCTTGCTTAGCTTGCTTTCTTATAGAATTTAGGACTACCAGATAAGGGATGGCACCACCCACAATGGGCTGGGGCCTCCCCATTTGATCACTAATTGAGAAAATGCCTTATAACTGGATCTCATGGAGGCATTTCCTCAAAAGGAGGCTCCTTTCTCTGTGATAACTCTAGCTTGTGTCAAATGGACACACAAACCAGCCAGTACAACTTGTAAACACAATTGTATGTGTGAGCATGCAGTGTGTGCACACACATGTACACACATGCACATACACACACACGGGGGGGGTGGAGAAAGGGATCACAGTAAAAGTTAACTGTATTTAACTGGCTCAAATGTAAACAGACAGTTGGTTTATCACATAGATGGCATTGTACAATGATGTCATAAACCTCAATCTCTTTAATATAGAATAAACCCCCCCCTGACATTTGGAAACATGCCTTGTATTTCCCCTTTCCACTAGCAGGTATCAAACTATCCATTAAAATAGGGAAAAAAGCCAACAACTTTAATATTTTGAGATCACAGTTAAGTTTTGAATTTTAGACCATAAGAAAGAATGTGGCCATTTAAATCTATGAATATGGCCTTATGCTTCAAGGAGGGCAGGGATAGTCAGCCCTAGTTTGATTCTGTACAGGATGAAACAAGGCAACCGATGAAAGAGATTGGCTGTGGTTGACAGCTCAGAAAAATCAAAGTTGACAGACTTAAGAGACTATGGAGAAAAACAACGCAGGAGAAGCAGAAGAAGCAGAATTCCCCACCCTGAAGCACCAGGACTTGTAGAAGGAGATTCTCCTCTCTGTAGCAGTTAGATTAAAGAGAAATCTACAACCCAGCGAAGAAAGATGCAGGGTGCAGGTAAACAACACAAATAGGTGATTCACAGGGAACAGTTAACCAAAATGATATTATAATCCTAAACACATGCAACAGACTCTGGTGCTCCCAATTTTATAAAAAGCACAGCAGAGGCTGGTTCCCAAAACTCTCACGGTGGCTCACAAGCACCCCTAACTCGTTCTAGGGAACGCCCTCTTCTGACCTTCATAGGCATCAGACATGCATGGAATGTATACATATATGCAGACTCTACGCTCATATGTGTGTGTGTGTATCTTTAAAAAGCATACTAGTGGAATTAAAGACACAGATTATTACTAATCCAGTATTAGGTAATTTTAATACCTGACTGTCTCCAATTGACAGGTAATCTGGATAAGAAATAGAGAAACATCAATATTCCACCCAAATATCAAAGAATATACATTCTACTCAGCAGTCCATGGAAGCTTCTCAAAAGCAGATCATATCTTGGGACATAAAACAAAGCTTAACAAAATATGAAAGGCTGAAATAATTTCATGGGTCCTGCCTGTCCGCTGTGCAGTGAAACGTAAAATCAACTGCAGACAAATCTCTAGTAAGTATACAAACTCACAAAAATTAAACAACTCAGGACTGAATGATGAGTGGGCTAAAGAGGAAATAAAGAAAGAAATCAAAATTCCTGGAACCATATCAAAATGAAAAGACAACAAAACCTTCAGGACACATAAAAACAGTGTCCTATGAAGGGAGTCTATCTATAGCTTAAGTGTGTACATTAGAAAACCAGGAAGCCTGTTTCCCTCACAGTTCACAAAGGAACCCAAAGACAGGTTAAACTGTTCCTAAGCTTAGAGTCCATGTTACCACATAGGCATAGCTCATAAAATATATCACTCCAGAAACTGAGTAGAGGGACTCTTAGCGGACAAGAGATTTCATTTGGGGATCTCCACAGACCTTATTTTCTCCTTTTGATAAATAGCACCGACTACAGGCCATCTCACAATGCTTTCTCTTCTTCAGAGACCTTTTCTCCTTGTTCTTAAAATATCTATCCATTTTTTTAACCGATTACTCTGCAGGGTACAAACTAACTAAAGGCCCACTTTTACCTCAAAGCAATGACCTCATCGGTGAAAAAGAAATCCTTACTAAGCAATGTTTCCGTAAGTTTCTTTCCTTTTTTCCAGTACCCCAGAGATGCTAGCACATCTTATACTTTGGGCTTCCCCCCTCTATTGCAATTCTTCTTTGAAATAGTCATGTCCTACCTCACCCTTCATTCTATTTTAAGTCACTACCCACATCATTTCTAGGACAAAACATTTGTTACTTCTCCCGTACCAATTACATGTGTATGAGGATACCCTCTCTTAAGGAGTTTGTCAAATCGTAAATATCTAAACATTTAGGGACGTTTAGGCCCAAGAAGTACTGGAACGGGGGCGGGGAAAGCAAATTCATGGAATTTTGATGTTGTTTCTAAAGACCATCAAAGGCTCTCAGGAACCTGAGTACTGGTGGCTCCTTGGCCCCAGAGCCTGAGGGCCCTTGGCTGTCGGCACCGCGCACTCCGAAGTCCCAGGTGCAGACCTGCAGAGACGAAGGTGAAGGGACGCCGGGGTCCAGCCACTCTGGGAGCAGAGGGGCCGAGGGCTCCCCCGCAGCCCTGCCCACCCGCCTCGTTCACCCGGGGCTCACCATGTCTGCGCCCAGGGCCTCCAGCGGCCCCGCGGTAGCTCCTGGGCTCGCCGGTCTCACGGCCCTGGGGAACTCAGTCACCCCGGGCTCTCCCAGCTGACTTGACAGCACCGCGCCGGAAGAGCGGGCGGCAGAGGCACTTCCGCCTTGCCCGCAGGAGCTCCTGATGGGACCGCGCACGCACCCAGCTCAGCGGACACTACGTCTGCGCCCCCGCTTCCCTGCGGCCCTCAAACTGTTCCTGCTAAAGTGTCACATGGCTAGGGAGCGCCTCTGGTGCCAGTACAGTTCTGCGGTGTGAAGGCACCAGAACAAAAGATGGCAGGGGAGGGACTTCCGCTCCGTCCGCCCGTACCCGGGTTCCGACGGCTCCCGTCCACCCAAGGCCTTCACCACTGCTCCTGGGGTTGGCGAGCCCACAGCTACAGAGGCTGAGCGACTCCTGCTACCTCAGCTGCCACGACAATGCAATCCTGAGACCATCCTGGCTCAGGGAAAAAGGATGGTGGATGAGGAACTTCCTCTCTGCTCTCCGACTGTCCTCATTGGACAGCTCACATCGCTTTCTGCCTTTTGATGAGTGTCCAGACGTTGAGTAACAGAATAAGCGATTCTTTTCCTCCCCGACTGAGAAGAACCAAAACGACAAATTCCAACCATAAATGCCATTAAAGCAGAAATCTCCTGGCTTTCCCGAGAAAGAATCCGTTTCTATCTGTACTCTAAAGACCTTTCTGGTTGCTGATTTCTAGAGATGACTTAGTGTCTCACAGAGACAGCCCTTTACCTCAGAGAAGCAGAAAGTGTCTACCACCTGCTCTAGGGATTCTTTCAGAGACCTCCGTTCAGGCAAAGGCAGGACACATACACACACATACACACACACACACACACACATACACACACACATACACACACATACACACACACACACACACACATACACACACACATACACACACATACACACACACACATACACACATATACACACACACATACACACACACATACACACACACATACACACACATGCACACACATACACACACACATACACACACACATACACACACACATACACACACATGCACACACATACACACACACATACACATATACACATACACACACACACACATACACATACACATACACACACACACACACACACACACACACACGTTGCTGGAGAAAAATTTTAGGCTGAATCAGTATGAAGCAAGACTAAAGTTTAAAAAGATTCTTAATATAGATTAAACAGTAGCATTACGAAAGGCGTAATGGGCCTGGAGAAATGGCGTAACGATTAAGAGCACTGGCTGATATTCCGGAGGACCTGGGTTCATTTCCCAGCTCACACAGAATGTATCAAGTTCAGTTCCAGGGGCTCTTATCACCTACCTTCTGACCTCTGAGAAAGCAGGCAGGTATGTGGTACACAGACACATATACAGGCAAAATACTCATAAGTATAATATAAAAAAAATCTGGCTTCCTATTAGGGTTCTCAGCTCACAGAACTTCTGGAATGTCTCTCTATAGTAAGGGAATTTATTGTAATGACTTACAGTCTGTAGTCTAATTAACCCAACAATGGGCAGCTGTGAATGGGAAGTCCAGGAATCTAGTAGTTGTTCAGTCCCACTAGGCTAGTTGTTTCAGCTAGTCTTCTGTATAAGCTGGAATCCTGAAGAAGTAGGTTCCAGCAGATGTGCTGGCATCTCTAAGTGTAAGCAGGCAAAGAAGAGTGAGTGAGCCTTCTTTCAATGTCCTTTTGTATTACCCCAGCAGAAGGTGTGGCCCAGATTAAACACGTGTACTACCATGCCTGGATTTGGACATTGCTTTGTCCCAGGCTGACCTTGAACTCAGAGATCTGCTTGCCTCAGTTTTCTGGGACTAAACATGTGTGTTACTGTCACATCTGCCTTGGTCAGATCCTTCTCAGTCAGCTTTATTGCAGGAACGAATCTTGACTTATGGACTGGGACGGGGACCCCCAGCAGCGGAAATGAGCTGATTATATATCTGCCCAAGGTGGGCTGGGTGACGTGTTCTCTCAGGATAGGTTAAGCTGCCAATACCTCATTAGCATAAGCCCGCTCGGGAGGGGCACGAGGCCGGACGCATGCACAAAGGACTTGTTTACCAATTTAGCTGAGCTGGCCACGCTGGAAGCCAGCTGCTTACATTGTCAGGTGCTAGTCATACGACTTTGCAACTGTCCTAGGTACTATCTTAAACACGGCTGCCTACATGTTACCTTGCTTGGGCCTAAGCTTTTCATGGACACTATGGCTCAAGATCTCCATGTCCAGATCCAGGTCAGAAGCTTGAATCCTTAGCTTCAAGATCTAGATCATAGGTGTGCTCTCCATTTCTGGATTGTAGTTCCCTTTACTCACTAGGTTCTCAGTTTATTTTATACTTTCCCTTCATTTACCTGCAAATTTTGTGATTTCCTTTTCTTTACAGCTGAATAGAATTTCCATTGTGTTTACATACCACATGATCCACTCATAAATTGATAGACATTTGGTTGCTTCTATTATGAATAGAGCGGCAATGAACATAGCTGAGTAAATGTCTATGGAGTAGGATGTAGAGTCTTTTGGGCATATGCCAGGGAGTGGTATAGCTGGATCATTCTTCTTCACAAGATTTTGATCTCTAGTATACTAAAATACAAATGTATTAAGTGAGATTATTTTAACAGTAATTCTTCCCCAGTTGTCAGTTTTCTGACGTGTTCTCACTTCCATATGAATTGTATGGCTGTTTTATGATCTGCACAATTTAAGGAGCATTATTCCTTCTTTTACCCTGCTTTCTCAGCAGGGCTTATAAACCCTGATAACCTGAGGGTTCCCTTCAAAAGTGCTTCCAGAGTAAGAGCCTTGCTGAGTGACCCACTACTACAATTGGAGTGTCTTACTGCTCCACAAACACCCCAAGAACAAGCGTTGTGAATACAGAGAACAAGACATGCAGGTTAAAGCAATCCCGAGAGGCTGTCAAAAGCCAGACATGTGACTCCTTCCTGGAGGCACTGACTCTGCTCCATGCTGGCACACTGATCATCCGGACACTTCATGCACTGCCCCATGTCTGATGCAGATACCAACACCATTTCAGCATGTTTCTCTTGGCAGTACACTTCAAATAAATATTTTGGAGAAAGTGAAAATTCTTCTACTTTGTTGCTATGGATTACAGTTAAATTGGATTTATTGACAGTAGTGATTAACAATTTATAAAGACTATCATTTTTCTGTTGTGGAGGAAACACTTCACTTGCCCTTTATATTACATATTGATGAACTTTGTAGTATCTGAAACAAGGGCAAAAATGCGTTGTGTCTTAAAACATTAAGGATGCTGTAATAAAGTAATATTGAATAAATAAGTGAATGAAAGTCTAGCTACTACTCATAGCTCTGTATACTAACCAGTTGAACCACACACAAATTCAGATGACTCTTAACCTTCTGAGGTCTGTATAGCTGCTTCAGGGATGGCACTTAATGCCTGTGTCCTCACATGGTATTCGTGACAAACATGCCTGTCCTCTGCATTTACAAAATTATGCATTTATTCAAACAAATTATTGTTTGTTTGTATTTATGTAAATGGGTATTGTTTATGTGTTTGAGTGTTCTGTGTATGTATGTATGTATGTATGTATGTACATACATACACCGTATACATGTAATGCCCACAGTGTCCAGAAGAGGGCACTATCCTCTGGTGTTGGACTTAAGTCTGGTTATGTACTAGAAAATGAACTGGAGTCTTCAAAAGCATACATATAATATGTGCATATGCATGCAATGTATAGATATACATACACATTTGTATTACTAACATACTATTTTATACAAAACTGAATAGATATTAATATACATATGTAAATGTAGTTGAAATTCAGGTATCTTATAACAGGGTGTCAATGTAATGCCAGGTGTGTATTACATATTTTCAAGTTGTAGGTCAGTAGAGTCTTTTAAAACCCAAAACATGACAAGATATCATCATTTCTCTTGCTTGCCTTTCATAATTTGATGGTAAGATTCCATTGCTGAAGATACCACATACTTTTTATTATTATATATTATTATAAACAATATATTCTGCAAAATTGTATTTATCGTATTTAAATTATTATTTAATCTTAAAAATATTTTATTTTAAAAATATTTAGAATTATTAAAATATTAAAAATTATATTAAAATGTAATATAATGTAAATGTAATTTTATTTAATTAAAATAATAAAAGCTTTATTTTAAAATAAACATTTATTTTGAATAAATATAAATATTTATAAGATACATATAAATGTAAATATAAAATAAGATATATATCTTATTTATTTTATTATATATATATATATATATATATATATATATATATATATATACATACATACATACACACACACACCATGTATATACCTTTTACATTTATATATACCAATGTGTGTGTGTGTGTGTCTCTGTGTGTGTGTGTGTTTATGGAGAGAGATCAAGAAAATGAAAGAGAAGGTGTGGTGGTTTGAATTTGCTTGGCCTTGGCCCAGGGAGTGGCACTATTGGGAGGTATGGCCTTGTTGGAGTAGGTGTGTCCTTGTTGGAGGAAGTGTGTCACTGTGGAGGTGGGCTTTGAGGTCCTCCACCTAGCCATGAAGATGCCAGTCTTCTTCTATTTGTCTTTGGAACAAGATGTAGAACTTTCAGCAACTCCAGCTCCATGTCTGCCTGGATGCTGCCATGCTTCCTGCCTGGGTGATAATAGACTGAACCTCTGAACCTGTAAGCTAACCTCAACTAAGTCAGAAGGATTAGTTATTCAATATTACAGTCATTTGGTTTCTTACTTTTTTGAAATGATCCTGTGGTGGGTTGTGTCTGTGATGCACCCTTTTATTAATTTTCTTTTCTTGAGCATGGGGTTGGACCTAAGAACCACTTTTGAGATGTATAGTATGGTGACTACTTGTAATAATACTATATCAGATACTGGAGGCAACTACTAGACCAGAGAACTCACTGACCAGCAGAACTCAGGCCACTCAGGCAAGAAGACCAGAGAAAAAACAGAAACCGAGGAAAGAACCATTCGTATAACAAAGACAACCTCAGAGACTGGCACCTAAACCTCTAATTACTCCCAAGCCAGATGCCTTAGAGGCCTGTGTAAGAACACAATCAGCATCCAGGGCAATGTGTCACCACCAGGACCCTGTTTGTCCTACTGTAGGAAGCCCTGAATATTCAAACACAGCGGAAGCACAAGAAAGTGACTTTAAAATCAACCTTATGAAGATGATAACTGTCCTTAAAAATGGCTGAAGCGGGCTTAAAAAGAAGTGAATAAATCCATCAAAATGTGTTTCTGGGGGAGCGCGTCCCCTGGTTTTGGATCTTAGAGTTCAACATGAAGAACATACGAATGTTGTCTTCTGGAGCAGTGTGGAAGATACTAGTACTTTAGATGGCAAACGCCATCAGACGCTGTACACAGAGCTTAATCAGTTATTCTGGTAAGACCTAGAAAATGGGAGAGTCAAGACAGTGGGGTTGAGGTCATAGGATTTCAGTGGCAAATACGGTCCATAAAAAATTAAGCTTTTGTGTGATATTTGCTTTCAAACTTTTTCTTATTGTGCCCATGCCCTGTGCAATTAGTATGATGCAATTTAAAAAATAGGCTGTAAAGTATCCATATCAATAGCAAGTTGTGAATTGTTCCACACACCATGTAGATGTGCTTGTATCTGTTCCCAGGACATTTCTGACCCATAGGCAGAGGGGTGACACAAATCCATTTAAAACTGGCATGACATGAGACAGTTAAATGTGTTTTAATATTCTGAACCCGAGTTCCTATGTAAAGGATGGCTTCCCTAAAGCATTGGCTCTACCCATCAAACCTCTGCCAATCCTCTCCTGAGCCATCAGTGCTAAAGTATTTTTGTCGAGGAGTTAACATGGTTAGCAGTGTGTACCTGTAGGACTCGGGAGGCAGCAGAAGCTGCAACTGACCCTAAGATAGCAATTAAGGTAGTAATGCCTAAGATTACTTCAGCTGTAAATCTCTTAAGTCGTGAAAGGGATTTAACCGTCTGTACCATGGCAAAGAAAGCAAAAGCATTACATCAAGGCTGTGAGAAAGTAATTGGTGACAAAACATAAGGTAGCTAGTATACAATGAGAAAAGGCATTAGGACACATGGTGAAATTATACAATTGGTCAAATAGCATTTTGGTAGGAAATGATACATATAGATTTATATATAACAATTTTATATCCCCTGGGTATAGAATTAAAAGCCCAATCAGATGCAATCAGGAACCATGTCTTCAGTATCTTCTTTTGCTGAAATCTCTGGCACAGGTGGAAAGTCTGCAGATGATGATGGCTGAAGCGGGCTTGAAGGAAGCGGCAGGAGTGGAAGTGTCTGTCCACGGAGAAGGCCTGGCGCAGTCAGCTGGTCTGGCATCTACAGGGTCCTGTAAATATATAAACAGAGCTTCTCCTGGAAAAACATCCAGTCTTTTTTATTATCCAGTTAGTAGGTCTTAGTTTTAGTAGAGGCTTGAAATGTTTAGAAATGGACTTTTTTTTTATAGAGTATGTTAAGGAGATGAATAATTACGATTTCATTTTGTAATTTAGATGTCTCTATCTTTTAAGGTCAGATGAGCTCATTCCACAATTGCATGTACCTGTGAACTATAGGGGATGTCAGTGGAGTATGAAAAACTGAGTCAAACACCAATTTTAAAAGGCTTTTAAGTTTAAACAAGGGCATTGTCTGATTTTGAGCCCTTGGCATAGCCAAGACTATAAAATAATGAAACAAATACTGTATTATATCTTTGAAAGTTTTCCCAAGTTAGGAAAAAGCATAAATAGCAATGAGAATTAAGCACACATACGTACAGGTGTCGCGTCCGCCTCGACCAGCAAGTAAGACACGACAAGGTCGGATCCTGCTCAGACAGCTTTATTTCAGGAACGAAACTTGACTACGGGGACCCCAAGCAGCAGAAACGAGCTGCTTATATATCCACCCTAGGCAGGCTAGGTGGCGTGTTCTCTCAGGATAGGTTAGGCTGCCAATACCTCATTAGCATAAGCCTGGTCGGGAAGGGCTCAAGGCCAACGCAACGGGCTTGTTTACTCAGAAAGCTGAGCTGACCTTGGAAAACCGGCGCCATCTTAGAATGGTGCCTAGAAGTAAAAGGTACACCATCCTGGCCAATCACGGGTCCTGGCATGGTCCGAGCCCATAGGTCCAGAGCGGTCAGATGTAACCTCACATCACTGTCAGCACAGCCCCACACCATACAAGGAGTTGTAACTGGCAAGGACAAGCCAAGGCTCACGTCCGCTTTAGGGGCGTGGCTAAACGGCTCTCCACATACAGGAATAAAGGCTAACTTTCCAAAGACAGGACACACGGAACATTTGTCTGGTTTAGATCACAAGGACACACGCTCATCAGGGGTTGATTTCCAAGCTGAGCTGACAGCTCTGCAGGAGTTCAGGTGCAGTCTCATCGCGTGCAATGGTGATTTGTAATGTAAGAGTTTGCTAAGTTACCACTGTAGGAAAAGCAACAAGCTTTTGTTAAGAAATTAAATTAATCTGTACCCTCATGTATAGGACTAGAAAGCATAGAAAGAACTTGGACATGTATAACAGAGAAAAGGCAATTTCTAAATTGAAGCAAGGCTTGTAATTCTGAGAGTTGGGGGCTAAAACTGTAAGATAGCTGTAAAATAGTTACATGGTTTTTTAAAAGGGGGGGGAGCTTGTCCTTAGTATTTAAAAGACAATGGCTATTGTCATTAGCTCTGTTTGTTATGCAAAGGTTTCTTGTGTGAGGAAAATCTTTTTAAGATCTTAAAAGGTAAAATAACCTGTTTGAGGAGAAGTCATGAGGTTCAGAGTTCAAAAGTTGTGTAGGTTCAGTCTTGTGCTGGCTGGGGCTGCCCACTGCAGCCTTTGGCAATGGATGGCCATCTGAGGCTGTTGAATTACCTCTATTGTTTGAGGGGCCTGAGGTAGGTCTAGTTTGATAAGACTCCTGCATATTTAGGGATTATAGTAGCCCCAGATATGACAGTACCATTTTTACAAAAGTTAGTCTGGCACTCTTTACACCAGTGGTACCCTTTCAGACAAGGATGACACCCTGCTGGATTTCTGCTTTGAGTGGGGCCAGGAGCATGAAAATTTATGGCATCTCCTGCCTTACTGGGACATTATTTGCTGATATGTCCAGGCTTGTTACTTGAATAACTTTTGTGAGCCAAGCCTGATTTATTAAATTTTTTCTGTCTTTGATTAGTAAGACTTTGGATAGCGTTCTGGCCTTGTGAGGTTGTTGTAATGGGTACACTTTGAAAGTATGAAGCAGCAACATGCTTTAAATAAATTTCCAGATTTTTAAATTGTCTTTAGAAGGTATTGACAAGTGGGTGTAGCATTCTCAAAAGCCAATTGTTTTAGAACAATATCTTTGCTTCGGTGCTAAGACCCATCCTCTCTACTGCCTCTGTTAGCTGGGCTACAGATTCCTAAAAAGGTTCTTCTGGTTTCTGCTTTATATTATCAAGCCCTTTAGTATTTGTATGTCTATTAGGCAAGCATCTCCATGCTTCTACAGCTGCAGCTGATCTATTTACTAGAGCTTTCTTTGTTATTTTTTCTTGAGTTGTTTCTTCAAACCATTCCTCTGTACCCATAAACATTCCATATGTTAACTCTTTCACTCCCCTCTAGTTTTCAGACATCTTAGATAACTCTTTTTGAGCAAGTTCTTATATATATATATATCCATCCACATTTCAGGATGATCACCTGCTAGTCATTAGCTTGTCCCGTTATGGCTCCTGACAGTCTGGGACCATGCAATGCCATGTATCACATCACGTATGAATGCTAGATATTCCAAAAGGATAGGAATTATAAAATGCTTATAATAAAATATATAGTTTCACCAAAGAAAGTTAGTTTAAGAGGAAGCAGCAGGAGCAGTGGTGACAGTGGCTGCGGAGGCGGCAGTGGCGGCAGCAGCAGCAGCAGCAGCACGCTTTGTAGGAGATGAAACACTCCAGACACAAGCTAGAAAATTCCAAGCTGTCGGCTAAAGTGCAGTTCAACTTTGACCTCAGCGCTGCAGGACCTCTGATTCCTGAGAGGGATACAAGAGTCACTAGAGTTCTGCAGTTGTCAGGTTGGGGATGGAAAACATGGAGGAACACAGTCACGGTAACAGGAAGAGTGGATCTGACGTGAGAAGACAGGGATCTCAGTCACCACCTTGAGGATAAATAAATAGAAGGCCATCTCCTCCTGAGCTGTAGTAAACAACTTCCTCACCTCCAATCTTCCTTTTTACTTTGCTATCCATCCCTGGTTGGCCTGAATCTCACCATGTAGCCCAGGCTAGCTTGCAGCTTGTACCAGTGCTCCTGTCTCTGCTTCCCAAGTGCTGGGCTGACAGGCATGCACCACCACACCTCGCTGATCAGACTTTTAAATTAGTTTTGAAGGATTTACACACACATAAACAGCAGCAGAGACTAAATACGTGATGAATTTCCTTGGTCCCACATGGAGAAAAAGCACTGTGTTCTGTCAGCACATTGTGATCTGTAAAGTACATCCAAACACTCTGATCATGGCATGGCCATGATGACCAAGAGGTAATCCGTGAACACATCCCACCAGGGCTTGGAGAACTGCCGGAACTCAGTCACCGGAATCATGTTTCTTATATGTATATGTTACTTCCCTGAACATCTCTGGTCCCAGAATTCTTAGTCATAAGCAGCCACATTAATCTCTGGGGCGAGGGTGTCGCAGGAGGGTGCCAGGGCGAGGCAAGCTGTGTCCCGGTTGGGCTCAGCGGAGGCCAGCTCACAGTTTGTCCGCCCAGAGTGCTTGCGGCCACGGCCCCTCTGTACAGGCTCTGAGCCAGGACGCAGCTAAACCGTAGCTCCGCAGCCCTGTTCCTCCTCCCCACCTGCCAGCGGAGCTGCCTCCAGCTCCGCCCGTGCCCCCTGGCCCATGGCAGCAGCATTGCCCAGTCTCTTCTTAGCTTTTGTATGCTTTTTTTTTTTTTTTTACATTAATTTGAGTCTTTGGCTTATATGCATGGATATACATGACATGTTGTATGTCTGGTGTTTACAGTACTCAGAAGGTGGTCTTGAAATGATGGAGGGGGACCAATGATGGAATGATGGATGTCTCAGTGGGCCCATGCCGAGGCATCTCTTCCCCCTGAGGGACCAGCCACACGATGGTATAGCATAGAATAGAGTTTATTCAAGGCATGGGGAGGGGAGCCAGGAAGGTAACAGAGGCAGAGAGCGAGAGCAGAGCGAGAGCGAGAATGAGAGAGAGCAGAGAGGTAGAGGCCGGCCATGACCACGTGGAGAGAGGGAGAGGGGAAGGGGGAGGGGGCAGAGGGGCAGAGAGAAGCTAGAGGCAAGAGAGCAAGAGGGTAAGAGGGAGGGGAGGGGGCAGACAGTCCCTTTTATAGTGGACAGGCCTATCTGGCTGTTGCCAGGTAACTCTGGGAAGGAGCATACCTGGCTGCTGCCAGATAGCCATGGAGGTGGAGTTTAGACAGAATACTAACAATGGCCAACCATCAGCCACCTGTGGGTGGGGGAGGCCCAGAGCACCTGTGGACACATCCCGCAGGACAGACTGATCATTGGCCACCTACAGACAAGGGAAATCCTTGCCAACTCCTTCCCTAAAGACCAATCAGTTTAAAAGTCATACTGTTCTACCAATCACATTGTATCTAATGGCTGCTGCTCTGAAAACTGCATAAAAACTTGTAGACTGACTACTCAGGGTGCAGGACAAACCCAGTGTGTTGGAACAATAAATTTCTATTGCTTTTGCATCGATTCTCAGCTCTGTGTTGTTCACTCAGGGAGTCCCCAGTAAGCTAAGGCTCGTCAGAGTCTTACAATACATAGATCATATAAAAAATTTGAGCAGGATAGATAGCTCAGGAGTTAAGAGCACTTGCTGGTCTTATAAAGGAGATCAGTTCAAATGCCAGGATTTCCATCACAGATATCAATAGTTCTAAGTTCAGAGCTTCTAAAACCTGTTAGTATTCTGTCTAAACTCCACCTCCACAGTTACCTGGCAACAGCCAGGTATGCTCCTCCCCACAGTTACCTGGCAACAGCCAGGTAGGCCTGCCCACTATAAAAGGGCTGTTTACCCCCTCCCCTCTCTCTTGATCTCTTGCCTGTAGCTTCTCTCTGCCCCTCCCCTTTCCCTTCCCCCTCTCTCCACGTGGTCATGGCCAGCCTCTACCTCTCTGCTCTCTCTCTCTCATTCTCTCTCATTCTCTCTCTCATTTCTCTCTCTCTCTCTCTCTCTCTCTCTCTCTCTCTCTCTCTCTCTCCCTCTACTACTCTCCTGGCTCCCCTCCCCATGCCCTGAATAAACTCTATTCTATGCTATACCTTCGTGTGGCTGGTCCCTCAGGGGAAGAGATGCCTCAGCATGGGCCCGCTGAGACATCCCTTTCCCCCATACCTCTCCACACACCCACGGAACATACTCTTTATCTCTTTATCTTTTTATAAACACAACAGTCATTTCCCCAGCCCCCGTGGGGTGAGGAATGTTAATTACCGTCTCACTTCTGGAACGGAGAGGTCTGGTGGAATTTTCCAAAGGTCCTGAACTGGCCTTTTCAGTATACAGTGCTTACGTTTTCATCTGTCCATCTCTGTGGGACAGTAAAACCATGCCAGGAAGTTTGGTGGGTAGAGCAGGTCTGAGAGTTGTTGGGCACACACCTGAAACTTAGTGAAGCTCTGGCTTCATCCCCACTGGCTCCAGCCCAAAGGTTTGTTTATTTATTTATTATGTGTAGGTACACTGTAGCTGTCTTCAGACACACCAAAGGAGTGCATCATATCCCATTACAGATGGTTGTGAGCCACTATATGGTTGCTGGGATTTGAACACTGGACCTCTGGAAGAGAAGTCCGTGCTCTTAACTGCTGAGCCATCTCACAGCCCTCTTTACTGCATTCTAGAACTTTTCTTTCTGATGCCTGTGAATGTGGCAACTGTTAGAAGTGACTTGTTTGGAGCTGGGCGGTGGTGGTGCACGCCTTTAATCCCAGCACTTGGGAGGCAGAGGCAGGTGGATTTCTGAGTTCGAGGCCAGCCTGGTCTACAGAGTGAGTTCAGGACAGCCAGGCCTACACAGAGAAACCCTGTCTCGAAAAACAAAACAAACAAACAAAAAATAAATGAATAAATAAATAAAAAGAAGTGACTTGTTTGGTCAGGTAGACAGAAAGTCAGCTGCCCACAAAGTGATGAGAAAATATATAAAGTTGTTGACATACATGTTTAGGTAAAGATGATGATCATTATTCAAAAGCTGACATGGGAATGAAGTGAGGAAAAACTCGAGTATGTGGTAAAATGTCTGGAGTAGTTCAGGAGTGCAGGGTGGCTATAAATATGATGCTGAAACTTTGTTCTGCAGGTAAAATACAAGGCAGTCACATGCAGTATAACATGGGGTTAATATTTTGTGGCACTCATATGTTCCCAACATATCAGAGCCACTTAAGCTGTCACTAAGAGTTGAAGAGAGATGTGTTGGTTAAATGAAAATGGTTCCTATACTCTTAGATGTTTGAATAACTGATTCCCAGTTGGTATAACTCTTTGGGGGAGATTAGATAGAGGTGTGGCCTTTTAGAAGGAGGTGTATCATGGTGATAATCTTATTGGCTATGAATGCCTTTAGCCATGCCCAGTGTATTGTTTACTTTCTACCTGAGGTTCAAAATGTGAGCTCTCAGTGCTTCCTGCTGCCCTGTGTGTACTGAGCCAGCGCCATCTCTAACTCTGCATCTGTAAGCCCGATCTACTGTTTTCTTTTATAAACTGCCTTCACCATGGTGTGTTTTATCACAGCAACAGAAAGGTAAGTATACAGAAGTGTTCTGTAGAAGATCAGAATACAGAAGTCTCCCCTTCCAGGTACAGGAAACCAGGAAGGGGAATGTTTTAACTGCAGCTCTAGAGCAGGTACCATGAATACCATGACACTGAGGGTAGAAGTGATCTCAAGATGACAAGGTGTCTCGAGCCCTGACTCTTATCTGTCACGAGCAGGCTACTGATAAGGTTTCAGTTTCCCCCGAGGGGAGAGAAGGTCCTTCTTCACTCAGGGATCGTAGGCTGGATTTGACTGTGAGATTGTCAGCTCCATGAGAGGGGAAAGAGTATGCCAGAGAGACAGAGGGGTTGACATTCAGTTACTCTTTAATGATGCATAGCAAGCAATATATTATCATCAATGCTAAGGCTATTGATACAAAATATTGCCACATTTCCTATGCATTGCCTCTAACAATATACATAATGAACACAAATAATAAATTGCTAATTACCAAAGAAATAAGCATAGCAATAAACACATCATTCATTCGTGGATTTTACAACCTGAGTCCTTTTGATGGTTTCTTGTTACAGGTCTAGAGTCTGGGAAGGCAGGGTCAGGATGCAGCTTCCAGCTAGTTAAATTGCTAATTTGACCTTGTAGGGTGCTTGAAGTCAGGGCTTGGCCATGAAGTTGGAGACATAGGTCTCTCCGTTAACTTTTTGATGACTGGGTGCTAAGGAGGCTTGTTCGGAGGATCACGTTAGCCAGTCATGGCTACTCCTCTTTTATGTCTGATTTGACGTTGCTGCTGACGTGCATGGCAGATAACCACTCGTGTATGTTATCGCCAGGCTCTGACCTCATCACAGCTGGTTATCACAGCACAACTTTACTTCCAGACTTGTCTTTACAAGTACCAGACATGTCTTTACAAGTTTCCTATTACAAAATGGTGTCAGTCCTGTTTATAAGGGCCTGCTCCTTACACAAGGGTAGACTGCCATGAAGAAGCAACCACATAAAAAACATTCTCTTCCACTCCTAAACAGAGTTAGCAATATTAAATTATTTGTCAGCTCCCTCTTTTATAAAAGACTGGAATGCTAGCAATGATGATCCACAGGCACCATGGTTAAATGTATATGAGGATTTATTAAAGATTCAATATGTGTTATACATTATAGTATAAGTAGTAAATCTAAGTCAGATGAGGTTCTTGTGAGATCCTGTTTCAACCAAAGAAAACAAACAAAAATTATATTCACTTTTAAAAATTTGAGGGGTATTCTTGAGATTTGTCTTACCATGAAAGTGACTAAGTAGGTTAAAGTGCCCTTGAACTCATGGATATCAGACTGTGATAGACTCCTAAGTGCTTGCATTAATGTGTGTGCTACTCTTCTTGGCAATTCATTACTGAAAATGATTATGGGCACAGAAATAGAATTTCACTTGTATTTCATGTCTATGGGTTTTGCCTGTTGATGTGCCTTTGCCTCCTTCCTGCCTAGGGAGGTGAGCAGATTTTGTCAGATCCCCTGAAACTGGGGTTAGAGACAGATATGAGCTGCTGCATGTACTGGGAATGAAACCTGGGTGCCCTCAGAAAATCTGCAGTGTTCTCAACTGCTCATGCATTTTCCATCCCAAGGTTTCTATTCTTTATCATAGTTCCTGTCCAAGGCAGCCTAGGTCATTAGAGGGGTTAGACTCCCATTGTGCATTAAAGAGTTAATTCATCTGCAAGTCAGAGAATCAGCCTAAGGCAGGAATTAACCCCCTAATTGGGCCTTTAATGCAATGTGATCACTTCTGAAACTGTGTACACACAATCAACAACAACAACAAACAACAACAACAAAAGACTCAGCTGGTTGTAGTCATATACTAAGAGCTTAATTACTCATACATAACAAGGAAGAATTTGGGAAGGAATGGAGGGAGGACAAGGAATAGGGTTTGAGATGCAATATATTTCAGTGAACAAGTATAAAAGTAAACTTTAAATGTAAACAGGAGGGGCTAGAGAGATGGCTCAGCAGATAAGAGCACTCACTCGGTGTTGTCCAGAGGACTCAGGTGCCTTTTCCATTACACACGTGGGTGTAACAATGTGCGTGACTCCAGTCGTTGGTGTCTTCTGCCCTCTTCTGGCCTCTTATGGTACTGTGTACAGACACAGGCAGAAACAAACTTGGGCTTCTTTGTTGTTTGCTTTATTTGTTTTGGGTTTGTTTTGTTTTTATTTTAGGGGGTTCAGATTTTTTTCTTTTGTTTTGCACTTCCTTTTGTCTCATTGTCTCTTTTCTATAAATCTGCTTGGGAAATACTTGTGATTTTACTACTTAAAAGAGGGCTGATCTTTTTAATGGGAATTAGGAGGCAGTTGCTTATTGGCTCTTAGATACAAACTCACAATTGCTTCAAGTTTGTCTAAAAATAGTTGTAGTGGTCTTATTTTCTCCCAGATCAATTAACATTTGAGTTTCAGTTAAGACCTTGAGGGACAAGATGAATATGCTAGAGACATTTTCTTCTCTCTTTTAAAATAAATTATATGTTTCTGAGCTAACAACTTTGAGCTAAAAATGACACCAAATGTCTCTACTTTTACATTGTGACCACGTTCTAAAGTAGATTTGTTAAATGAACATGGTTAGGAATAGACAGATCTCCACATAAAGTGTCTAGATTCCCTAAGGAAAATCCCTACGCTTCCTGATTTCTTTCTTTCTTTCTTTCTTTCTTTCTTTCTTTCTTTCTTTCTTTCTTTTTCTTTTCTTTCTTTCTTTCTTTTTTTCTTTCTTTCAAGAAAAATGACTCCCATGCTCACTGCTGGTAAGAAATTAACTCTCAGCTCTTCTGTCTTCCCTGTTGTTATGGCTATTCTTGGTAGTCAGACTGACTACATCTGGAATTAACTAACACCCAAAGAGTTGCACATACCTGTGAGACATTTTTCTTAGTTAAATATTTAGAAGTAGGAAGACCCTTCTGGGTCTTTTAAGGTGATAAGATCCACCTTTATTCTGGGCCACACCTTCTGGTGGCAGCCCACATAAATAGAGGACACTGAAGAAAGACTCTGTCTCTTTTTCTCTTAAACTGCTTGCTGTATCTCTGGCTAGCAAGTTCTTCTTTTGAGTGGCTTTAGAGCTTACTTCTCTGAAAACGTGGCATATACTGAAACCCAGCTGAGACGTCCGGCCTCATGGACTGAACTACTGAATTTTTCAAATTTTATTTGGTAGACAGCTTTTGTTGGACTTGCTGGACCACATGCAATGAGCCATTCTAATAAATCCCCTTTCTACATACATAAAGATTCATTTTATCAGTTCTGATAATCTAGAGAACCTTGATTAATACAGATTTTTTTTTTCATCTTAACTCAGGAAAATGCTGGCTAAGAACAGTGTTCATATATGGCATTCTTCCTCAAACCATTTCTAAGTATTCAAGTCACTGTGGAGACTATACTTTTCATTATTATTAAGTTGTGAAGAGGTAGACATGAAATACAGGAAGAAAACTCCTATAGGATTGTAGCCACCATCCAGGCTTCAGGTGGGAAAACATGTATAGTTGTATTTTGCATCTGGTTCCAGCTTTTCTCTCAGGAATGTCTAAAGTACCCTTGCCTACCAGGTAAAACGCAGCAGCTCCAGGTCACCTCATCTCGGCGTGAACCGACAGATCAGAGGTATGTTTCTAACATCTCTCCCTGATTGTTTTTTTTTTTTTTTTTTTTTTTTTTTTTGGTTTTTCGAGACAGGGTTTCTCTGTGTAGCCCTGGCTGTCCTGGAACTCACTCTGTAGACCAGGCTGGCCTCGAACTCAGAAATCCGCCTGCCTCTGCCTCCCAAGTGCTGGGATTAAAGGCGTGCGCCACCAACGCCCGGCTATCTCCCTGATTGTTAATATTGCAGCTGCCCTTTCACCTGTGGAACAAGACAAATACTGCATTCCACACTGGCTAATGTGCGGAGCAAACCATCTACCTTGTGTCCTGGAAGAGAAGGGGAACTCACTACCAATCCCAGGAAAACCAAGCTACAGGAGGTCAAGGGCACAGGATACTGAAATGGAAATAGATGCAGATTAGGGAAAGGTCTTGGCCTGGGGTGGAACCCAGAGCCAGGAAATACTGTTCTGTGCTTTTCAGCATACTCCAACTAAGAGGGAGAGACCCATGTCACTCAGGCCTCATTAGCCAATCAGAACCTGCAGTCAGAGCACCAGTCATAGGAGAGGCGGGTTCCTGCAGGTTCCACACCATAGGTTCTGTTCTGAACCGCCAGCCGGTGGTTCTGTTACTCTCCAAGGAGCTCTGAGGGGTGCAAGTGCAATCTTGGAAGACACTATATGGTGAGCAGAAGACATAATCTGAGGAGGGCTGTGCACCTGAACCTCAGGCGCCCTAGTGGGGAGTGCTCCCTGGAACTGGATGGAACAAGTGGGCAGATGTGGCTTTACATTAAGTCCTATGTGGTCCTTGTAATTCCCAGGACCCGAGTGGTGGCCACAGAAGAACTTCACCCTGTGGGCGGCATCTGTGCAGAGCTTTGGGGACATGGGCTGTGTGTAGATACATCTTTGTAGTCAGCATCACCATGCTTTTTGTGCATCAGAGGACAACAGTATGCTGTGTTAGTTTCCTCAGCATCTCTAGAATTGCTGGGCTTCCTATTTAGCATTTAGGAATAAGATCCATTTGGAGTTATTTGGTGGATGTTGTAAATGGAATCTTAAGTGTTGGGTAGCACTCCACTATTTTGCTGAGATGTAGAAGGGTACAATTGATAATGGAAAGGATTTACCAATGCTTAGGGAATAGTAAATCACATAAAGTAGAGTTTAGCCGGGCGGTGGTGGCGCACGCCTTTAATCCCAGCACTTGGGAGGCAGAGGCAGGCAGATTTCTGAGTTCGAGGCCAGCCTGGTCTACCGAGCGAGTTCCAGGACAGCCCCGACTACACAGAGAAACACTGTCTCGAAAAAAAAAATAAATAAAATAAAGTAGAGTTTAGCTAAAGGTGGGCTGCCTTTGAAACACCCAAAGGCAGGAGTATGTTAATGAGGTCTGTAAGACATTAAGTGCTAGATACACATGTTTGTTCACCAGGATTGTGCAGACCTTTGGCTCCAATCATAAGGAAGGAGACAGCCCTGATTTTACCTAGCCACTAGTCCAACGTCCATATTAAGTGGCAGGAGACTAAAAAGCTGCTTAAAGGAGCATTGAAGGGCCACAACCAACACTAAGGTCTGGTGCACATAAAAGTCCAGTTTTCTTCATTAGAAAAACTTAGATTTGCCAGAGCCCAGGTGACAACTCTTTGAAAAGAAGAGCACTGTTGTAGAACAGTTTATTGTGTTTAGTGCAGGGGAAATGGGGTAGGCAATACTAGATCACAGACTGCTGTTTAAGGCGGTCAGCTGCAGTAGTCCCCATTATGAAGAAGGACCTGATTGAAGTAGGAGGGTGGTTTTATAATTTCCCAACATGTATTAATTCATGCCATGAGAATGAAGATAGACCAGTTTGGGAGGTTAGCTTGAGCCAATGAATATTGAATTTCCAATTAGGGAACTCTCCTATACAGAAATGTACAGTCCTGCTTGAAACAGTTAAGTCAGCTCAGAGGTTTGAGACATAGGTACTCACTGGCTGTAGCTATGTGTGTCAAGTTACTATAGCTCCTTTATCTATTTTTCAGTTGAGGGGCATCGAAGTTGTTTCTAATTTCTGGATATTACAAATAGAGCTTCCAGGAAAATAGGTGAGCAAGTGTCCTTATGGTGTGGTGGCACACCAACTGGGTGTGTGCTCAGGAGTGCATCTTGAGGTAGAAATATTCCTGTTTATTTTTTAGAAACCTCCTGTGGATGTTTGAATATGCCTGGCCCATGGGAAATGGAACTGTTAGTTGGTGAGACTTTGCTGGAATAGGTGTATCCTTAGAGAAAGTTTCTCTCTGTGTACAGGCTTTGAGGGCTCCTTGTGCTCAAGCTATGCCCAGCGCAGAGGAGGCCTTCCTCCTGGCTGGCTGTGGAAGACAGTCTTTTTCTGTCTGCCTTTGGATCCAGATGTAGAGCTTGGAGTTCCTTCTCCAGCACCAGGTCTGCCTGCATGCTACCATGCTTCCCTGTGTGATGCTGATGGACAGAAACTCTGAAATTGTAAGCCAGTCCCAATGAAATGTTTCCTATACAAGTGTTTTCCTTACATAGGAAACTTACTTAAGTTTCCTATACAAGTGTTTCCTTACATAGGAAACTTACTTATGTTTCCCATATAAGTGTTGACTCTTCACAGCAATAAAACCCTAACTAAGACAGCGCCAAATTGATTTCCAGAGTGATTGTACAAGTTGGCACTCCCACCAGCAATGGAAGGGTGTTCTCATTACTCCACATCCTTGACAGCACGGTCTGTCACTTGAGATTTTCATCTTAGCCATTCTGCTGGATGTAAGATGGAATCCCAGAGTGGTTTTGATTTTCATTTCCCTGCTGACTAAGAATGTTGAATATTTAAGTGGATCTCAGCCATTAAATATTTCTTTGTTGAGAATTCTCTGTTTAGCTCTGCACCCTGCTTTTAAATTGGGTTGTTTGGTTTGTCAGAGTCTAATTTCTTAAGTTGTTTATATAGTTTGGATGTCATCCCTTGTTGCCTCCCAATCCGACCAGCAGACAGAAGACAACGGACACGGGAACTTCTTCTCAGCACCATTTACTCACAAAACCTTAACGTTCAAAAGCCTGCCAACCGTCATTCCCCACTCTTAAATCTCTGTCTCCTCCAATTAGAAGTCATTCCAGATTGATGCTGCGCCCATACGTCACTTGGCCTGATCTTATGTGCAAGTAATATACACGCGCAGTAATGCCAAATCTACGTGCCCTGATCATGGCGCAGCAATGCCCAAGCATATGCCAGCTGTCATCTGTGACACTGGCTCTCCACAATTCCCCCTTATTTATTAAATCTTGGCAGAGAAAATGCCTGTCTTGGGTTGCCCCTTGCAACAATGTTCCTTACCAGTCTTCGGGGTACGAACAGCTTTAGTTTGATCCCTGTCTTAGGTTGGTAACATGTCCAAGGAGTCTTACCTGTTATTGACTACTTCTCTAGCATGCCAAGCCACACCTGAGGGGATTGTCCAAATCAAATGGTGTCAAAATGGGGCAAAGGAAGTGCCTTGAACTTGGGTACCTCCCCTTTCTGAGTTTTTTTTTTTTTTTTTCTCCTTCTGCAACTGACGTTCTTTGTCCCGGGTATCAAAGGAGAAAGGGCACACCTCCACATTTCTTGCTTCTGGGATGTGGGACTTATAGGGCGACCCATAATGTGGCACTGGCTGGGCTTAGATCATTTCTGGTTCCTCTTTTATCACTACTCTTCCTCATCTTCTTTGATGGGCACTCAGATCCTGCTCTTCAATGCAAACACTGGCGACTTAGGGACCGTGGCTGGAATTAGCTTCTTTCAGCAACACCCATCAAGATCTTAGCAGGGAAAGGTCTGGAATGAAATTCAAATTGTTCATCTGGTTTTTTCTTTGGTTCTCGCTCATGAATTTGTTTCTGAATTTCCAAATCAAAACCAACAGGCTGAGTAGGACGCTTAACAAGTGGTCTCTTGGGCAAGATGGGGCTACCTTCAAAACTTCTGGGATTGAGTTCCCATGCTTTGAATTTGTATTGTTGCAGTTTCTCAAGCTCCTCGGCCTCCTGCTCTGCTGCACTTTTGTAGGTCACAACCCTTGCACAATATTTGGTCTGCAGTATGGGGGTCTGGGGGTTCCGTGTGATTTTGTTCACAGATTTGGAGGGTAACAAGGTCTGCTCCTTCTTGTTCTTCAGATGGTATCCATTAGGGGTTCCTTTGTGGAAGGCTTCAACCTGCTGTGCAGTGGGCACATACATAGTGGGCTGCTTCATCAAATGTTCTTTTCTTTCCTTTGAACAGATTGAAAGGCTTAATGATAGTACATCCTCCAGCAGGAGTGAAGGATGCTTTCGAAGTTCAGACATGAAGTTCACTTCCTTATACTCTTCCTGGTTCTTCAGATCTTGTTTGATTCGCTCCTCTGTGAGGAAGTGAAAGTCAAGTGTTTTGGTAAGCTGGCTTGTGGATTTCTTCAGAGGTCGCCCTGGCCCTGCGAGAGCGAGCTTCTTGAACTCTCCGTTCTTCCTCCACGTCTCCACCACTTCCTGCTGCGTTCTCAGCCGTTTCTCTGTCTCCTGCTCTTCAGCACTCCTTAGAACCTTCTCCCTTGCAGGTGACACACCAGGCACACTGTGTTTGCCGTTGGCTATCCCCAGGGTTTCCCTTCCATCCTTTCTTGAAGTAGCTGGAGCACTGCCTTTCTCCTTGTCCTCTGGTTTCTTTTTATGAGGAACTTCCATTCTTTTGTTTGGGGGGGACAATCAGCGGTGGGAGCCATGCATCTCTTAATTTTCATATCAACAGAGGCAACATGGGTGTTTTCTTTCTGCTCCAAATCCTTCTGAGCAGAGTCTAACAGGTCTTCTCTGATGCTGGACAGGTGTATTTCCTGATACAGCTCTCTTAGAGTTTGGGGAAGAACAATCATTTGATGGGATACATTGTTTCTGAAGATTTTCCTTTTCTGTTTCTTTGTAGTAAGTGTTGTCAGCTGCCTTCAACAGTGTGACACAGCCTTGTTGAAGTTTGGATTTTCTCAAGAAAGTCTTCTCCTGAAATCTCCTATTCCACTCTGCCAAAGAAACTTGTTCTCCAAGTTGGCCTTCTCATCAAACCATGAGTCTATATTTTTAGTATCCTCTTTAGCTTCCAAGGATGAAAAATTGATAAAGTCGGTGGGGGCATTGAAAGAGTAAGCAGTCGGGACTTGTGACATTGCTCCCACTTAGTGCAGAAGAACAAGCTTATTCCAGGGTTCTAATACTCTACTCAATAGATCGTCTCTGACCTATGTAAATTTGTCTCTGGAGTCCACCTCTTACAAGCTCTCCTCAAAGCCACAAGCACGTTCTCAAGTCTCTTGAATTCTTGCAGTCTGGCAGACACTTCTCCAGAAGAACATTCATGCTACTTTTCCTGGCTTCAGCTTGCACAGACTATAAGAGTCCAGCACCTCACGACTGACCATTCCTCTCAAATACTTTTATCATGAAAGGTTGTTGGATTTTTTTCAAGGGTTTTTAGCATCTAATGAGATAATCATGTGTGTGTTTTTAAAAATTCATTTTGTTTATATGCTGCATTACAATGACAGATTTTCATATGTTGACCCCTCCCTGCATTTGTGTAATAAAATTTACTTAATTATGATGGATGGTGTACAGATGTTTTTATTGAGTATTTTTGTGGGAATGTTCATAAGGGAGATTAGTCTGAAATCCTCTTTTTTTTGTTGTTGTGTTTTTTTTGTGGTTTAGCTGTTGTAGTAAACATTATTTGGAGGTTTCTGCTCCACTTTAGATCATTTAGTTCCCAAATAAAAGACACAAAACCTTCATATTTATAATAAACCTTGAAGAAATAGAGCTGGGCCGATATCAACCCTCTATGTCATTTTGTCTATCTCTATCAATAATTCTGAGCTATCACTTGCCATGTTTTGCCTGGTCCTCTCCTATTCCAAGTGGCCAGCCCTTATGGCCATCTGCTCACAATTCATTTACCCTATGGTGCCTTTTTCTCTTCTCTCTCCTTCATGGACTCTGCCTCAGGCCCCAAGTCCAAGAACCAAAGCCCTGCCTACCTCTTTTCTGCCCTACTAGAGCCTGAAGGCATCTTTATTATCAAGTCAAAGATAACTTGCAGGGTAAGGTTTATACAACAAAAACTGGTATACATGAAGATCTCATTTTCTTGAGGCAGTTAGACCTTGAGGTAGAGAACTTAGCAACAGACCACACCTCACCACGTCCAAGTGGATAGATAGGGACCTCCACATAACACCAGATACACTGAAACTAATAGAAGAGAAGGTGGGGAACAGCCTCAAACACATGGGCACAGGGGGAAATTTCCTGAACAGAACACCCATGGCTTATGCACTAAGATCAAGAATTGACAAATGGGACCTCATAAAATTGCAAAGCTTCTGTAAGGCAAAGAACACTGTCAATAGGACAAAATGGCAACCAACAGATTGGGAAAAGAGCTTTACCAATCCTACATCTGATAGAGGACTAATATCCAATATATACAAAGAACTCAAGAAATTAGACTCCAGACAATCAAATAACTCTATTTTAAAAGGGGTACAGAACTCAACAAAGAATTTTCAACTGAGGAATATCGAACGGCTGAGAAGCACCTAAAGAAGAATTCAGCATCTTTAGTCATCAGGGAAGTGCAAATTAAAACAACCCTGAGATTCCACCTCACACCAGTCAGAATGGCTAAGATAAAAAACTCAGGTGACAGCAGATGCTGGCAAGGATGTGGAGAAAGAGGAACACTCCTCCATTGTTGGTGGGATTGAAAGCTGATACAACCACTCTGGAAATCAGTCTGATGGTTCCTCAGAAAATTGGACATAGCATTACATGTGGATCCAGCTATACTACTCCTGGGCATATACCCAGAAGATGCTCCAACATATAACAAGGACACATGCTCCACTATGTTCATAGCAGCCTTAATCATAATAGCCAGAAGCTGGAAAGAACCCAGATGTCCTTCAACAGAGGAATGGATATAGAAAATGTGGTACATTTACACAATGGAGTATTATTCCGCTATTAAAAACAATGAATTCATGAAATTCTTAGGCAAACAGATAGAACTAGAAAATATCATCCTGAGTGAGGTAACCCAGTCACAAAAACACACATGGTTTGCACCCACTGATAATTGGATGTTATCCCAAAAGCTTGCAATACCCAAGATATAACTCACAGACCACATGAAGCTCAAAAAAAAAAAAAAAAAAAAAAGACCAAAGTGTGGGCACTTTGGTCCTTCATAGAAGGAGAGTAACAAAATACTCATGGGAGCAAATAGGGAGACAATATGTAAAGAAGAGACTGGAGGAGGGACTGTCCAGAAACTGTCCCACCTGGGGATCCATCCCAGGTGCAATCACCAAATGCAGACACTGTTGTGGATGTCAGGAGGTGCATGCTGACAGGAGCCTGATATACCTGTCTCCTTAGAGGTCTGCCAGAGCCTGATGTATACAGAGGCAGATGCTCACAGCTAACCATCAAACTGATCACTGGGTCCCCAAAGGAGGAGTGAGAGAGAAGACTGAAGGAGTTGAGGAGTTGAAGGGGCTTGCAGCCCCATTAGGAAAGCGACAACACTAACCAACCAGAGCTCCCAGGGTCTAAACAGCTAGCCTGGGAATACACATGGAGGGACCCATGTCTCTAGCTGTATTTGTAGAGGAGGATGGACTTGTTGGCATCAGTGGGAGAGTAAGTCCTTGGTCCTGTGAAGGCTAGATGCCCCAATGTGGGGAATTTGGTGGTGGGGAGGTGGGAGTGGGTGGATGGGTGGGGACACACCCTCAGAAGTAGGAGGAGGGGTGATAGGATAAGGAGTTTCTGGGATTGGGGGAGAATGGGGAAAGGGATAACATCTGAAATATAGATAAATAAATTATCCAATAAAAAAACATAATGGAACTGGCTATCGCAGTGGAGCATTTCAGACTTTTTGTCAGCAATTTAATATTACCCATATTACTGGATTCCTTATAATTGTCAAGGACAAAGGACTGTGGAAGGGGCCCATGGAACTTTAAAACAATATCTTCATAAAATAAATAAGGGGAGATACATCCCCATACACCACAAATTTATTTAAATCATGTTTTTTTATTTTAAATTTTTTAAAAAAAATAATAGGATGCCAAGGAACTTTCTGCTGAGTGTCTATAGCACCCTACAACTAGGCATACTTATGCCTAGGTGAAGGGAAGGATCCACTTACTGACATATGGCATGATCCCAATCAGGTATTTAATATGGGGAAGAGGCATGTTTGTTTTTTTCTGCAGGATGCTGAAGAGAGCATGGTGGCTGCCAGAGTGTCAGTGAGACATGCTGATGCTGGGACAAAGATGATGCTGAACTGGAGCTTGCTGAGTGCCCTGACAGTGGTGACTGGGAACTGTATTGAACATATGTTCCCGACCCACCATTGCTTACCTATAACCCCTGATGGACAAGATGCCTTGCTTCAAGTTTTTAGACCTTGTGGAACAGAGAATCAAAAAGAAGTTATAATGACTCCTGTATTTTCTTAAATGCGACCAGGAAACCTCTGACTCAATCATGGACTGGTCTAGAAATCAATCCAATATTGGAAATAATAGTCTTCATTTGGAAAGTTGATTCTGGACATTTTCAGAGACATATTTGGAAGTTAGCTGCAGTTCTCTATGGTGCTATGTTAGCAAGAGATAAAGTTGGGGCAGGATCTGGATTTCAAACAAGTGTTAGTGCATGTGTTAAGGCTCTTTTAACTGTCAAGTTAAAATTAGTTTTGTTTCTTCTACATGACTTGAAACTGATAATGGAGCCCCAGACAGAGCTATTAATTTAACAGGTTGGCAAGCCAAGGATGGGTAAGATTCGCACAGAGCCTTACCAACCTAAGACAGAAGTGCATTGCTTTTGATAATGCATATTCCACTATGATTAAGGAAGGCATTCTTGACAGAACGACCTAAGACAGGCTGTCTTGTTTATGAAATAAAAAAAGGGGAAGAGGTGGAGAGCCTTTGGGCTGCTTGGCAAGAATCTGACATGAGCCAAGGACAAGGAAGTAGGATTCAGGCAGGAATCTAAATCTTAGGCTAGGACAAAGAAGTAATTTCAGACAGGAATCTAACTTTTAGGCTAGAACAAGGAAGTAGGCTTCAGACATGAAAATGACCTTGGGCTAGGACAGGGAAGTTGGCTCAGATATTTTGGTCATCCTGATAAGCCCTTAGAAACAGGACTTTATGTATCGCCTTGCTTGTTCTTTGACTATTTGTGTTTATTGTCTTGCTTGTTCCTTGACTATTTGCATCTACTGTATTGCTAGTTCCTCAACCTAGAACTGACCTTAATACTTGCATGTAAGTAAAATGGTATAAAAGTAAAAAGGAGGAGGGGGATGGGATAGGGGGTTTTTAGGGAGGAGAAATGGAAAAGGGGGATGACATCTGAAATATAAATAAATAAAATATCCAATAAAAAGTCTAAAAAAAAAAAGAAGGGCTGTGGCAGCAGTTGGGCTTAACAATGAGGACTGAGGTAATCAATTTTAGATGATTGAGTCTATTTAGGGATCTGAATAGAGAACTGAACGTATTTCTATAAATCAGATGTCTTTAGTTATGCTAATTCAACCAATACAGAAGATGTGGACAAACTGATCCAGCCATTTCTGACAGGAGTGTTGCTTTTCCTGGCTGCACATGGAGAGCCTGAGAGAAAAGGTGTGAGCAATCCTTGGTGTGGTCTTCTACAGACTGCTTGTCCCTAGTACACATGGGGCCATAAAGCTGGTTTCCACTTTAAAAACATAATTTTTAAAATTCTAATTACATCATTTGCAAATTATTTTCCTTTCTCCCATATATTCCTCTATGCATTGAATTTCATGTCCTCTTTCTGCTTTAATCGTTGTTACTGTTTAAGTTGGATGTACATTTGTCAGCAGGACTTCCCAGTTATGAGGCACAGAAATGGCTCCACTGGACACTGAGTACGTAATGGATCACACACAAAAGGGACCTCTTGTCTTGGAAGAGGACTGGGCAATGCTTTAGGAGACTGGAAGAGTCTCTACTAAAACACAAATATACCAGAGTAGGGCCCTGTCTGCCCCTAAGATTGAAGAGCAGAATTGGAAAGTCTGTGCTGTCTGAGTCATGTGATTGCTGCTCACAGGGTTATCTACTACGCTCATGCTGTCCAGCTGGGTAGCCCAGGCTAATGAGCAAATCTGGGAAAGCCTAGCATTCAGAAGCACCAGTGGAAGGTAGTTTCTGAGCTCCTTCCAGGATTCTCCTTTGGTGCTGCTATAGGGAGCTGAGAGGGAGACTACCAGCCATACCATGGAGAGTGTGGGGACCACTGTCCCCAGATAAGGGGGAGCAAGCCAGCTGAGCTGTCAGAGCTGGTGGGAGTGGAGTGGACTGTAAGCCCATCTGTGGTTCTATTGGACCCTATGGTGACCTAACCAGTGGTGCTTGGCCTCTGAACCTTCCTGACTGTGCATTCCTGGGGGAAAGACAGGCTCTGCAGCCACAGCTCTGGGATGCTGTGGTCCTGCTAACACACAAACATTGATTTTGGTGTGGTGGGAATACAGATTTGAAAATTGAAAATCCAGTTTCTAAAAGTTCTGTGTGTTACGCTCCACTTTCAATACAAATAGTTTAGAAATTGATAGAAGAGATGTGATAAGGATTATTCTTTAGCAATACTTGATTAGACTCCTAGGGCTGGAGCCATGGCTTCTTGGTTAAGAGCTGTTAATGGTTTTTCTGAGGACCATAATTCAGTTCCCAGGACTGGCTCACAACTACCTGTAACTCCACCAGGGGGGGGGGGGACCTGGTGGATTCTTACCTCCCTTGGTATACACACAGGCACACACATACATACACATGTAGACACACAAACATACAACAGACATACATATACACAAAAATAAAAAAAATTAAAATGTGTGGGGATGGTAGTACATGGCTTTAATTCTAGAAATCAAGAGGCAGAGGCAGAGATCTGAGCTCAAGGCCAGCCTGGTCCACAGAGTGAGTTCCAGACAGCTCCAGGGCTACATATAGGACATTTGTCTCAATAAACCGAATAAGTACATTTTTTTTTAAAAAGAATCCTTTTTACTTTCCATGATTTAGGGAAGTCGGCTCCATAGAGAAATGCAGATTCTGAGCTGCAGAGGTTTCTCAGGTGTGCACGGGTTCCATGTCCCATGTGGCAGGAATAGACATTAAATTGTTCTTCAATGTCATTTTGGGTGTGGGCTTCAGTGAGTCTATTTACCTGAAACCACAAGGGAACATGAGGGACTACAGAGTCATAACCGGCCTTTCGGACAATGTCCGTTTCCAGACAGTACTCCAGAGCATGGGGCCTTTCTGTTTGGAAGCAATAGTAGTGACTGGAGGGTCAAAACCATAACAGTTTAGGAACCACTTTAAATTACTTTTGTGAAGTCTTTATTTAACTTCTTAATTTTCTTTTTCTGTATTCATCTCTCATACAATAAATACATCCTGACCAAAGCCTCCCCTGGCTCCTCTCCTTTAAACCGCCCATCCATGTCCCCTCTACGTATGTACACTGTGTCTTCTTTCTCCTTCAGAAAAGAGCAGGCCTCCCAGTGATATCAGCTGAACAAGGCAAAACAAGATGCAGTCAGACTACGCGTAAACCCTCATATCAAGTCTCTGCGAGGCAACCCAGTAGGAGGAAAAGCCTTCCATGAACAGGCAAAAGAGTCAGAGGTGTGTTCGCCCTATAAAACCCCAGTGTGGGCAAGCACAGCACGTGTGCACAGATCCATGCAGGCTCTGCGAGCCCCTATGGGCCATCCTTAGAGTGTTCTGTCCTGTGTTATCATGGTGTCCTCAACACCTCGGGCTCTAACAGTCCTTCCTTCTTTCCTTCCCTCTGGTTCCAGGACTCTGCTTAATATTTGGGTGTCAGTGTCTGCATCTGCTCCCATCATCTGCTGGAAAAGGCCTTTCTGATGACTCTTGGGCTAGCCAGCCATCTATATGGAAAGATACCAATAACCAGTGGTTGTTAATTCCTGTTTTTTCCCTTGGTCTTAGTGGTTTTTTCCTGTGGTGTTTTGTGGTGTGTGCCTGTGTATGCACAGGTGAGCACACACTTCCCTTATTAATTTGCTATTGTGAGATTATTTACTTTCTTTGTTTTCATTGGTTTAGTTAAACACTTTGCTTTGGAGTTTTCCTTTTTACACCTTCTGTAGGGCTGTATTTGTACTTCTCTTGTGTTCAAATATTCAGGGCTTAATGGTGTTTGGCCATGACATACTGCCTTGGCTATTATTGATTTTGCTCTTATTCTGGTGTTTAGGCATCAGTGCTTGGGGTGATTTTATTTTTAGGTGCTGGTTTTTGGCTTTGTCTTTGCTGGATTGGTGCTTTACACTTTGGCTTCAGTTTCCTCTGTGGTCCTTTGATCTATGTGGCTTGTTGTTGGCAGAGGGTCTACACCCGAGATGGGAACAAGAGCTCAAGAGACCTGTGTGGCTTCTGATGCAGCAGATATTCTCTGCGCGTGTTGGAGGCTGGACTTTCATGGCTGCTTTTGCCTTCAGTTCAGCAGGAAATGTCCACTCGAGTTGAGTGCTAGGGTGTGGTTATGAGGTATGCAGGAAGTAAGAGGGATAAGGTGGGCAGGTCACCTGCCTTCTTGGCAGAAGTAGCTTATTGTTAGGCAGAGGATTTCTGCCTGAGGAATCTAAGAGAGTAGGGGAGTCTGAGGTGGGGTAGCCAACCTCTATTTCTACAAACATAGAATCATCAGTTGTTGTATAACATTGGTCAAGATCATATTTTTTTCTTGTTTGAGTTTACATCTCTTGATTAAAATTTGGCTACATTTGTTTTTTGTCTTGGCTTTTTCTCTCCATCCCTTTATTCTTATGCAAATATTATATACATACTTGATAGTTGTAATTCTTTTAAGTATAGAATATACATTTTGTCAATGTGTTTACTATTTCTTTAAAATCCCATTGAGCATTCTGCTCTCTGCTTTGCATGTGGCTTTGAAATCAACCTTTGTGTTGTAAATTGCTGGAAATTTTCTTTGGAATGTATTACATTTATACTGCAAAATCACCATACCCAACATATTAAAGTTAATATTAATTAAAAGTTTCAAAGTATAATTTATTTGCTTCTTTATTTATTCCAGTTTATTTTGTTGTTGTTAATCTATGAAAGACTTTCAGTTTGTTGGATAAAAAAGGGCTAAGAGGTTGGAAAAGTTACTCAGCCTATACTTTTCAGTCCTGACCTGAATTCAGATCTCAGGACCCAAATAACCACCTGTTACTCC
Source organism: Mastomys natalensis (assembly GCA_021653895.1). Lineage (NCBI taxonomy): Eukaryota > Metazoa > Chordata > Mammalia > Rodentia > Muridae > Mastomys > Mastomys natalensis. Next base: position 881,312 of record JAJTUV010000903.1, read on the forward strand.
AGATCCAGTCTTCTCTGATGCATCACTTGTATTCACATGAAAGTCATTCTCTCACACACAGTCATACCAGAAAAATGTAGATAAATGTATTTTCATAGTTTTATGATTTATAAAGCAATTGGAGCCAAACAAGTTGCTTTAGGTGAACAATGCCAATGATAGTTTCTTTTAAAAAATCTGGTCCTTTCCTTTATGCTCAGAGAAATATTTTTAGTAGTCAAAACCATTTTCTACAGTTTTTAAACATCAGAATGTTTCTAGCAGATAACTCCAATTTTTTTTCTCACCCAATCCATTTTCTAACAATAGGAAGTAAAGAATTAGAGTGCACAAAATTGGAGTGTACAGCACATGTGCTGACCAGTGATTTTTATTTTAAATCGAGTATAATCTTGTAGTTCTTGCTTAAGCGACTGTGCTACATTTGTTATATGTATTTGTGTCTCCTTTTATCAGTGTTGTCATGTATTTTGTGTGATGTTATTAATTGTGCATGTAGTCATACTGTTGCTTCTCTGGAAAATGATGGACCCGTCACACCAGCTATTATTATATTCTGAACATTGACTCTATTATATGTTGAGTTCCTTGAGGTTTTGTTGGTTTGGAAACTTTCTGTGAAGAAATAGACTTGGTTTTTGATCATGAAGCAATTCTTCTTATTTCTTGCATATCTGTGTTTTGTGGTTGTTTCTATTGTTTGGGCTAATCAGTACTTAAATGATTGATGTGGTTATTATATTGGCTTTATTTATTGGATATTTTCTTTATTTACATTTCGGATGTTATCCCCTTTCCAAGTCTCCCTTCTGGAACCCCCTACCCGTCACCCCTCCCCATGCCTCTCCACCACCCACCAATCCACTGCTGCCTTCCTGCCCTGGCATTCCCCTACACTGGAGCATCAAAACCCTTCAGGTCCAAAGACCACTCCTCCCACTAATGTCTAACAAGGCCATCCTCTGCCACATATACAGCCAGAGCCATGAGTCCCTCCATGAGTACTATTTGGTTGGTAGTCCAATTGTATTTTGGGTATAATTTCGAACTTTTGGGCTAATATCCACTTATCAGTGAGTGCATATCATGTGTGTTCTTTTGTGACTGGGATACCTCACTCAGGATGATATTTTCAAGTTCCATCCTGTGAATTTCATGAAGTCATTGTTTTCAATAGCTGAGTACCACATTTACTGAATCCATTCCTCTGTTGAGGGACATCTGGGTTCTTTCTAGCTTTTGGCTATTATAAATAAGGCTGCTATGAACATAGTGGAGCATGTGTCCTTGTTACATGTTGGAGCATCTTCTGGGTATATGCCCAGGAATGGTATACTGGTCCTCAGGTAATAGTACTATGTCCAGTTTTCTAAGGAACTGCCAGACTGATTTCCAAAGTGGTTGTACCAGCTTGCAATCCCACCAACAATGGAGGAGTGTTCCTCTTTCTCCACATCCTTGCCAGCATCTGCTGTCACCTGAGTTTTTGATCTTAACCATTCTAATTGGAGTAAGATAGAATTTCAGGGTTATTTTGATTTGTATTTCCCTGATGACTAAGGATGTTCAACATTTCTTTAGGTGCTTCTTGGCCATTCAAGTTTCCTCAGTTGAGAATCCTCAGTTTAGCTCTGTTCCCCACATTTTAATGGGGTTATTCGGTTCTCTGGAGTCTAACTTCTTGAGTTCTTTGTATATATTGGATATTAGCCCTCTATTGGGTGTAGGGTTGGTAAAGATCTTTTCCCAATCTGTTGGTTGCCTTTTTGTACATTTTGTCCTATTGACAGTGTTCTTTGCCTTACAGAAGCTTTGCAATTTTATGAGGTTCCATTTGTTGATTCTTGATCTTAGCACATAAACCATTGGTGTTCTGTTCAGGAAAATGTCCCATGTGCCCATGTGTTCGAGGTTTTTTCCCCCACTTTCTCTTTTATTAGATCCAGTGTATCTGGTTTTATGTGAAGGTCCTTGATCCACTTGGACTTGAGCTTTGTACAGAGAGATGAGAATGGATCGATTTGCATTCTTCTACATGTTGACCGCCAGTTGAACCAGCACCATTTGTTGAAAATGCTGTCCTTTTTCGACTGGACGGTTTTGGCTCCTTTGTCAAAGATCAAGTGACCAAAGGTGTATGAGTTCATTTCTGGGTCTTCAATTCTATTCCATTGACTTACCTGCCTGTCTCTGTACCAATACCAGGTAGTTTTATCACTACTGCTCTGTAGTACAGCTTGAGGTCAGGGATGGTGATTCCCCTAGAAGTTCTTTTATTTTTGAGAATAGTTTTTGCTATCCTGGGTTTTTTGTTATTCCAAATAAATTTGAGAATGCCTCTTTCTGTTGTTATATCTCCCTTTTCATTTCTGATTTTGTTAATTTGGATACTGTCTCTGGGCCTTCTGGTTAGTCTGGCTAAGGGTTTATCTATTTTGTTGATTTTTCTCAAAGAACCTGCTCCTGGTTTTGTTGATTCTTTGTATAGTTCTTTTTGTTTCTACTTGGTTGATGTCAGTCCTAAGTTTCACTATTTCCTGCCATCTACTCCTCTTGGGTGTATTTGATTCTTTTTGTTCTAGAGTTTTCAGGTGTGCTGTCAAGTTGCTAGTGTATGCTCTCTCCAGTTTCTTTTTGTAGACACTGAGAGCTATGAGTTTTCCTCTTAGCACTGCTTTCATTGTGTGCCACAAGTTTTAGTATGATGGACCTTCATTTTCATTAAATTCTAAAAAGTCTTTAATTTCTTTCTTTATCTCTTCCTTGACCAAGCTATCATTGAGTAGAGCGTTGTTCAGTTTTCATATGTATGTGGGCTTTCCATTGTTTTTGTTATTGAAGACCAGCCTTAGTCCATGGTGATCTGATAGGATGCATGGGATTGTTTCAATTTTCTTGTATCTGTTGAGGCCTGTTTCATGACCCATTATATGGTCAATTTTGAAGAAGGTACCATGAGGTGCTGGGAAAAAGGTATATTCTTTTGTTTAGGATGAAATACTCTAGATATCTGAAATTCATTTGGTCCACCACTTATGTTAGTTTCTCTATATCTCTGCTTAGTTTCTGTTCCCATGATCTGTCCATTGATGAGAGTGGGGTGTTGAAGTCTCCCATTATTATTGTGTGAGGTGCAATGTGTGCTTTGGGCTTTAGTAAAGTTTCTTTTATGAATGTGGGTGCCCTTGCATTTGGACCATAGATATTCAGAATCGAGAGTTCTTCTTGGTAGATTTTCCTTTGATGAGTATGAAGTGTCCTTCCTTATCCTTTTTTTGATAACTTTTGGTTGAAAATTGATTTTATTCAATATTAGACTGGCTACTCCAGATTATTTCTTGGGACCATTTGCTTGGAAAATTGTTTTCTAGCCTTTTACTCTGAGGTAGTGTCTGTCTTTGATACTGAGGTGTGTTTCCTGTATGCAGCACAATGCTGGGTCCTATTTACGTATCTAGTCTGTTAGTCTATGTCTTTTTATTGGGGAATTGAGTCCATTGATGTTAAGAGATATTAACGAAAAGTAATTGTGGCTTTCTACTATTTTTGTTATTAGAGGGGAAATTATGTTTGTGTGGCTATCTTCTTTTGGGTTTGTTGAAAGAAGATTATTTTCTTGCTTTTTCTCATGTGTAGCATCTTCCATCTATTATCCTTTGTAGGGCTGGACTTGTGGAAAGATATTGTGTAAATTTGATTTTGTCATGGAATGTCTTTGTTTCTCCATCTATGGTAATTGAGAGTTTTGCTGAGTATAGTAGCCTGGGCTGGCATTTGTGTTCTCTTAGGGTCTGTATGACATCTGCACAAGATCTTCTAGTTTCTGGTGAGAAGACTGGTGTAATTCTGATAGGTCTGCTTTTATATGTTGCTTGACATTTTTTTCCTTACTGCTTTTAATATTCTTTCTTTGTTTTGTGAATTTGCTGTTTTGACTATTATGTGACAGGAGGAATTACTTTTTTGGGCCAGTCTATTTGGAGTTCTGTAGGCTTCTTGTATGTTTATGGGCATCTCTTTCTTTAGGTTAGGGAAGTTTTCTTCTATAATATTGTTGAAGATATTTACTGGCCCTTTAAGTTGAGAATCTTCACTCTCTTCTATACCTATTATCCTTAGGTTTGGACTTCTCATTGTGTCCTGAATTTCCTGGATGTTTGTGTTAGGAGCTTTTTGCATTTTGCATTTTGCATTTTCTTTTACTGTTGTGCCGGTGTTTTCTATGGTATCGGCTGCACCTGAGATTATCTCTTTTATCTCTTGTAGTCTGTTGGTGATTCTTGCATTTATGACTCCTGATCTCATTCCTAGGTTTTCTATCTCCAGGGTTGTCTCCCTTTGTGATCTCTTTGTGATTCTGTGATTTTCACAGAAGTTCTAAAGGAAACTGATGGAAATGGAAAATGGATGTTATAAATATAAACCATGTACTAAAGGCTTTAAGTATCACAGGTTCTTCAAATACACAAAAGAACCCATAATAAAGAGGAAACTTATTAATGTAAACAAGTGATAAATCCTAAAGATCTGATTCTTCTTTACAATAAACTAAACAAAATTTTAAAATTAAATTATACATATAAAAAGAGTCATCAATGCAATGAATGTGGTAAAGTGTTTACACATGTCAATTTTCTTTGCACGCATAAAGGTAGTCTTACCAGAGAGAAACCCTTTGAATATACTCAATGTGGTAAAGCCTCTACAGGTCACAGTGGTCTTCAGTGCCATGAAGGAATTCATACTGGAGAGAAACCCTATGACTGCAATCAATGTGGTAAAGTCTTTTCACAAGATAGCAGTCTCCAAATGCATGAAAGAACACATACTGGAGAGAAACCTTATGAATGCAACCAACGTGATAAAGCCTTTTCACAACAAAGTCATCTGCAAAGACATAAAAGAACACATGATGCACAGAAACCTTATGAATATAATCAAGGTGGTAAAGCCTTTTCAGGACACAGTAGTCTCCAAATGCATAAAAGAACACACACTGGAGAGAAGCCCTGTAAATACAATCAATATGGTAAAACCTTTGCAGTTCACAAATATCATCAAAACCACAGAGAACACACACTGGAGAAAACACCTATGAATCCAACAATGAAGTAAAGCCTTTTCACAGCACAACATCTCTGAAGTCATAAAAGACAGTGACATGTTTCCTCCAGTAGGGTGGCATTTACTAAATCATTCCAAATGACACCACAAATTAAGAAGGGTTGGTTTTCTGAGTTCAAGCTCACATGCTTGCCTTTTCGGAAGTGAGCCAATCCATGAAGAAAAAAACCCTGTAAGTAAGCCTTTCAATGCCTCATCATCTAGGCTACACAAATGAAGGCTCACATGAGAAAAACAGTGATGAATGCAAATTGTGTTTGTTTAGTGATTTTTAAAAATTTTTCCTTATGTGCTGTTAGTGTGTCTTTTTGTGGATACATGTATGTGCATGCTGGTTATCAGGAAGATTAGACTCTTAATATTCTTGTAGCAGAATAAAGGAAGTTGTCAAAAACTTGACATTGGACCTGTGAATGAAGTTGTCTTAACTTCTGAGCCATGACCCTAGACCTCTAAATATTTTAAAGCCTTGATACATGATCTTGACATCATGAAATAGGAAAGCACTCATACAAGACAAAACTCTATACATGTAAACAATTTGCTGAAGATGTTAGATATCATATATAGTTTTCTTCAGTTTCAAGACAAAGATCTTGTTCCATCTCTTTTGTAACCTTGAAGGAAGTAAATTATTTGCCATGTTTACTCAGCTGTGATGGTGGAGGTCAACATTGCCTTTTGTATTTTAAACCTTTTGGATTAAGTGTTGAAGTTTACTGTATGTGTGGTAAATCCGTTTACTGACGTTTATTTGGTGGTTCTCATATTCTTTCTGTGGATTCTGCTCTTTTATTGCCCTTTCATTTACTGATAAAAATTTTTCCACTAAAATGTATAGAATGGGATTGGCATCATCTAAGTGGTCTATTGTTCATTTCAATAAAGGTCCGTCTATGATCATCTTTTCAAGTCAGTGTGTCTATAAAAGGGTGGAGGGCTGTTGTTACTAGGTTCTTTTTTCATGTTTTCATGAATTCCATTGAGATGTTGTTTTTATCCAGCCTGGTTTGGATATCAATAATTAGTCTGGTCTACATTTCAAGTCATGATTCTCTTGTGTCAGCCTCTTGAATACCAGTCATCCCTAGTATGTCTTGTTTTGTCAATACATTTTAATAATGCTTATGTTAAAATTCTTAATAGAAGATAATATAAGAAGCATAAAATACCTTATGTATGTATTCAAAGCAGCATTTTCATGTATTTGTTAGAGATGTTTTAAGGTAGGATAGTCAGCATTCATGTTTATATCTTGTAACATAGGTTGATGTTCTATGGATATCTTTCTTAGGGTTTTCATTTTTGTGAAGAGACAGAGAGCATGACCAAAGCAACCCTTATAGTCAAAAACATTTAATTGGGGCTGGCTCACAGTTTTTGAGGTTTAGTCCATTATCATGGTGAGAAGCATGGCAGCATGCAGGCAGTGCTGGGGATGGAGCTGAGAATTCTATATTTGATCCTCAGGTAGCAGAAGGAGTGTGTGTGTGTACCACACTAGTTGTAGCTTGAACATATATGACTTCAAGCCCACATACACAGTGACACACTTCCTCCAACAATGCCATACATATTCCAACAATGTTATATCTCCTAATACTGAGAATTCCTGTGGAAAAGCATATGGGATCCGTACTTATTCATACCACCCATTCAACTTCCTGGTTCCCATAGGCTTATAGCCATAACACAATACAAGTTTTCCTTTTATTGGAAAGATTTTATTTTTCTCAGATATTTTTGGTTTTTTCCTTATTCACTTTACATGCCACTCACTGCCCCACTCCTGGTCACCTCTCCACAATCCTTCCCCTATCCCTCATGCACTTCGATTCTAAATAGGTGGGGGCCCTGTGTATCCCCTTGGCACTTCAAATCTCTGCAAGGCTAGCTGCTTCCTCTCCCACTGAGGCCAGACAAGGTAATCTTCCTACCACTTTCATCAGACCTGCTGAGCCTGAATCATCCAGGTAAGCTTCCCTTCCCCCACCCTCAACCATCCTTGATGGGTCCTCTGGAGCAAGCAGAGCTTCTCTGAGCAGCCTGATCTCCTAGGTGAACCTCCATTCTCCTGCCACTGCTGCTCCCACCTTCATCAGACCTGCTGGGCCTGAGCCATACAACATGCCTTTACCCACCTTCGAAAGTCCCATAGCCTATCACAGTCTCACCAACATGTAAAAGTCCAAAGTTCAAACTCTGTCCTGAGATTCATGCAATCTCTTAACTATAGTGCCCTATAAAATGAAAATAAAAAACAGATAAAATACTTCCCATAGTCTATCACAGTCTCACCAGTGTTTAAAAGTAAAAACTTTCAAAGTCTCTTGTAAGATTCATGCAGTCTCTTAACTGTAATCCATTATAAAATGAAAGTTAAACCACAGATCATGTACTTCCAACATATAATGGCACAGGATATCCATTAGTGTTCTAAACTATAGGGATGGGAGCAAAGTGCAGAAATAGTGAACCAAAGCAAGACGAAAAAAACCAGTTTGGCAAACTCCAAACTCTGCATCTCCATATCTGATGCTCTTCAGGTCTCCAACTCTTCAGCTTTGGTGATGGCAACACACTTGTTTCTCTGGAGCGAGTTCCACCCCATGTTGGTGGCTTTCCTCAGCAGGTGTCCCACAGCCCTGGCAGCTCTAGTGTCCTAGGGTGTCCAACATAATCCAGGCTTCACCTTCACAGCTTTACCCTGTGGCCTCTCTGGGCCTGCCTGCAGGGACAACCCTGACATATTCCGTGCATCAGTGGCTTTTTTTTTTTTTTTTTTTTTTTTTTTTGGTTTTTCGAGATAGGGTTTCTCTGTGTAGCCCTGGCTGTCCTGGAACTCACTCTGGAGACCAGGCTGGCCTCGAACTCGGAAATCTGCCTGCCTCTGCCTCTCAAGTGCTGGGATTAAAGGTGTGCTCCACCACTGCCCGGGTGCTTTTCTTAGTCACAGAGAGATGTATAGACTTGGTTCTAAACCCAGAGCTGTATGGCTGAAGCGAGGCTGCAGGCTGGGCGGGAGCATGACCCACTTGTCTTATACCATCTTCATTAGATTTCACTTTTTCCATAATTTCCTTCCCTTTCTGAGCTTGTTTGTCCTTGACCTCAGAGATCTACATGACTCTGTCTTCTGTGTACTGCAGTTTCTCAAAGGAATGTACCACCACGCCTGGACCTAAGCTTTTCTTTATCTGGAGTTTGCTTTGTAGACAAGGCAGGCCTTGAATTCATAAATGTGCTTGCCTCTGTCTCCGATGTTCTGGATTAAAGGTACATACCAACATATGTGGACCTAAGCTTTTAATTTTTTTCAAGGATGAAAGTTTAACTGAGTGAATTCTTGCCCTGAGGTGACCACTTCCTTAATTCCATTTAATATCTTTAATCAGGTTATCTCCTTGAACACGGGAATTAGCTCCATTCTGTTTCCTGGCACCCCTTTAATCCTTGAATCATACATTTTGTACTTTTCTTGTGAAGTTTTGTCTATTTCATCAAAGTATTATTCATAAGAGGAAACTACAGAATAGAGTTTATACTGGGCTCTTTTGAGATTTCCACGCCAATGCGATCTATTTTTTTTTTTTTTTAATTCTCAACAGACCTATAATGACTGTGATGAGTTTAGGAACAAAAAGCTAGATAGTCTGGTCACAGGGATGACAGAAGTGGAGAACTCAGTAGGCTGTCTGAGACTGCTACTGGCAGTAGCCACCACGGCGCATATAGCCTTCATTTTTCTGGTAGCCATCCTTTTAGTCTCGGAAATAGACACCATAGGTTCCCTGCTTATGGTCAAACACTTGTTCATTATTCTCCACTAGGCTGCCAAGCTTCTCAGCCAACTGCAGAGTCAAGTTCTGCTGGGCAGTGGGCTCAGTCCTCAATCTCTTCATCTTATGCCTCATGCAGACACTTTGGACCAGAGCAAAAGTCAGCCACATTCTTTGCTAAAATATCCCAAGAATGATGTCTAGGTACCATGCTAGGGTTTATTGCTGTAAAGGCATACCATGACCATGGCAACTCTTATACAGGAAAGCATTTAATTGGAGATGGCTTACAATTTCATAGGTTTAGTCCATTGTGACTATGGTGGGAAGTATGGCAGTGTGCATGAAGTCATGGTGCAGAAGGAGCCCATAATTCTACTTCTTGATCTGATGGCAGCAGGAGACTGTTGCCACACTGGGCATAGCTTGATCCTACATGACTTCAAAGCCTAACTGCATAGAGACAACATTCCTCCAACAAGGACACCGTTGCTCCCTATAAATAAGCATTCAAACACAAGAGTCTATGGAGGCTGTACCTATTCAAACCACCACAATAAGTATATATTATTTTGACATTCCATGCTTCTTCATGTCCCAGTTATACATTTGGCATTTCATCTTGAAAATTACCTCCTAATGAAATTATCTAGAGATGTTAATGTAAGAAGTGGAATTTATTTTTTAAAAGCATAACTTGCTTACTTGTGGGGGAATGTGTGTGAGTGTACCTGCGTGTGTCCGTGTGTGTGTGTGTGTGTGTGTGTGTGTGTGATGTGATTGTGGATTTGTAGGCCATGACAAATATGTATAGACTGGAAGACAAACTTGAGAGGTCTTCTTTTGGCTCTCTTTATATGGTGATCAAGGTGAAGTTGCTGGCCATGCACACACAGATTGTTTTCCCACTAGTGCTCAAAGAAAACTAATAGAAACAGTACATCAGTAAAATGTCTCTTTTCCATATTGTGAACATATTGTCATCTAGGGATAAAGAAGTACAAGCTAATTTGAATAATAAATTCTTTTTAAAAATGAAAATATTGGGGGGGTACATCCAGATCCATTCACCACCCGCCATGAAAATAAACCCTTTTGGAACCAAGGACTTCCTCATATCACTGGGGCCTGCTGACGCCAAAGCTTCCAGCCTCTGGAACTCCAGACCTTTCTCCTGTATGTGGGACCCACTGCCTGGAAGCCTCCAGTAATCCTCCACTGCTCCCCCTTTTCCCACATTTGGCACCCAACGTGGGGCTCAAACCCACAACTCTGAGATTAAGAGTCTCATGCTCTACTGACTGAGCTAGCTGGGCAGCCATCTCTCAGCCAAGCAAATATAACAGGCAAACACTTTCCACAAGGCATGGTGCCAGGGCTCTCTCTGTCTCTCTCTTGGTGCGTGAGCCACCAGCCGAGCTCACGCATCCTGGTCTCTGTTTTGCTGTGCCCCCTCCCACCCAGTGGCTTCTGGGGGCTCCAAATAGAGACATCGACCCCCCAGGTACACCTGAGAGCTCTGCCTCACCTTGAGGAACCCAAGACTGAGTGATAATTCCCCATGCTAGGCGGGGAGAAAGAGATTAAATTTATACACAGCCAATAAAATACCAATAGTTCCGCAAAACTGAAGGAAAGATGAAGATTTTAGCCTCCAATGTTGGAGGGATTTGTTGTGGCACTCATGTGAAAGGTCAGTAATGTTCTACTTGGAAAATGAGAAAAATAATAATAAAAAAATAATAAAATAATCCCAGCCTCCTTATCCATCTCTCCTCGTATCTTTTGTGGTTAAGATGAGGACCCAGCCTAAACAAGGCTGTACATATTGACCTATGGGTAGAACACATGCGTTTCATTTTATTGTCTACAATACAATAGATGAGCCTTTAACCAGGTGGATGGGTTTTTTAAATTTAATTTTCCTTTTTTTTTTTTACACTCCAGATTTTATACCCCTCCTGGTCCACCCTCTGACTGTTCCCCATCCCATACCTCCTCCCCACCCCCCATCTCCACAAGGATGTCCCCAACCCCCACCCCATCAGACCTCTTAACTCTCTGGGACCTCCAGTCTCTTGAGGGTTATAGATGCATCATCTCTGAGTGAATACAGACCCAGCAGTCCTCTGCTGTATATGTGTTGGGAGCCTCATATCAGCTGGTGTATGCTTTTTGTTGGTCCAGTGTCTGAGAGATCTTGGGGGTGCAGGTTAAGTGAGACTGCCGGTCCTCCTACAGGGTTGCCCTCCTCCTCAGCTTCTTTCAGCTTTCCCCTAATTCAACCACAGGGGTCAGCAGCTTCTGTCCATTGGTTGGGTATAAATATCTGCATCTGACTCTTTCAGCTGCTTGTTGGGTATTCTGGAGGGCAGTCATGATAGGTCCCTTTTTGTGTGCTCTCCATAGCCTCAGTAGTAGCATCAGGCCTTGGGGCCTCCCCTTGAGCTGGATCCCACTTTGAAAGCCTGTCACTGGATCTTCTTTTCCTCAGACTCCTCTCCCTTTCCATCCCTGCAGTTCTTTCAGACAGGAACAGTTATGGGTCAGAGTTTTGACTGTGAGATGGCAACCCCATCCCTCACTTGATGCCGTCTTATAGAGGTGGGCTCTATAAGTTCCCTCTCCCCACTGTAGGGCATTTCATCTAAAGTCCCTCCCTTTGAATCCTGAGAGTCTCTCACCTCCCAGATCTCTGGTATATTCTGGAAGATTCCCCCCAACCTCCTGCCTCCCGAGGTTGACTGTTTCCATTTGTCCTGCTGGCCCTCAGTCCTTTTCCACCACCCAATACCAGATCATGTTCCCCTCTTCCCTCCACACCACCCTCCATCCCCTTTTCCTCTCAGGTCCTTCCATCCCACACCACGCCCCCCCCCTTGATTGTTTTCTTTCTCCTTCCCCAGTGGAACTGAGGCATCTGTCCTCACTAGGGCCCTTCAGCTTGTTGACCTTTGTGTTCTGTGGACTGTATCTTGGGTATTCTGTACTCTTTTTTGTCTAATATTCACTTATTAGTGAGTACATACCATGCATGTTCTTTTGGGTTTGAGTTACCTCACTCAGGATGATATTTTCTAGTTCTATTCATTTGCCTCCAAAACTTAGGATGTCCTTGTTCTTAATAGCTGAGTAATATTCCATTGTGTAAATGAACATTTTCTGTATCCACTCATCTGTCGTGGGACATCTAGGTTGTTTCCAGCTTCTGGCTATCACAAACAAGGCCGCTATGAACATAGTGGAACACATGCCCCTGTTGCCTGGTGGGTGTCTTTTGGGTATATTCCTAGGAGTGGTATTGCTGGGTCTGCAGGTAGATCTATTTCCAATTTTGTGATGAACCTCCAGATTGATTTCCAAAGTTGTTTTGCCAGTTTACAATCCCACCAGCAATGGAGGACTGTTCCTCTTTCTCCAAATCCTCACCAACATGGGCTGTCACCGGAGGTTTTGATCTTAGTCATTCTGATTGGTATAAGGTAGAATCTCAGGGTTGTTTTGATTTGCATTTCTCTGATGACTAAAGACTTTGAACATTTCTTTAGGTGCTTCTCAACCATTCAAGATAGCTGGCAGCCTGGAGCCTCAGCTTCCTTGGCCTACAGGGAGCCATCCTGCCCAGATATCTGTGTAGGCCTGTCCTGTGCACCCCAGCCCTGGGCATTCACTTTCCAGCCTGTGACTTGGCATTCACACTTGCAGGGACAAGTGATTTCTCTGCTGAAGAGCCTCTCTCCCTTTCCCCTTTATCTCTGGAATGTAAGAAAAGAGCCAACTCTACACCAACACCAACCTCAACTCCAATCCCAACCCCAACACAACACAAACAAACGTTGCTTTGGGGACCAGAGACCTGCTAATGATGACCTGTGTCTCCACAGATGATCTACAGCCAGCCCTGAGGACCACCCTGCAGCTCCTGGGTGATCTGAGCATCTGCTCCCCAGATGCCAGGGCACAGGTGCAGGGAGCCAGCACAGAGCAGCCTGGGGCCAGTGCACAGCTGAATTGTTGGCTGAAGGAACTGAAGGGCTTGGTCGCTGAGAAAGACCTGGAGCTCGGCAGGTGTGGGGCTGGCCTCCCTCTCTAACCTCCCCCTCCTCCCTTTGTTGTGCTCCTCCATCCTCTCCTTTTCTAATGATGTGGATTGAAAAACATCTGCCAAATGAGATCTGACTGCACACTGCTTGGGGACCCACAAATGCACATGCGTACGTACACACACACACAGGCCCCGTGCACACAAGCTCATACAAACATGCCCTCACACAAGCCCCCCTACACATTTGTACACATGAGCCTTCACACATCCACCCTTGGGCCCATGCCCAACACCACAGAAACATGCCCACAGCCAGGCTCAGCGAAAACTGCCCGTCCTAGAGCATGGGTTCTGGGAGGTGACCCCAGTGTGCGTGTTAACTGCATGGACAGGAGCTCTGGATCATTTGGCAGCAGGCTGCCTTGAAAACGGTGGCCAGGGGTTAGACTGCTGCCCACCCAGTACCTAATAGGGACTGTCTCCCATGGGGAAAGCCAGCAAGGCCTGTCCATAGGTTCTGTCTAGTCCCTGGGGCGTTGCCACCTGTCCTGCCAAAACTGACCAAGCCCCTATGGACCCAGATACAGGCTGGGGCAGTCTGTGACCAGCACTGGTCCTTGCTTCAGGAACTGTTCTCTCAGAGGCGGGGACAAGGCTCATGGGGAAAGTTAACAGAGCCAGCTCAGCAAGCCCCATTCCAAACCGGAAGGAAACTGATAAAGCTTCTTGCTCAAAATCCTTGCAGCCCTGCCAGGCTGTGGGCAGAGGAGGGCAAGGAAGTCAGCTAGTGTCACATTAAGACACTGTTCCTTTGACAGCCCCTTCTTCCCATGCTAGAGTGCCTGCTTCTTAGAATATCCCTTCCATGGGACCTGTCTAGGGAGCCATCCCCCACAGGTGCATCCTGATGCAAGGATGAAGCCTTCCTGAAAGCAGCATGGTACCCACCTTCAAACCTTTCCCCAGCTGCCCACAAGCACTTGGGGGTGGGAGGGTTCTGCTTGAGCCTAGGGTTTTAAAACCAGTGAAAGCCTGGCTCAAAGATAAAAAACCTATACACAGAGACAGAGACATTAAGAGAGCTCAAGGCCTCTGCTGGGGACCCTAGGCAGGGACTTTACTGCTGAGTCAGTTTTGCAAATTATAGCATCATGACATCCCTCTAAGGAAGACTTGTTGGTTTTCTGCAGCTTCCGGCACACCTTCCTCATGAAACGTTCAGTCTGGGACCTGGAAGCTCATCAGGATGTGGCCCAGCATCCTGTCTAAGTGGATGTGAAACCCATACTCTGAGAATCCCCTGGCGTGTCAGGAAAGGGTGTCCACATGGGACTGTGGAACCAGCAGATGTCTGAAGCCCTGTGGAGGAGAGAGACAGCTAGGTCTCATGCCAGGCTTAGGCAGTGCTAAGCGCAGGAGGTCATGAGAAACTATATGCTCTCTTGCCTTATTATTTGTCTCTGTGTGGTGCACATTGGCCATGAATTCAAAGGACAAGCTACTGAGTCAGGACTCCAAGTGTGACCACGGTGCCTGGTGTTCTCTCGTTTTACTGTGTGACCCAGGCTGGCCTGGAATCAGTCTGTCTGCCTCCGCCTCTGGAGTGCTGGAGTCATAAACAGGTTGCCACTATGACAGTGTCTCAGTTCTCAATAAATACTCCAGAGCTAATGTGCTTGCCCTACCTTCCAGTACCACCATACCATGCCCCTCCCCCTCCAACACGGACCTCGAGCGCAGACACATAGACACACACACACTTAAGCAGGAAAAAAGATACAGCTGCAAGCTGCCAGGGGCATTCCCTGAAAGACTTGCTCAAAAACATTTGTCTGAGCAAATGTTATCGGGACGGCACTCCTTTTCCCTACCCAATCATGTAACTCCAGAGCTAGAGAGCCCCAGCTTAGATAGATAGATAGATAGATAGATAGATAGATAGATCTCAAACCCCTCCTAACCTTCGCAGTAGTAAGGACAGTGATGGGTCCCGGATCATATAATACAAACTCTTTGTTTACATTGGTATCACAATTTCTGGCAGTCTCCTGGGGTTCCTGGGCATGACACCTGCTGTGATGTCAACTTACCCTAACAAAAGAATCCTGGGGGAGCAGGGGTAACTTGGTTCCCAGCCCAGGAAAAGCATCCACCATTGTGGGAGTCAAGGGTGCTGCTTAACTAGTCACACACACAGTTAGCAGTGGGCAGAACGAATGCATCACACTGTACTCAGCTTGCTTTCTTCACTCAGCCTAGGACCCAAACCCAAGGGATGGTGCTGCCAAGACTGGTGTGTCTTCCCACCTCAATGGCACCATCAAGACAAAAACCAAAGCAAACCAAAACCAAAGTGCACAAGCTTTTCAGAATACTGGACCACTAAGCTTCCTTCAGTCCACAAGGAGGAGGCATGAGGAAACAAGTGAGCAGAAAAGGCAGCTAGGATATGCTCAGGAAGCACTGGCTGCCTGAGGCAAGCAAGGGTCAGGCCTGCTGTAATCGTCCTGTCCTGGGTGGGGACGATGGTCCCTGCAGGCATCTGGACTGAATTACCACTGACTGCTGGTGAGGGTGGCCTCTGCCTCTTCCCAGACTTCCTGGTTTGTCAAGGCTGCTTCTTTACTGGCCTGGGAGGAAAGTTCTACCACTTGGCTGACAAGTCTGTGGATAGAGAAAGAGAAGGGACAATTTTGCCTGTAGACAAAATTCTAACAGAACTCTGAGAAAAAACAATTTTAAAAAAACCTATGTGTTTGTGTGTGGTGCACAAAACACACAGCTTGCCTGTGGAGGTCAAAGGACAACTTACAGGGGTCTGTTCTCTCCTTCCATGTCAGTCCTGGGGACTGACTCGACTTCAGGATTTATTTGCTGAGCCATCTCACAACCCTAAGTGCCTTTGGAAGTGAGCAAAAGTTGTAAGGCAGGGTAAACTGCTTGAATTGGCTGCAAACTTGGTGGGCATGTATATATGTCCACATGTGCATGTGTGTGTCTATGTTGCTGGAGACAGATCCAGGATCTTGTGTGCACTGAGTAAGAACTCTTGACTCCATTCTCAGCCCTCCCTGTATTTACTTCTTGAGAAAACATCCAACTTCCCCAGGCTGACCTTGAACTGATGATCCTCCTGCCTCAGCCCTCCAAGTAGCTGAGATGGCAGGCTTTTGCTATCAGGCCCAGCAAGCAAGGTCCTGTATATAGTCTCTCCATAATGCTAGCAGCAGCCAGCCTTGAATGCATGCCTTCATTCTGCCCCAGACTCCTGGGTATCTGACCTCAGTGGCATGCCTTCAACACCTCAACAGTGAGCAAAGTTTGTGTGAGGAGACCTTGTTGGAGCAAACCCAAGAGGTGAGCCTCAGCCTGTCACTCCATGGCCATGCCTTCTGTCTATCCCTTTATCCAATGGCCAGGTGTCCACATAGACTTTAGCAGGCTCTAGGTGACTGAGGGCATGAGCCACAATATGGATGCGGCGCGTCTGCTCTACCGCTCAGGATACAGACAAACTGTGTGCTGGCCAGATAGTGGGAGCAACACAAAGACCCCGCCTCCCCAGTACACATAAGTGATGGCTGACCTACCAGTGGTGGGTATGGCATGCTTCAGAGTCCTGCAGAGTCCTTTAGGCATCTATTTCCTTAAATGTGTTTTACATCATGAGAGCAAACAGAGCAAGATTCTTTTGGGGTGACAAAATGGCTCAGTGGGTGAAGGTGCTATCTGCCAGTCCTGCCTGGGATCTCATTTCGATCCCTGGGACCCACATAGTTGAAAGAGAGAACAGACTGTCAAAGCTGTCCTCTGCCCTCTACACTCATGCCCTGGCATTATGTATGTGCCCAAATACCCAAAACACACACGCGCACACACACACACACACACACAGGCGTAAGCCCGCAACAAAATTCCAACCCACAATAGCTGGGTGAGGTGGCGCATGCCTGGCATAACAGAAGTCTGCAAACTGAAGCAGGAGGATTGCTATAAGTTCAAAGCAAGATAGAACCAGCCTTCAACTGAGATGGGTGGGTTCCATCCCAGCACCACAACAGAAAAGAAAGGAGAGGATGAGGAGCACAACAAAGGAGGAGGGGTGAGGTTAGAGAGGGAAGGCCAGCCCCACACCTGCGGAGCTCCAGGTCTTTTTCAGTGACCAAGCCCTTCAGTTCCTTCAGCCAACAATCCAGTTGTGCACTGGCTCCAGGCTGTCTGGCTGTCCAGGTGGTCTGTGCTGGCTCCAGGCTGCTCTGTGCGGTCCCTGCACCTGTGCACTGGCATCTGGGGAGCAGATGTTCAGATCCCAAGGAGCTGCAGGGTGGTCCTCAAGGCTGGTTCCAGATCATCTGTGGAGACACAGGTCATCATTAGCAGGTCTCTGGTCCCCAAGCAATGTTTGTTTGTGTTGTGTTGGGGTTGGGCTTGGAGTTGAGGTTGGTGTTGGTGGTAGAGTTGGCTCTTCTCTTACATTCCAGAGATAAAGGGGAAAGGGAGAGAGGCGCTTCAGCAGAGAAATCACTTGTCCCTGGAAGTGTAAATGCCAAGTCACAGGTTGGAAAGTGAATGCCCAGGGCTGGGGTGCACAGGTAACACCTGCACAGACAGCTGGGCAGGAGGGCTCCCTGTGGGCCAAGGGAGCTGAGGCTCCAGGCTGCCAGTTGCTCTCCTGTTCTCTCTCGTCCTGTTCTTCCATTGGACCTTGTCCTTCCTGGCCTCCTGTTACCACGTACCAGGCTTCTGGCACCTGCAACAGCTGTAAGTGTTGATGCTCTGAAAGCCACAAGTGTCCCAGGCTCAGGCCTACACTACGCATGCAACCAAACACAGGCCAAGAGGGTTAAAATCCCCATTCCCTGCATATGTCTGCAGTACATACAGCCTGCTGTTCTGTCTTCACCTTGGCAGTCAGTGTAGAGGCCAGTGATGGGTACAGCAAGTCATCTACGGGGAGTTTAGTTTATGGAGGATGTCTGCAGGTTCTAGGTCAACACTGCCCTTTTGTGGAGCCAGGCTCTCAATTCATAGCCCAGGCTAACCTGGATCTCACAACCTCCCAAGTGTTGAAACGATAGCCGTAGGCCACTATACCTTTTATGAGTTATTGTGTAGCCCAGGCTGGACTCTAACTTCTGAGTTCTAGTGATCCCCTCCTGCCTCAGTCCCCAAGACCTGGGGTTTCAGACATACACCTGTGCCCAGACCCACTCTGCTACTTGTAGAAGAGACCTGAGAGTCCATAGCTTCAGTTGTTCTTAGGGGTCCTGAAAGCAAACACTAGACATGAAGGTAAGACAGCAGTAAGCAAGCCCTATGCAGCTAAACAATCCCTCTCAGGTGGGCTGCTCCAGAGAATCACCAAAGTGCATGTAGCCCACTGGTCTACCAGTGACCTCCCCACCAACACCCTACCCTCTGGTAGGGCCCAGGGCTCAGGACCAGTTCAGGAACCGCTTCCCCCAAGCGCCTTCCAGCTGTGAGGTCAGCAGCCCAGGGACAGAATCTCTTACTCAGTTGCCAATGTCCTACCTACACTGGTGAGGACATGGGTTCTGATACCACACCAGAGCTGAGGCACCGAGGATGTCACATGTGGGCCTTGAGGCTCCTTCCTGCCATGGAGATGCCTACCTAGGAGCTCCTGTCCACTTCCTTCCATGTGGACACCCTCTGTGGGCAGCTCATGTTGCGTGGCGTCCAGGGCCCTGCCCAGTGTCTTGTAGTCCTCTTTGAAGCGCTCTAACACAGGCTGAAGAGGGCTCAGCACTTCAATCTGCAGGTGGGAGGGGACACTGATAAGACATGGTGTGCTCACCCCCACAGAAAGGGACTATCTGAGAGTTGGAATAGGCCTCGATTATGCTAAGCCCTGCTCTGGCACTGCATGTCTCCAGCCTCAGGGACCAGCCTGTCCAGGTAATGCCTCCGCAAGATCCAGCTGTAAAGCTTTTTCTCAATTACTGATGAGGGAGGGCCCAGCCCCAGCCCATTGTGCGTGGTGCCATCCCTGGGCTGGTGGTCCCTGGGTTCTATAAGAAAGCAGGCCGAGCAAGCCATGGGACACAATCCAGGAAGCAGGATTTCTTCATGGCCTCTACATCAGCCAGCGCTCCTGCCTCCAGGTTCCTGCCCTGTGTGAGTTCCTGTCCTGACCTCCTTCAGTGATGAACAGAGATATGGAAGTGTAAGTCAGATAGATCCTTTCCTCTCCAACTTCCTAACACAGCATCATGCTAACACCAGGAGCCTGAGCAGAGTGGTCAGAGTGCAAATGGTGACACCCTGATTCTCCCTCCCTCTTGTCCCCTGGGGGCTTCAGGAGCATGCTCAGATCCACCTGGGCATCAAGGAAAGCGGCCAGCTCCTGCTGTTTCTTTTGGAGAAGCAGCTGGCGCCGCAGCTCCAGTGCCTGCCTCTGCAGCCTCTCCTTCTCATGGCACATGGCTGCCAATTCCTTCTCTGCCTTCTCCTCCAGCACAGCCAGGTTGTTCTCCATCTGTGGGCACAAGACTGACTCAAGTGGGCTGGGCAGATGACAGAAGACACACACAGGTGCTCGTGAGGCTGAGCTATGCTCACCTTCACAGACAGCAGGGTCAGCAGCAGCGTCTGCGATTCCATCATGTCCATGGTCTCCTGCAGATCCTGCAGAGATCAAGCTCTTCAGTTCCCAGTGGATCTGGCTTTACCTATGGCAGCACCCCCACTTCTGTGTACTTTAGAGGTTCAAATAGAACATGCCTGCAGGGCTGGGATGGAGCCACACTCATCTTGCCTGAGATACGATTATGGGTGTCTCTGCTCACTATGTGCTCACACTGACCTGAGCAAGGACACATGGGCACCATAACCCTGGTCTCCACCCAGGAGGACCAGTGGCATCTGCCCCTGGAGCCCTGGGTGCAGGGAGTGAGACCTGCTCTGTCCCCACGCTCACCCGTCTCTTCTTTCGAAGGATTCCTGCTTTGTCACAGCTAGCAGAGGATGTGGACTTCGCTTTTACTGTCATTTCCCTGCCTAGCCGAGAAGCCTTCCTGGACATGGTTTTGTCTGAAAAAAAAAGACCATTTCATTTAATTTCAAAAAAGGGTGTTTTCCACTTGGTTTTTGAAGAGGTAGCCCAGGCTGGCCTAAGACTCAATCCTCCTGTCCCAGCAATGCTTAGGACCTGCACCTGCCACCCCACCTGGGACCTACACCTGCTGCCACCACCCACCGGGCAGGAGATCAGACCTCAGTGTGCTGGGACCACATTGAGACTCACAGTCCCAGGCTTGGTGAACATGAAAGGTACATGCTGCTCTCAGAGTGAATCAAACTAGCAAAAGGCCATCCAAGGTTGGGGACCATCCTTGCAAGCTTTGCCCTAAAATAAAGAAACCACTTACCGTCCATGGCGGAGAGGTGTAGGTCTGGTGGATTTATGTCATGCCCTTGCAGCATGGTAGACGGCAGGTTGCCCATCGCTTGGCTCTCTTCTGCCCAAAGAATGTCAAGGTCGTGCACTGAGCAGTGCACAGAGGCCCACACCCCCTAGGACTGCTTGAGGCCCCCAGGACTGTTTCTTTCAGGTGTGTGCATGCTGGATTCTCATGGATCCTGAGAGCTCTGCAGCTGACCTGAAACACTATCTGAGCCATTTCAATGGATGCACACATTTGGTTTGGGAGTGGTGCCACTTCCTTGTGACTTTTGGTGGTGGACCCACAGCTGTTGTTTGAGATTCTGGTGAACAGGACACACCTGACCAAGTCAGCAGTATCAAAGCTGAGCAACCAAACTTTTATATTTCATTTTGTCATTGCTGGGAGTTGTTCCTGGTGCCACAGCACATGGCTGCCTCAATCTCCCCGTGTGGCCAAAGACCCTGAACTCATCTTGCGTCCACTTCCCAAGTGCCACTGGGCTGTCATTTCTGCAGAAGCCCTAAGCAATAAGGCAAGCAGCAGCTCCTGGTCATTCCCTCCCTGCTCTCTGGATCTGCAAGTAGTTCTGTAGACATATGGCTGTGCCCTCAGATACTCTGCCCCATGTTCCCTTAATAAACACTTGAACCATGTCCTTTCTGACAGAGACCCCATGATGGCCAGTTTTCAATTGCTAATCTGACACACTCTATAATCACCTGGAAAGTGAGGGACTGTGGATCAGACTGGCCTATGGGCATGACTATGTGTGGTTGTCTTCATTGCTCTGGGGGATGCCTGGCAGCCTCTTTCCTGATCCTAGAGTCCCTATACCCAGCCACTTGTCCCCTCCACAGCCAGGCCCCACCTTTGTTCAAAGGCACTCTGCCGGTTTTCTTTTCCTCAAGTGGCTTCTTTCCTTTGGATGTTACAGAAGCCTGTTATGGGAACAGAGAGTTATGAGGTCAAGCTGTCTTCCCTCTGATGTTCTTTCTCAGAGGCCAAGGGGATACAGAGTTTTATGTATACACGACACACATTTTGTTAAGCAGGGGACAAGCACAGGCATCAGACACAAGAAAGTAATAGCACATCTGCTGGACCTCCTTCAATACCTAGGTATCTCTTGAGGCCTGTGCTGTGCTGAGGCCTGGAGACCAGCTTCCTGTAATGTTCCCAGGATGACTATACATATGACTACACTGCCATAAACCCTGAAAGCTTACAAACAGCAATAGGACTACCACAAGGAACGGTGCTATGTTGACAGTTACCACAGATCAGCAAGAAGAAGCATGGTGGAGGTGGTGCTGTGGTTCACACCCTTCTTCCTTCATCACTAGGGCAAGTGAGCCTCTGAAGAAAACAAGGAGGCAGCAGGATGGACAGGAACAGTAAAACCCACTCCTTGCAGAAAACACCCAAGCACATTCACACTGGAGTAGAGAAGTTTGCCAAGAACGAGGGTTACTCTGGGCATCCATCAGCAATGGCCCTGACTGTCTAGGCCAGCATCAGAGCCAGCAGTCTCCAGGCAGGTGCCAGGCAGGCCCTCAAGGGCACGAAGAGCATCAACCATGACGACGAGAACATAAGCTCTGCTTTTTGCCTGCCTGACAGCCAGGCGTGTGTCTGCCCTGGCCACGCTCAAGCTGGGACTCCTGCTCTGCCTCAGCCTTAGCTCCAGAACATGGTTTCATATTGCTCCAAAACTGTTGGTGTCTGTGCCCACCCCTCAGAGCTAATCTGCACAGGGAGTACACGTACACACACACACACACACACACCACACACAACATATGCACTAAAGCAAATGTGAATCCATGGTACTCGAATAGGAGGGTTGCTGGACTAATCTGTGAGCCACAGGTTCTGTGTGAGAGCTTGTTTGCAGACAAGATGGAGAGTGACTGAGGAAGGCTGCTGGTGTTCACCCCTGGTTTGCATGTGCACACACACAGACACATGTACACATGCACACGGGCCGAGTACCTCTCATCCAAAACCTGAAATCTGAAAACACTGAATTTTAGATCCATTCTCCTGCCCTACGTCTTCACTCAGGACATGGAGATGAGGCCCTCAAAGAATCCTCAACCAGTGAGAGAATGCACCACTGGCCCAGCCCTTCTGAGATCCATTCTGCCCCAGGAGAAAACAGTGGGTGTTATCAGAACACAGATATTCAAGACTCCAGCCAGATGCAGGAACCACCTGCTGGGGTAGGAGAAGAAGGCTCAGCATCAGGGTTCTTGAACCAAAACATCATGTGTGAACACATGGGGGCGCTGTGGCTAAGCCTTCAAGGCATCTTCAGCAGCAGCCTAAATGAACCAGGGATAACTATCTTTGGGAATCTGCCTGTAGGGTGATGTGCGAATCTCTTCCTTCAGACTTGGTCTCCAGATGCTGCCCCAGGATCCCTTGAACCCCCACCATTCTTCTCAGGGCACAGTCCAGGCTGAACATATACCACTCTGATTATAAACTGAACTTGACAGATAATCTGGAACCTGGAGGCCAGAGGCCCAAAGGCCTGCAGTGCAGGGGTGAGGCATCACTGCAGGGATGACCACACACTGCAGGGGTGAGGTGTCACTGCAGGGATGACCACACACTGTAGGGGTGAGGCATCACTGCAGGGGCAAAGTGTCACTACAGGAATGACCACACACTGCAGGGATTAGGTGTCACTACAGGGATGACCACACACTGCAGGGGTGAGGCGTTACTGCAGGGTTGACCAAGAAACTGACTGAGCTCCTCACAGCACACCCTAACCTGAATGTGCTTCCCTTCTAGGTGAGCACTGCAGCTTTCAGGGTGCTGGAGGACTGTGTGGGGCAGCAGGAAAAATGGCTAGCCAGGATATTCCAGAAGTGAACACTACCTAAGTGGGACCTTTCACAGCATTCTGGGTAAGATGGCAAAATGTCCCATGACAATTTTGCCTGTGATCCAAACCAAATGCCTGCTGTCCTTGCCAGTCCGTTAAGAGTTGCCTGGCTTATCGAGGATGGTCCTGAAAAACAGGCTTGACAAAATAGAGGCCTGGCAAGCAAGAGGGGCAATGAAGAGGTGCAGGGGCCATAGACCACGGAGACTGGTGTATGCTGATGCTACATTCACCAGACTTGTCACTGTCCAAGCCTGGATGTCGCAAAGGCACCTGGCAAAGGCCCCAAAGGTGTCCTCCAGGATCGGACTGTGGCTGCCCATGTGCCCTCCACCTCACCCACTCACAGTGGCTCTAGGAGTAAAGGATTTCATTACCTTTTTCTTGTCATATTGCAGGTACCGGGACTCAACAACTTTTCCTGCTGCAGGAGACAAAAGTGTTTGTCATAGACCATGAATGCTGCACCAGAAAGACCCAGAGTGTGACCAGGACCCTACAATGAAGAGCAGGACTGGCCCTTCATGCTCAATGACAGGAAAACCACCCAGCCTTCCGTTCCCTGCACACTGTCTCCTTTAGCCTTCCAGGTGTGCACAGGGCAGCTACTGCACATAGTGACCTTCACAGGACACTTAGTGTTTAAGACAGTTACAGAACTCCTCTTGTATGCAGGTCCTGGGACTAGGGGCAAGCATCAGGGCATCAAATAGGATCAAATACAGAAACATTCTAGAAAACGAAAACCAGGGGCCAGTGGGATGGCTCACTGGCTAGAGGACTTGTCACCAAGCCTGATGACCTCAATTCCATGCACAGGACCAAGATGGAAGGAGAGAAATTACTCCCAAGCCCTGTCTTCTGACCTCAGTCTTGTGCACCATGACAGCCCCATCCCCCTTCAAGTAATTAAGTGTAACTTTAAAAAAAGAAAAACAGATGCAAGATCTGGAAAAACAGATAGGCTCATTGGTTGAGTGCTTGCTACTCCTGCAGAGGACCAGAGTTTAGTTCCCAGCATCCACGTGGAGGCTCACAACCCTCTGCAGCGTCAGTCCTAGGGTATTTAATGTCCTCTCTAAGGCTCACCACCAGCTGTGACATCAGTTCTAGGGGGTCCCATGACCTCTCTAGCCCTAGAGCAGCTGTGCATAGGCACCCCTCACTCACCATGAAACGAACTTAAACAATAAAACATCAGACACCTTCTTGGATCAGCCCCTCCCTGGGGGGTCTTGTCTGTTCTGTGCTTCAACTCTAGGAAGGCTTGGCCTTGTTTTTACACCTTCTTATTCTTTAAATCAGCAGAGAAAAAAAGACCATTCCTGGAACCCTAGAGGAAACTGCCATGATGTCACTGCCATGTTGGCATGGATTTGGGGATCTCTAGAGCACAGAAGAAGGATGGGAAAGGCCAAGTGAGTTTTCCCAGATCTTGCAACCAGGAAAAGGCTTGAAAAACACAGGCCACATATGGGCATCTGACCCTGGTTCAGTTCAACCCTCTTGAGCCTGCTGCAAAGACAAACAGGCACACCGGCCTGAGTGCCCAGGCCAGATCTCAGGGCCTGATTGCCAACCAATGAATACTCTAGATCACTCTTCTCAGCAGGGCCTTGTTCCTCTCCACCTCAGCCACCCATGCTTCTCAAGAAATGAAACCACCAGGTTAAAAACAACAAACTGAAGGCAGGAGGAGCCTTCAGCAGTCCAGGAACAGGGAAGCCAGTGCACATGGCCCCTGTTCCTTCATGGTCAGTCCCTGCATGAGCCATGACCGCCTCTTCCCTTCAAGGGTGGGAACAGTTATGCCCACAAACTTTCCTGTTCCACTGATTGCTGCCTTGACCATGGGTGGGACCCTCAGGAGACTCGATCAGATACTGGCCTCCTCAGACTTTGGCTTCCTTTGGTGGTTGCTGAGCTTGGTCCTCTGGCTTGGCCCAATGTAGGACCAGCAAGACCCACCTCTGCCCAGCCTCACCCGTCCCACATCGTGGGCCCTGCTTCACTCATAGGTGCATTCTCCTCCCACCACTCTACAGTCCCTCCCTCATCCCTAATGCCCCTCGCCTCCTAGGTCCAGCCCTTTATTCTCTGATGGAGACTGTCCCGGAAGGACAGGACCCCTCCCCTGAGATCCCCTCCTACCCTATGCTGCTGAACCCATTGATGTCCCCTGGGCTCTGGAGACTCTGTCCTTGGTCTGCCCCAGCTCTACAGATACAGCCTGCTGCTCCCCTTTCCCTCATCCCACTTCCTAGCTCTGATCACACAAAAACTCTAAGATCTCTACACTGGTTTCCTGGTCTCCTCTGGTCCATGCCTGTCCTCCAGAAGCTCTGCTGCACTCTCTCACCACAGCAGGACCCCGCCAAGACACTGCTCCTGAACCCAGCAGCCACCAGTAGCCCAGGTCATGAGGCCACCAGCAGCTTTGGGCCCAGGACTCAGGGCTCCTTCTGTCTTCAGGGTCCTTCAGCCGCTATGTCTCAGAGCCTCTGGGCACCCCAAGTCCTTCCCTTATTGCTAACCAGCAGCTGCCCTATCCGAGCAACCTGGGCCTCACTGGGTTTCTGGTGTGGCCCTGCCTGCAGGTCTGGGGATGTCTACATGCCAGGCATGTGGCTGCAACTGGACATGCATGTAATGCCTGACTGTGTTGCCAGGCTGGCCTCACACTCCTGGTCTCAGGAGGCTCTCTTGTCTAAGCCTCTCAAGTGCTGGGATGACAGGTATATGCCACCATGCCAGCTAAGAAACTTCAGGTTTGATGAAAGACAGGGATCTGTGGTTCTGGTTACTTCCAGCAGTGGGGGACACCAAAGTTCCCAGCATCCTATCATCTTGAACTAACAGTCCGAGTGCTTCACACAAGCACCATGAGATCTCTGCACTGGCTGCCTGTTCTCCTTTGGTCCCTGTCTGCAGTCATCTTGTTGGGAGGAGATAAGGTGGGAGGAGTAAGGAAAAGGAAGAAGAGGAGCTAGGGAAGAGAGGACCAGAGAGAGGGGAACATGGAAGTGGATGTGAGCCTGTCTCTAGAAGTCAAAGTTACTTGATATGTCTAGGTTGGGTACTGGATTCACCTGTGATTGTGTGGGCATCTTGTTATTGAGCATTACCAAACATATAAAGTCTTTTATTAATCTTTAAGCATTAGAGTCTCATTCCTACCAGGCCCGAATGGATGCCACAGCCCAGCCTTGTTGAGACCGTGTGGAAGATTGGCAGAGCCATCTCCCATGCTGGCATCTCATCGGTGCCAGGGCTGTTGTTTCTGGCTGACCATTTCTAGCTGTGGCACGCGTAGCCTCTGGCTTCTTCCAGCTGCGGAGCATGGCGGCCTGAGCTAAGCAGAGCTGCCACCACATAGTCGGTCCATCCAGCTGCCTTCATTAAATAACCAACACAACATCACCTAACAGTAGGAGTCTCCATAAAAACTATGTCACCTGAGGACATGGCTATTTGAATAAAACCGGGCAGCATGCAAACATACCAGCAGTTACAGACAAGACTACCAGGCTGGGGCCACTAAGTGATAGGGTGCCACTTTGGCATGGTGAGGGTCCAAGTTCCATCCCCGCCATCTTAGTAAATAAGCAAACCTACATCTGCTGGGGATGTAGCTCAGTGGTGAGCACTTGCCTAGCGTATGTGAGGGCCTGGGCTCTATCCCTAGGACTAAACCCCATCCCCTACCCCGAACACACCTGGTCCAGGGGTCACTCAACCCTGAGGGCTTGAGTTTGATCCTCTATGAGACAAGAAGAGAAAACACTCCCCTGAGATGTGCTTGACCCCCACATGTATGCCGTGTGCCCCCCCCCCCAGCCATAGTATAATTAAGAAAAGCAAGAGTATGGGATTCTTGAGCCCTCGCTGCTCTTGCAGGAGACCTGAATTTGCTTCCCAGCACCCACACCGGGTGACTCAGCAGCTTACAGGGTGGAACTGGATATGGGCCCTGTACCACCAGCACCATCCAGACAGGCGAATGCAGGCCTGGCCTCCAGACCTCCACCTTCAAGGCCTGTCTTGAGAGCCTGTTGCCATGGCAAAAGGGACTCCAATGCTCCAGAGGACCACTGCAGTCAAATGACACCTCAGTGATAAAAACTACGAGTCCCCAAAGGCATGCCACTGAGCAGAGAAAGCTTCAGACTTGTTTCTGTGCCCTCCCTGTCCCCCTCCCCAATAACACAACCCTTTCATAAACTAGTCGACAATACATTGAAGCAGGAAGATCAGGACTTTAGTGGCCACAAAACTGGGCTCTATGAGTCTCTCTCTCTCGCTCTCTCTGAAAAGTCAGAGTCAGCAGGACACTCAGCATGTAAGGTCCTTGTCACCAAGCTCAGTGACCCAGTTCAGTGCTTGGGACCACGCAAGGTAGCATACAGTGACTCTCATGGTTTGTCTTCTACTGTCTACACTCATGCTGTGCCATGCACATCCCTCCAGTGAGATGAATACACATGGAATAACTAAATTAAACAGAAATATTTATAAAGACAAGACACACAGACACTTCCTTAAAGGACCCTAGCAGCCCTCACCTGGCACTCTCCTTCCTTTGGTCTTCGGAACAGCACCAGCGGCTGAAGGCTTCCTGCAAGAGAGAAGAGAGAGCTCTGTAGTTCATCCAGCTGGAGAGTTGTGCAAAGACCAGAGCCGCCCCGCCGACCTCCTTCTACCGTGGCAGCTGGGCCCTAGGTGAGAACTGCTCCCAGGACAGGCTCCACAGAAGGATACCACCTCCTCACACCTTCATGGAAGTCACAACACTGGCTATGGGCTTCCATCACTCCTAGGATGCCACTCTGTGACTCACAGCCTCTTAGGACAGAGAAACCAGAGCTTGCCCCCAGGGTAAGATCCCTGTCTTATCAGGTTGGTGTGCTAACAGCCAGACTGGTGTGAGGGCTTAGGGATGGGACAGAGGATTTGACAAGGACACTTGTAGCACAGGGGCTAGGTGGATGATGGAGGGAAAGCTCCAGTCCTAGGGATAAGGTAACAGGTTAAGGTAAAGGATTATCACACAGCCTTCTCTGCAAAGGGTCAGCTTTCTAGGCTGCCCAGTCCCTATGACCAGCAACTATTCAACTTTGCCATTCTAGTACCAAGGTAGACACAATGTGTGGACCATGTGGCAACAAAACTTTACTGACTTAGCAACACATGGGATCATACAATGTTCATGTGTCACAGAATAGTTGTATTTTTTTAAACAAATGGATTTTTTTCAAAGATTTATCTTATTCATATGAGTACATTGCAGCTGTTTGCAGACACACCAGTAGAGGGCATCAGATCTCATTAGAGATTGTTGTGAGGCACCATGTAGTTGCTGGGAATTGAACTGAGGTCCTCTGGAAGAGCAGTCAGTGCTCTTAACTATTGAGCCATCTCTCCGGCCCCAAATAGTTATTTGACAAATAGATATTGTCAATATCTATTGTTTTTATTTCTTGAGTTCATGTGTGGTGTTTGTGTGAGCACAGGTGCTCATGTGCCACTGTGTTTACCATAGTACCTGTGTAAAGGTCAGGGACAACCTCAGTGTAGGTCATCACCTTGCACCTTCTAATCCACGGCAGTGTATACCAGACTAGCCCTTCCTCCTATTCCTAGACACTGTCCTGCTTTAGCCTCCCACCTTCCATGGGAAGTGCTGGATTACAGACACTACTGTTTTTATATGGCTTCTGGGGACCCAAAATCAGGTTGTTGGGCTTGTTCAGGGAGCAAATAAATGTCACTTCACAGCCCTGGCTGGGCCAGGCAGCTCACAAGTTAAATGTCTGCTGCTCTGTAGAGGACTTGAGTTCAGTCTCCAGCACCCAGGTCACAACCACTGTAACTCCAACTCCAGGGGATCCCAACCTCTTCTGGGTGCACATACAAGTCAAAAGCAGGGCTCGGAGCTGGGAGCTTCTGGTGCTGCAGAGGACAAAATGCATAGTCAGTTCTCTACTTATCCACGTGAAACCCATGGGTCAAACTGAGGCCATGAGGCTTGGCGGCAAGAACCTTTACCTGCTGAACTTCACCACTTGATCTTCACAGAGGGTGTTTTGCCTGTGACCCTCAACCTTCAGACTCTTTTTTTTTTTTAAGGTTTATTTATTTTTTTTTATATGAGTCCACTGCAACTGTTTTCAGACACACCAGAAGACGGCATCGGATCCTATTACAGATGGTTTTTAGCCACCCTGTGGTTGCTGGGAATTGAACTCAGGTCCTCTGGCAGAGCAGTCAGTGCTCTTAACCGCTGAGCCATCTCTCTAGCCCCATCCTTCAGACTCTTATGAAGCAAACACCCATGGGTGTTGAACTCTCATAGTGAGCCAAGGCTAAAGGGGAGTGCACCAAACAGCTCTAGAGCTCCTAAGGCCTAGGAAAAGGTCTTTCTGCGCTGAGACTAAAGTTGTATTGCCATGTAGGGTCACGTTTTTCCTTTAAAAACCCAAGGCTGGGTGGTGGAGGCACACGCCTTTGATCCCAGCACTTGGGAGGCAGAGGCAGGCAGAGCCTAACCAGGCATTCTGGTCTAAAGAGCTCCAGGTCAGCTACACAAAAGACACACTGTCTCCAAGGGGAAAAGAAAGAGAAAAAAAAAGAAAGAGAAGTAAAGAAGGAAGTATTTTAATATTATGTATACCCAGAGATGCCTGCATGTGTATACGTGCACCATCATGTTAATTATAATTGCTGTGGCACAGGTTCCTTCTGGTCTGTGCCAGTGTCCTGAGCAGACCTTGGGCTCACAGTCAGTTCTGCACCCAATCCCACAACACCAAGAGGAAGCTGAACTCCCAGGAGATCTAACACACTCAGAAACAAAGGACCATAGAATCACAGGATCTAAGAAGCTTGGTCACACCAGGATTTTAGGATCCCAGAAGCAGCCTGACTCCCAGGAGCTCTTACACCCAGGATCTCAGGATCACATGATCGCAGAGGTAGCTAGACTCTGAGGAGTTCTGACACATCCAAAATAACAGGAGAGATAGGCTCCAGTCAGAGACAGTGAGTACAAGTAGCACTAGAGATAACCAATGGCGAAAGGCAAGCCCAAGAACATAAGCAACAGAAAGGAAGGTTGCTTGGCATCATCAGAACCCAGTTTTCCCATCATAGCAAGTCCTGGATATCCCATCACACAAGAAAAGCAAAATTCTGATTTAAAATCACTTCTCATGATGATGATCGAGGACTTTAAGAAGGACATAAACAACTCTCTTAAAGAAATACAGGAGAACAAGGTTAACAGGTAAAGTTTTAAAGAAGAAACACAAAAATCCCTTAAAGAATTGCAGGAAAACACAATCAAACAGGTGAAGGGATTGAACAAATCCATCAAAGATCTGAAACTGGAAGTAGAAACAATAAAGAGATCACAAAGGGAGACAACCCTGGAGATAGAAAACCTAGGAAAGAGATCAGGAGTCATAGATGCAAGCATCACCAACAGAATACAAGAGAAAGAAAAGAGAATCACAGGTGCAGAAGATACCATAGAAAACATTGACAACAGTAAAAGAAAATGCAAGATGCAAAAAGCTGCTAACACAAAACATCCAGGAAATCCAGGACACAATGAGAAGACCAAACCTAAGGATAATAGGCATAGAAGAGAGGGTAGATTCCCAAGTTAAAGGGCCAGTAAATATCTTCAACAAAATTATAGAAAACTTCCCTAACCTAAAGAAAGAGATGCCCAGAAACATACAAGAAGCCTACAGAACTCCAAATAGACTAGACCAGAAAAGAAGTTCCTCCCATCACATAATAATCGAAACAACAAATGCACAAAACAAAGAAAGAATATTAAAAGCAGTAAGGGAAATAGGTCAAGTAACTTACAAAGGCAGACTTATCAGAATTATACCAGACTTCTCGCCAGAGACGATAAAGGCCAGAAGAT